>OX438745.1:19038164-19473164 GCA_949316235.1 Oegoconia quadripuncta
CCGCTCTTAGAAAGTGAGTACACATACCTCAACAGTTTTTTGTCTCTGGGACATAGCCGCCTCTCACTAGTGGGTTTCGGTTGCGATTTGTGGCTGACTAGTGGCCACTTGACGGTATTTTCAAGTCGCTTCTGTAAACCACCACCTTGGCTTTAAAAACACTTAGGAAATTGCCACTAACTGTCCACTTATCATAGGACGTTGCTTATCTTGAGTTGTTCATTCATAGGAAAATGGATAATATAAACTTTGCTATGGAAAGGAATAAAAAATGCGATTGTGCCACGAATTTATAAAATAAAAATCAAAAAGAAAATATCAGAAATGTCTATTTTCAATATCATAGTTATAAGAATAACAAAATAACATGTTTAGTGCTGGGTTTTTTTTGTAAGTATACTAATATTGTAAATGCGAAAATTTGTGTGTGCGTATGTCTGTATGTATGTTTGTATGTTTTTTACCTCTTCACGCCTATACGGATTTGGATTAAATTTGGTGGGTAGACAGATTAGGACCTGGATTAATATATAGGCTAATTTTTTTCCTGAACCGATTTTGATAAAATCTTCCACGCGGACGAAGTTGCGGGCGGAAAGCTAGTAACAAAATAAATAAAAAAAATATAACCCAAAAACTTATTTGGATGTAAATGTATATGTATGTAAATGTATGTCTATGTGAATGTCGGCTAATGACAAAGACTTCTCTGGGCATAGACATTATAGGCCTTGTACTGGTTGATCATTTCCTCAGGTACATAGCCAACCAGCTGGAGGAGTATAACAGTTGCCCCGGCGTGGTGAAGATGGACCTGGTATTGTTCAAGGACGCGATCGAGCACGTGGTGCGGATAGTTCGCGTCGTATCGCAGCCGCGCGGGAATATGCTCTGCGTCGGCATAGGTAAGATGACGTACAGTACCCGGCGGTAAATATTGCACATCGGTAATCATCGCATACAAACGAATGCTAATGTTTGTTTATTTGTTTGTACGAGTAAACACTTTATTGTACAAAAAGGCAATACATTAATTTTGATGTCCATCAATTATCAAATTTATCGTCCATCAGAATTTGAATTCAGAACTAAGTAGGTACTTTATTATTGTTTTGTTTTGATTCCCGGGCTTTTTGGCGGGATCTCGGCGAGTGAAGTTGCAATTTTCTTTATAATTCTTATAATTTATGCATTCTGACTATTGAAACTTAATAATGGCAGGATATTGTGCATTGGAAACTGCTGCTCGTGGGAGAGCTCTACTGCGTGTGACTCAAATATTCAGTCAAGATTTTATATGTAGAGACAGGTGTATGTAGTACATCGGTTTTTTTAATCTTAATTTTTAGAGCTTGGTCAATATTGACTATTTTCCTCTATTGTACAGTTAATAGTCCGTAGTCCCCTTAAGTTTACACCTACTTTAATTTACACAGTGCTTGTTCAGATTAATAGAAATAAGGCCCTGTGAATCATGCCCATAATGAGCGTACAAATTGTTTACAATTATAAAGTACCTATATATCATCAGTTATAAAATAAAGATAATATATTACAATTTATACAGAATATCATTATTATTACAGTTTACAGAATGTCAATGTTATGAAGATTACAAAATGTCAGTTATTAAATCAAAGTCGAAAATGCCTTATTGTGTAGCTATACAGGGTGGTACATATAAATTCAATGATCTACCTAAAACAAAATATAGACCAGTCAAATTAGGAAACGATTTGTTCTTCCTGAAGCGGCCTATTAGTTCCTGTAACGGTCTATCACACCGGCCCTTCCTGTAGTATCATGCGAAAGGGGTAACTTCCTTGCTACAGTGTCTGAATGGATTTAGATGAAATGGCATAGTAAGTAATGGAAACTTTATTAAATGCATGGTAAACCTTGCAGTCCAAATTCATTACGAAGCACTAAGCCGCTAGAATACATAATGTATAGGTATAATTTGACAGATCCCACCTCTGCTCTCCTCCCACTGTAACTCCTGTAAGTCAGGATCAACAGTGGTACTCTGCACGGCGCCTACTGAAGGTAGACGGTGTCCTACGTGACTCTATTGCTACTACACTAATTAAGGAAAGAATTTAAGGGTGAAAAAGTATAATGTCATATGTATAATTTGACAGGCGGTTCCGGTCGTCAGAGCTTGACTCGAGTGGCGTCGTACATCTGCGAGTGTAATACCTTCCAAGTGGTTGTCACTAAGACCTACGGCGTTAAAGACTTCAGGGAGGATCTGAAGGTTAGTGTTACAGCAACACCAATACAAAAAAACGGCCAAACACAAAAAAAAAACTTTGTATGAACGTTTAATAAAGGTATAAGTTTCTCAGTAGTGACCGTAGTCAGGGCTACTACCAACAGCATATTTAACACCGTCAATTGCTGTATGTGTCACAGTTCCCTGTCACGTTAGTTCTGTAACGGGGTCGTTCTTTTGAGCTGATACTCATTGGTGGGTTTGGGTTATTGGAGTTCAAATTCGAAATTTTAAACTGACTGACTGATGAACTGACGGATCCTTTTTTTGGGACATTGATTTTCAGATTTCAACTTAGTCGCACCGTTATTTTAATCATTTTTTTTACATCTCAACAGTTTTTTTTTAGTTTTAAGGTCCCTTTCGGTCCTCTGTACTACCTGTTTCACGCAATAAATAAGTTGGTGAGCTGATCCGTGTTCTGTTATGACCCTGGCCTGAGCTGTCCCGCCCCTTCTGTACATATACACCTTGCGACTCGACCCAGCTGGGCACAGGTGGGCTGGGAAGGTCACAGTTCTTTCGTTATAATAATTATGGCGTGGTAGGCTACAAAAAGCAGCTAGTATTGTTGCCAGAACATGATATTTTGATACCCATGGCTTATTTTGCCTTGCAATAAATAATCAAAGCCTGCGGATGAAACGGTATATTGGCGACTGTAGTCGTGTAAAGTACTGTTTTCTTGCCCTGGTCTCAATTTATTGTTATACACACATGTCATTATTTATGGAATTAATTATTCAATACAATACTTAAGCATGTTATTCGGGTACGTGCCAGCACTCCTGGCGCAGTCTCATTCGCTATTCGCTTTTGATTAGCGAAGTTAAGCAATGTCTAGCGCGGTCAGTCCTTCGATAGGTGTCCACTAGTGGCATTTTAATACGAGTGTTTCGGAGGGCACGTAAAATAGTCGGCCCCGGTTGTTTTAAAAACATTGACTGTCGTCACTAGTCTGTCACAAATCCATCAATCCGCACTGGGCCAGCGTGGTGGATTAGGACTCATACGCTCTCCCAGTGAGAGGAGACTGTGCCCCAGGAGTGAGGACGTGTAAGGCTGTAGACGATGTAGCGTGTAACATTTCTTACGACATAGGCGGCCTACGCGTCGCTATTACGTATGTAGACTACCGATTGGTGTAGTGGATAGTGACCCTGTCAGCGAAACCAACGGTTGCTGGTTCGAATCTCGCGAGGGGTAAATGCTGAATACGAACATTTACTCCCGAGTCATGGATGTTCATATAAATATTTATGTATGTTTACCCGCATCTAGTATCCATAGCACAAGCTTTGCTTAGTTTGGGACTAGATGATTGGTGTAAGTGTCCGAAATATTTATTTATTTATTTTATTCACTGAACAGTACATCATACAACCAAAATCGAAGAACACAATCTCAACTAATCTCAACTAATATTGTAAATGCGAAAGTTTCTGTGAGTGTATGTCTGTCTGTGGCTAATAGGGGGGGTTTTAGCCGGTACGAGTCCGGCACTACCTTCGGGTGGATATGGCCTCGCGCTTTTATAACTGCGGGTGATGTAGACTCGAAAGTGTCCTATGAGGATTTCTCCACCTTACCGAAAAAAAAAAAGTGTCCATAGTACAAGCCTTGCTTACTTTGGGACTATTGGGAATGTTTATTAACACGTTAACTGCCGCGACGCAGACACAATTGAAAATCAATTGTTTTCCGGTCACCGGTGACCGGCGTGGCGCTCAAAGGCTTAAAAGCAAAGTGTGTTAATGTTCTGCTACTATTTATTATATGTCTTAATATTAGTCTAATTATTATTGTTTTTTGTAGACCCTGTACACGAGTTGCGGCGTCGACACCAAGATGACGACGTTCATATTCTGCGACACGCAGATTGTGGAGGAGACGTTCACAGAGATCATCAACAACCTACTGAGTAGCGGTGAAGTCACCAACCTTTACAAACCGGACGAGTTTGAAGACGTGAGTAACGTCATAATAAGAAACCAGTGATTTATATGCTATAAATATGGTTTTTTTTTATTCACAACGGGTACTTGACCTCAATCACACCTGATGTTATGTGAAGAGAGGTCGAAGGTGGAAACGTACTGACCCGGAAACCCCAACACATTTGGGGGACTGGCTATCTTATCTCTGACAACCGGAACACAACAATGCCATTAACATTGCTGCTTGGCGGCAGATTTTTTTTTTATTTATTTAAAAAACCTCCACCTGGCATCACATCGCGTCGTCGTCACAGTACTACTTAAAAACTGGTTTTAGTTTAGTTGGTGTACATCCGAATCGACACCATTGTTCCGGTGACTTGTCGCCATTTCATACAACCCGCGCTGAGCCGATTTGGGTCGATCTCACCACCCCCTTGTACGAGTGTCCCAAGGTACTGGAAGTTAGCGCAGCTTGGTAACGATTTTCCGGTAAGATTTATAGACACAAAACTGGAGGTACCGCCGAAGTCGCAAAACATGTATTCCGTTTTGCTTCTGCTCACTTTCAAGCCAAAACTCTCCAGTCTTTGTCGCCATTCCTCCAATCTGCTCTGGACCTCCAGACTATTTTCGGTTCTAGCTCTGAAGACCTATCGACGCTTAACCTTAATTTTTCCCGCGCAGATAAAAACAGCACTGGAGAAGGCAATGAAAGCTGCCAATATAATGCAGACCGCCGAGGCGGTGTATTTATTCCTCGTGGATCGTGTGCGGACTAACTTGCATATCGTACTATGCTTCAGCCCTATTGGTGATATTTTCAGGTAGTTTTAGTATTTTTTTATATGAGTATGTTAGACAATTACAGAGCTACCTGTTTTTGAATGTTTTGGTATCTGAAACATTCCAATTAAGAACAAGACGACACCATTAGGGGTTGAAAAAGTTGGTCACCTGTTTGGCCTATTTTTATCAAAAATACTTCTACAATAAAAATCATCAAGCATCGTGAGACCGCCTCCGTGGCTTAATGTAAACAACATTGGGTTTACGATTCGGAGGTCGCGGGTTCGATCCCCAACACACGTTTAAGTACTCGGTTTGGTTGGTGCTACGGCATTTTAAATGTCCGCCTGGCTAGCTACCACCATCTTATCTAGATCTACACACGTTTAAGTACTCGGTTTGGTTGGTGCTAGGGCATTTTAAATGTCCGCCTGGCTAGCTACCACCATCTTATCTAGATCTGCCGCCAAGCAGCAATGTTAATAGCATTGTTGTGTTCCGGTTGTCAGAGATAAGATAGCCAGTCCCCCAAATGTGTTGGGGTTCCCGGGTCAGTACGCTTCCACCTTCGACCCTCGTCTTCACTTAACATCAGGGTTGATTGACGTCAAATACGAACCTGTCGTGCATAAAAAAAATAAAAGCCGGGTTATCACATATTATTCTAGTATACCAAAATACGTATAACATAAAATCATCTTCCAAAGTTTTACTATAAGCCGATGTTCTAGTTCTAGTAACTATACATATTTTTTAATAGAACTAAATGTGCATTTAGATGTCTAGAAATGTAAAGTTTGTAATGTTGAATATTTATCACAAAAACGTGAAACATGTACTCCCTAAATTTAAACAGATTTTAAAGGAACTTTGACGTCCAATTTTGTACCCAACGTCATGCAAATAAACTATTTCTATGCTACTTTCCGGCACCATTATCAGAACCTGGATACCATCTACGATCAGGCAATTGTTAAGATAATTCAAATAAGTCCAAACTCGATCTCAAACTCTATCATTAATGTTATAAACAATAAATGTAATATTTACTCATCAGAAACCGTATCCGTCAGTACCCCGCGTTGATCAACGCAACGACAACCAATTGGTTCCTCGAATGGCCGCGAGAGGCGCTGTTAGAAGTCGCATATAAGTTCCTAGAGGGCGTCGAGCTACTTGCTTCCATCACTGGGCCCAGGGTGATAATCTTTTTGTCTATTTGTTTACAGATTTAAGAGCTTACGGCGAACGCCTTTCCATAAATTTAACTTAAATTTTTAAACGTTCAACCATTTAAAGTGTCGTTAGAATCGGTTTATTTGTTCCGAATGTTTTGAAATTGCAATTTAAACCCACTTAGAGCGCATTTCCACTCAAACGGGGTGAAGGAAAATAAACCAATAAGATCACTTGTATTTCACTACTCTAAAGCAGCGGAGAGTGTAGATATTTCTATTGGCAGATTCTTCTTCGCTCTGCTTATTGTTTCCAACACAACATACTATTGGTTTAAAAAACATGATTACACCCTTAATTGGTAATTCACTATCTCCACCAATCGAAAACTAAGACGAATGTTGTGCCACGAAGTTTTCTAAGTAGCAGGTTACGTCAGCAGCAGCTGTTCTTAAAGTCAACATTTCTCATACTAAATTTTCAATTCTCGTCCCCAGGTTCGAAGGAAGGAGTCTATAATAGAATCCCGCGAGGATGGCTTGCGTGCGTCGGTCGCGTCCATCATGTCTCTGATCCACTCTTCAGTGGGCAAATATTCCACGAAAATGTGGGTTGAAATGCGGAGAACCAATTACGTTACCCCCACCAACTATCTCGAGCTGGTCACGGGATATAAAGAGTGAGTATTTGATTATCGCGTTGATATACCAGAGGAATTATTAGACAAAATATTCTCGTAAATTATGATTTATTTATCTTAGTAACCCTCATGAGATCTTAATGTTACAGGATGCTAAAGAACAAACGCTTCGAAATCGCACTGCAAGCGAACAAGTTGCGAAACGGCTTGGGCAAGGTTGAGGAAACTACTAAACTTGTCGGTCAGATGTCCGAGGAACTGGAAGTAGCTAAGGTTATTTCTCTATAACTATCTCTCTAGTTGGTTCTCTTAAAAGGGTACTCGCCAGATCGTAATATAGGGTCTAACAAAATTTACCCGAACAACTTTGGCAATTGCACGTACATGACAATAAAATAATAAATTCATTAAAAAAACTAGCCTAAAATGTAAGTGCAAATGAAAATACACATTAATTGTACCTTGTTTTGTCAATGAGAAAAAACAGGCAACGTTCCATTTGACATGGAAGACGCCGGCGGGGGTGGCGGGTAGCGGGGCACATGTGGCGGCGGGCGCAACCAATCACAGCGCGTCGCGGCGACGCCCCGGGGCGAGCGGCGAGTGGGCGCCAGAGGCGGCTTCAAAGATACCGCAGCACGTGAGCGTGTGTTGTGGCAAAGTACTTAGAGCGCGCGGCCATTAATGTCCAACTCACAAAATTTACATTTCAAAATTTTATTTTTTGAATAAAATCTGTTAATTTTTTTCGTAATATTTACATCCTATACATACACTCTGCAACGTTTGTCGGGTTAATTTTGTTAGACCTTATATATTATAAAACCTAAATAACTAAATATCTGCCTATTAAAAATCAAAGATAAGACGAAATATTTCATTTAGACCGGAGTCGGAGGCCCCTTACAGTTCCTCCAAGTAAATTTATTTTTACATTGTACTGGGCACTACCGTGCGCTGCGATCAATTCTTGACTTTTGTATTGGGGTAAATTTGCTTACGCGATTTATGGCCTAAAACAATTCATTTCGTCTTGTTATTGATTCTGTTTAGGTAGATAATTATAACTGTAGTCGCGTTTTTTATGTGTTTTTTAAATTTTATTGAGATATTTTTTTAATAAACATTGACATACTGTTTTTGAATTTATTTCGTCGACACCTATCATCTGATAGCCATCTCGATGGTGTGCTGGAATTGTTTATTGTTATGTGTCCTGCCTGCTGCTAGAGTCCGCCATATTGGATTGATTACGATGACACATATCCTATGACACCCCCAGGCCTGGTACGACTAATTAAACAAATTAGCTGAATCGTTTAAGCTGTACAACCAGAAACCACGTCAGGTCCAAGTCCTTTAGTCAATACCATTTCATCTTATTGTTTCCTCTTCATTGATTGGTCTCGCCCCAACAGGTGCAAGTCGCTGAGTACACGGAGCAGTGTATAGAATACATGGGTGTGATTAACGTGCAACAGCGTAACGCAGACGAACAACAAAGAAGCGTTGCCGCTAGAAGCAAGAAGACGATGGAAGAAGAGGTTCAATGCAAGAAGCTAGCCGACGCTGCCTTGCGAGACTTGGCGTGTGCTATGCCGGCGCTTGAAGAGGCCATTAAGGTAATGTGGCATTTGATGTGTCTGAAATGAAGAAAAATATGCGATCTATTTTCGTTTAATGTAGTGGCCGATTCCTATTGAAGAATTTAAGCATTGGTTTAAAAACCAAGTTTTTAGCCAGTGCATGTTTTCTGTCCCCTATGAAAGAATTGCAATAGGTTTCTAAATCCAAAAAGGTCTCCAATCAGCACGTGTCGGGTTGGCACAACCACGATGCCGGTATTCTGCGGAGCCGAAAGGAGAATGGTGCCACTGCGCGATTCTTAATATTAACAAAAATTTATTTACTTAATATTATTTTAGTGCTTAATTAATATTTACACATATGACCTATTGTGCAGAAACTCACGATTGCAGTTTAAATATGTATGTAGGATATGACTATACTTGGGAGTCTCATTGATGGGTACAATCTGACGCGAGTACATACAATCTAATTCGCAGAGGACCTAGGGTTGGCTGACTTAGCCCAAAGTATAGTACGCTGATATGGGAGCCGATGGCCTTTACGACGATATGTTCTGGGAAGATTGCATACGGTAAGAGCAGTGTGACACCTTCTGCCGTCAGGTGGACCGACGAAATGAAATATGCAGCTTGAAATAGGGAGTAGTCCATAAGTGGAAGGTTTTTTTAAATTCACATTTAAAAAATTGACCTCAAGCACACCTGATGTTAAGTGAAGATGAAGTCGAAGGTGGAAGCGTACTGACCCGGAAACCCCACCTTGCAGCTACTATATTTTTTTTTATTTAAACGAGCATGCGGGTCACCTGATGGAAAGCAATCACCGCCGCCCATGGACACCCGCAACACCAAAAGGGTCACAGATGCGTTGCCGGCCTTTGAGGAAGGTGTAGACTCGTTTCTTGAAGGTCCCAATGTCGTACTCGTTCGGGAATACCGCTGCAGGAAGTCCGTTCCACAGGGTGGTCGTACGTGGTAGGAAGTTTCTTGAGAAACGTACAGTGGTACACTTCTATTCATCCAGGTGATGTGGATGGAATTTTAATTTACTAAAGGGTTATTTAAGTTACTTTACTGACTTGCGGTTTCGTTAGACTGTCAAAAGGAGTAGTGGGTCATGTCAGTAGTACTTTCATAAGCTGAGGGTAGTTTGACACTATATTACCTATAATTTTTATTACCAGGCATTGGACGCTCTAAACAAGAAGGACATTAGTGAAGTCAAGTCGTACGCGAAGCCGCCGCAGAAGGTCGAAATGGTTTTGGAGGCAGTGCTCATATTACTACAGGTAACGCTTAAACTTCTGTCGTCTATGACATAGAAACTGAAGTAAATGCGAGAAAGAATCAAAAACACCCAAATGGGCTGATGACGTATCTATGAATAATTGAAAGTCTCCAATGGAGTTAAAAACTTACCTTTCCTCCCGCTACATATTGCCTAGCTGAGCTATTTTGAATGACGCTATTTCGATACAAATGAGGATTTATGAAAATTTAATAGTGGCGCCACCTAGGAGCTTTTTTAATCCATTTCGCATTTATAATAAATAAATAAATATCCTTAGACATACACACAGCGCCATCTAGTTCCACAGTAAGCAACTATAGGCTTGTGTTGTGGATACCAGATGGTTGATATTGTGGCACTACTCCTGGACCAGACTTCAATTGATTGTTCAGGAGTAGGCCGCAACAAATAATAAATCAGGAACACTTGATCGAATATAATTGTAATAAAAAGGCACTCTGAAAAAGGTATAAAAACACTGAATAAGAACATAAAAGATAGATAGAATAAAACACATAAGAATTTGGAATAGAAACCGAACACAATAAACACTACAAAACACTCACGTTATAAAACAATGCCTTTACAAATGATAATGAATATAAGAATGAATATAAGAAATGCGATAGCTCCAGCGCACTCAGCGGAAATATAATAGAATATGGTTATAATATAATAAGTTTGACAGAAACGTCCGAGCTTTAGAACTGTTGAAAATATAATGTCGTTATTTTGTTCGGCCGTCTGAGTTCGAAATAGGAATTTGAATTTAAATATAGAGAAACGAAAAGGAAAAAGAACAAAAAGATTACTAACTAAAATCACCAACGAGACGCAATACCGTCACGTTACAATATACTACATAAATACATTTTTTTTTGTGAATAAATACTTATTATAAATGAAAACATCCGTAACTCGGGTACATATGTCCGTATTCATCACACAAACATATGCCCCTAGCGGGATTCGAACCCGCAATCTTTTGGTATAGTGGTCAGAGTTGCTAACCACTACACCAAACACTCGTCAGTGGTCTTTCAATGCACATGTTTTCTGTTGGTTATTTTCTTTGATCAGTAAAACCAGGTACCCCTGTGTAATTAGTCGTGTTTTACCAAACTGATTTTAAAGTAAGCGGATTGTCCAATCGGTTTGTACGTGAGGTACAGTGTGCACAGGAAAACGGTGGCATATAATAATTTTACAATATCTCATTATTATTACCTAGATGGAGGGTTCAATTGTCTACCTTTCGAACACAAAAAAAACTGGGAACTGATTTCGGCTTGAAATGCTTTCATCCTTTTTGCACTTAACTTCATATCGCTCTGCCTGTTCACTCTCCTAGTTTACGCGGTGTGTATCGCGTAGTTTGCTCTATGCGAAAGGGTTAGAGGGTCTGTTGTTGTATATTGAATACAATGAATAGAAATACAATATACACTCGCGAGCAAAAGTATGGAATCAGTTACTTGGAATTGACTCCGCGCGATCTTGAGTACTTAATAATTAGTTTAATAAAAATGACACACATAAGGTTAAACTGATAACTTTAAATTGATACCAAATTCATTTAAATCACACCAGTATTTAAGGAGCTATCCCGGATTAAGTGAAGGAGTAAGGAAAAAGATATGTTTCAATTGCTTGATACGTCGCGAGTTGCAGCCTATTGACCCCCTATAAAAGCACGTGTTTTATTATTCTTAAAGTACTCAATATCGCGCGGAGTCAATTCCAAGTAAGTGATTCCATACTTTTGCTCGCGAGTGTATATAGCGTGGTTCGAAGTCCATTTCACATGTACACTGTTTTATCTCACAGAAAGAGCCAACATGGGCCGAAGCGAAGCGTCACTTGATACTTGATACTTGATGGTGGGCTCCCTTTTCCGCATTTAGACTCCTATTCGGTCCATTATGCGTGGGAATGCCAGCTAGCTTAGCCAGCCCAGCTCCTTCCAGAAGCACAGAAGTCTCCTGGGACGTTCACAGGCCTCTCGGAGCGACCTCGGCGATTTGAGGATTTGTACCCGTTGTGATGCCACTCCCTCGCACTCCAGGATAACGTGGGCGGCTGTTTCCTCAGCATTAAGACAGCCCCTGCATATAGGGCTGTCGGTAAAGCTCATTGTATACAAGTGTTTGTTCAGGGGGCAGTGGCCAGTAACCACGCCAACAACCATTTTAAGGTCCTGACGGTTAAGGCTGAGTAGGCGTCGTGTTAGTGTAGGCGATAGAGAAGATACCGCCTCCTTTGACTGTCTACAGCTGGTGATATTAGTCCATAAGGTATTGTGTTTGTCCTGGGTAATTTTACGCATCCATGTCCTTAACTGACTGTAAGGAATGGGCAGAAGTGGTGCAGGGCCTATGGCTGGGCTCTCCGAGCCCCGCCTGGCTAGTTCGTCTGCAGCATCATTACCCAGTGAGCCGCTATGCCCCTTTATCCATTGTAATGTTACTCGATTTAATACCGAGGCACATTCCAGAGCAAGGTGACATTCTTGTATCAGCCCAGAGGTAAAGGTATTACTCTCTAGTGCTCGGAGTACGGCCATACTGTCAGAGAGTATTCTGATATTGTAATCAGATATCCCTTTCTGAAGGACCGCATTGGCTGCATTAGTAATAGCAATGCATTCACATTGAAAAATAGAGCTATGCTTTCCTAATGCTAGTGATAGATTAATATTTAGATCATACGAGAACACACCCGCTCCACTACCGTTGCAGGTTTTGGAGCCATCCGTATAAATCCGGACTTCATGGATGCCCGAGTGATCTTGTTCGCTTTCATGTAGTTGTATTCGGTAGCTTCTACCAAACACTTGTGTCTTGGGGATTCTATCGCAAGGTGCCCCGAAGAGAGGTTGAATTTCAACAAATCTTCCAAGCACTCTACAGTGTGGTCCCTCGCGGTGATGCCACAAGCTTAACTTTTTAAGCCTTATGGCTGACATAGCTGCTTCCTGTTGGATATGCAAATCCAGAGGCGATATTCCAAGTAGGACTTCCAAGGCTGCTGTCGGTGTCGTGCGCATGCAGCCCGTCACCGCACAGCAGGCGAGTCTTTGGAATTTCTGCAGCTTGTTGATAACAGTGCTTAATTCGGTTCTGGGCCACCAAACTATGGCGCCATAGGTTAATATTGGTCTGATTACGGCAGTGTATAGCCATAGGGTGATTTTGGGTGTAAGACCCCAGTTTTTGCCTATTAGCCTCTTACATTGCCAAAAGGTGATACAAGCCTTTTCCAGCTTGTGGTCAATATGTCTGTGCCAATTAAGCTTACTGTCAAGTATTATGCCCAGATACTTGACTTCCTGTGCTAGGTTCAGACTGGTGTTGAACAATTTAGGTAATCTCAAGTTACCCAAGTTGCGTTTGTTTGTGAACATGACTAATTCAGTTTTAGACGGGTTCACTTTTAGTTCGTGCTTGTTGCACCATTGTTCGACGATTTTTAAGGCACTGTCCATAATGTCACAGAGTGCGCCGTCAACTGGGCCGCTGACTAGGATGGCCAAATCGTCTGCATAGCCCACTGTATATATCCCTCGGGTATTTAGTTGACGAATTAGTTCATCAACTACTATATTCCACAGGAGTGGTGATAGAACCCCTCCTTGTGGACAACCCCGAGAGACTACTCCCTTCACGGTTGTGTTTACAGTGAGTTGAATGGCTCTGTACCGCAGCATACTGTCGATAAAACCGGCAATCGCGCGATCCACTCCATGATATTTTAGGGCCATTCCTATGCTCGTGAAACTAGTTTTGTCAAAGGCTCCCTCTACATCAATGAAGCAGCCTAAGGTTGATTGTTTACTTGATAATCCGTTCTCGATATATGACACTACACTATGTAGAGCGGATTCGGTCGATTTGCCCATACAGTAGGCGTGTTGGTAAGGGTGTAGTGGATTACAAGCTAGGGAGTGCGTTCTAATGTCCCTATCACATAGCCTCTCCAAGGTCTTTAAAAGAAACGATGTGAGGCTAATGGGTCTAAATGATTTAGGTTGCGTGTAATCACTCTTACCTGGTTTTGGTATAAAAACTATCTTGATTTCTCTCCATTGAAGTGGTATGTGACGATACGCGATACATCCCCTATACAGGGTTACCAGATGTACCACGATCGCCTCGTCACACCACTTGAGCAGGCCAGGAAATATACCATCCAGGCCAGCTGATTTAAATGGGAGAAAGCTGTTAATTGCCCATTTGACCTTGTCGTAATCGACAACTCTACGGGCTGTAGTCCAGTCCGAGGGCTCGGGATTGTGACTTAGTTGGTCTGCCCAACTTGGGTTGTCCATAATAAGGCACCCCGGAAAATGCGTTTGAAGTAATAACGCATTAGTCTCGGCATCTGTGTTGGTGAAGGAGCCATCTTGTTTTTTAAGACATCCTATGCTGCGCTCAGGTTCGCTAGAAAGGATATTCTTAACTCTGGCTGCTTGGTTGGTTGTTTCTATGTTCGTACAGAAGTGCCTCCAGCATTCGCTTTTCCTGAGTCTAATGCGGTTTTTATATTGCTTTCGGGTCTGTACGTAGTGGTCCCAGTCTTGTTCTAGTCGAGAGTTTTTTGCTTTGTTAAAAAGTTTTCTGACCTCGCGACGAAGCCTCTCCAATTCCGGGCCCCACCAACTGTGACCAGTCCGGGAGGGTGCCTGTCGCGGGGTCACGAGGGGACATGTCTGTTCAAAGCAGTTTGTGAGTGTTGATACAAGTTGGTTTAAGTGAGAATCAATCACCGCGGTGTTGTCATACATGGCTGGACTGGTTACCTCGCGCAAGGATTCCCTCGTGAGCCTCCTGTATTCTTGCCGATTCAGCCTACGAGGTATACGGCGCGGTTCCGCGGGTTTAATGGTGATATTCATCTTGTACCTGATCCATCTGTGGTCCGAACATGATGCTTCTCCGGATACATGCCAATCAGAGATGTAGTGTGCCGCATGTTCTGTCGCTAGAGTGAGATCAATGATAGTTTGGGCTCGTCGCGTAACAAAGGTAGGCTCAGAGCCTCTGTTTAAAATACGAAGGTTAGTGGAAAATAAAAAGGTCAGTAATTCCTCACCTCGTGCGTTGGTATTACCACAGCCCCAAATGGTGTGGTGCGCGTTGGAGTCGGTTGATAGCACTAGTTCTGATCCTTCCCGCTCGCAGTAATCCACAAGTGCGATCAGCTCAGACGTGGGCACATCAGCATCGCCCGGCAGGTAGGCAGACGCTAGCACCACATCCGGCAGACCCTGGGAGGGATCATTGAAGATCCTGACAGCAGTCAAGTCTCTGGAACATAGTTCTGTTAGTACAGTAGTGGTTACATGTTTGGGAACAAAGATACATGTACGTGGGTTACTTACGGTGGTATTGAGCAGAAGTTTCCCGCCAATGTTTGTCAGACCACATATTCTGCCCTTCCTAATCCACGGCTCCTGGATTAGGGCTATGGTCTCGTTGTTGATCTCCAGCGCCCTGCGTAAGTTGGCCGTAGCGGTTTGGCTATGCTGGAGATTGGTTTGGAGGACGTTAAACTGGGCTTGCTGGAGAGATGGGGGAGCCATCGCTGCTCAGCAAATCCTCGTCTGGCTCGGAGGTGAGCCCAACGTCCGGTGTGGTGGTTTGAAGAGGCCTAGCTTTCGCTAAGCCGGAAGTCGAGGGTTGTTGCCCAGCCTCGTCACGTGGACGTACAGTAGGGGTGGAAGCGCCACCCGCCCGGCCACCGGACGCGGCGTCCTGCTCCATTGGAGTTGGCTCCGCGGCCGGCGACCCGATTGGTAACGCCTCCCTCTGAGGTTCTAGAACCTCCTCCTTACCGAATTTGACGTAAGCAGATCCGGTTTTATACGCCACACGTCGACCTCTTGCCTGAATTTCAGGAATGTCGGTCTGTGGTATCCCAAGAACGAGGAACACGCCTTCTTTACTTTCTTGCTTTTCAGCAAGGTAGACGGTCCACTCGTTTATGTGATACCAACGATTTTGGGCCACAAGTCGGATACGCAGCTGGTCCAGCGTTGTATCCTTAAATCTGGGAATAAACATCGCTGCTTTAACCCTGCGCGGCACCTCACTTTGTCGACGAACGACAAGGGATGTGCCCGCAATGGGTGACGTCAGCGATGGGACTGTGCGGTTAAGCCACTCACGAGCGAAGTCGTCCTCGCACCAGAGTTTAAGGACGCCCTCGCTCCAGAAGGGCTTGCCGCGGAATGAAGGACCAAGCGGTTGAGGGGTGTCCTGTCCGAAGATGTCTTCGTCCACCGCCCTCTCTATCTCATCATTGATGAGCTCCGCCTGCTCCTTGGTTAGATCCCTGAAAGGCTCCGTCATGATGGCCATGCAAAATTCGTTAGTGCGCAGCGCATCGGAGTACAGAGGTCTCTCAGGGGGTGTTGGAAGAGCGTCGGTTTTCGAGCGCTTGCCGCTGTCCCGTGGCGACAGAGTGTCGTCCGGACGGTTCCTCTTGCCGGGCTTTGCCCCACTCGAGGTCCCTACAGCAGCCGCAGCCCTAGACCTGCCCGCTCGTTTGCCGCGGGGGCGACGTGCACTGCTCCTTTTGGGATTGCTCCCTCCAGGAACAGCTTCCAAAGCCAAGACGGCACAAGTCCCCTTGACCGCGCTCACTTCCCTAGCAGCCTGGTTAGGTTCGGCGCTTTGGGTCTGAGGAGCACGTGTCTCAGGATCGTGGGTCCCGGAGGTCCCTTCGGCGGCGTGCTGCTGCCTACTAGACTTGGCGTCCTGTCTCTGGGCGCGCCTAGCAGCTGCACGCGCTTCCGCGCGCCTGCGCTTGCTAGGCACTTTCCTCGCCACCTTTGGTTGGTCGCTGTCGGGCCTAGGTTTCCTTACGGTAAACCCAGTCCGCCAGCCGGTGCCTACAGGGGTACTCGGTACCCTTAGGGATTTGGCCATCGCTGACATGTCCATCAGCCCCTTCGGCGCTCCCGAAGGTGCAGCCAGTGGGGCGGCGGACGTACCAGCAATAGCGCTAGTTCCGCGCGGCGCATCCGAGGACGCAGCCTGCTTCTTTGGTGGCGCATCTTTCGACGCAGCCCGCCGTGGCGCATCGGAAGACGCAGCCTGGCTGTTGGTTTTAAATTTTCCCTTTGAAGCCATGGGGTTATAAGCTTAATTTCATCCCCGGGACTACCCACCCTCCTTGGAGCCCGCAAGTGGGGACGTCATGCACCAAACGTACATGAACGCCAGATATATCCCGGGAATATAGGACTCCCGCCCCAGAATGGTTGGCAGGTGACATCCGAAGGAGATCCAACGCCCCCGCAGGATAGGGAAATCCATACGGGTGGCATTGGGTCCTCGGTCGGCCCGCTTCCCCACCCTCAGTTTGAGAGCCCTCGCCTGCATACCTCTGACGGTATGCTGCAGCCGATTGACTCCAGTTGGCTAGACCAGAGCCTCCCGTTTAAGAGGAAATCCAGACCAAAGACGTGTGTCGCTAACAGTCAGCACTATCCCGGCCGACCGCCCGCTCAACGCCCAGGACTCCTTCATCCCCCCGTACGGGTCTCCACGCACGGCACAAACACGTGGGTGACTACTTCTCTTACTCGCCATCCCTACACTGCGTGATGGCGAGCCCTCATCCACCCTGCCACAGGGGGCCGAGGTGCAGAGAGTGCTGGGGGACCGGTTTTAAGGCGCCGGTTGTTCGCCTTCGCCCTACACAGATTGGCCATAGGGACTCAGGGGAAGATGTTTTGTGTGAAACCCTTTGGAGTCCCTATGTTACCGGAGTGCACGATCGCTGCCAGTTGCCTGACAGCGACCCGCCACAGGTCCGCGTCGGCAGGCCTGCGGCGGCGAGGACGTTCTGTGAGGACTTGCTGGTGGACGTATATAGTCGCAGGCTCACACTCCCTGGACGTACGTTATCGGCATTTCCTGGTTTTTAATGATGACACCGGTCCAGCTGCGATGACATCCCAGGACCCATATACCACCAACCACACACTCCTAAAAGCACGTGTTTTATTATTCTTAAAGTACTCAATATCGCGCGGAGTCAATTCCAAGTAAGTGATTCCATACTTTTGCTCGCGAGTGTATATAGCGTGGTTCGAAGTCCATTTCACATGTACACTGTTTTATCTCACAGAAAGAGCCAACATGGGCCGAAGCGAAGCGTCAGCTCGGCGATCAATACTTCCTAGATCGTCTCCGCGACTTCGACAAGGACAATATTCCCGATAAAGTGCTAAAGAAGATCGGCACTTACACTTCGAAGCCGGATTTCGATCCCGAGATAGTGGGCACCGTATCCTCTGCGGCTAAGTCGCTGTGTCTCTGGGTGCGCGCTATTGAGAAATACGGGAAGGTCTTCAAGTGAGTTTGTACGCTTTCATTATATTTGGTGTTTAATTTTAAGGCAAGATAAAATTTCTTTTTTTCTTCATAAAAAAGTGGCTTTGCCATAGGCTTGACTGGTAGGTTGGTCCGAGCCACTGAGTAAGACAGTTGGACTGTACACATTTTTAAAATATACGAGTTACAACTCTCTCAACTGCAAGGGCGGATCCAGCCTTCTAGTCGTTGAAGGTCACTTACTCCAGGTCAGCCTGGATAGGTTTCGAAATAATAATAATAAATCAAATCACAAAAATTTTATTTTTTTCTATTATAATGAGGCTGCTTACCATAAAACCTTAACGTATGGAAAATGTTATCAGAAAGACTTAAATCTTGGGTCTTGGATCTCCACCTGGATCCATCTTTGCTCAACTGTACTAGGTAAGTTAGGCAACGGCATGGCCTGATCAGACAGGCAATAAAATAAAGGATCGTTTAGAGATTAAAGGATATAATAGAACTTTGTTATGCGATCTAAATATATCTTCGCCGAAATGTATCCTGATAAAAATACATCGGTAAGTAATGCAATGTGGTTAAACAACGATCATCGAATATACCTAAACTTTGTATGGTCGTCGATGCAGAGCTCTGCAAAGCAAGTTTATGAAAAGATAGCTATCTTTTCATAAACTGACTCGCAACATCCCATTCCTCAGGATCGTGAAGCCAAAAAAGGAGCGTCTAGAGGAAGCCCTCGAATCGCTCCGCATGAAGCAGCAGATTCTGGCAGAGGCTCGCGCTAAGCTGAAGGAGCTCAGCGAGATGATCGCTCGCCTACAGAAGGAGTATGATGAGAAGGTGGCGCAGAAGGAGGAGCTGGAAAGGAAGTCGAGGTTGCTTCAGCTGAAGTTGGAGAGGGCTGAGGCGCTGATTACTGGACTTTCGGGTAATTATAACTATATTAGAATGGTGGGTGATGGAATGGTCTAGAGAGAAGGAAAAAGTAATTCCTGGTCAGTCATGTTTAGGAGGACACTTTAATCAGTCGTAGGTTGGTGGTAGGGCATTTTAATGTCCACCTAGCTAGCTACCACCATCTAAATCTGCCGCCAAACAGCAATGTTAATAGCATTGTTGTGTTCCGGTTGTCAGAGATAAGATAGCCAGTCCCTCAAATATGTTGGGGTTTCCGGGTCAGTACGCTTCCACATTCGGCCATTCACTTAACAATAGGTGTGATTAAGGTCAAGTCTATGTGCATAAAAAAAGTCTATCTCGGTTCTTTTCAAGGCATCTAATAAGTTGCTCACAAGTTTAGCAGCTTGAAAATATTGGTAACTGTCTGACCACTCTTCTGCAATTTAAGAGCTATGCTCTTGTTGGTCGAGTAATGACCACGTATCTCTGCTATCCGCTCTCGATTTAATCTCTTGGTACGACATGATATCCTCCTTGACGTAGGTGCGCTTTGACTTCTAGTAAAAAAAAATCACCAACTATGCATCTATTGGGTATGATGCAAGATCCAGTAAAATGAACTTATGCTGTTGTATGCCAGGTGAAAAGGAGCGTTGGGAAGGCACAGTGGAACGTCTAGATAAGGAGTTCGATAACTTACCCGGTGACGCGCTCATCGCGACTGGCTTCGTGGCTTACCTGGGGCCTTTCGTCTCGGAGTACAGGGAAGCGTTGATGACCGACTGGTTCCTCGAGGTATTTATCTATATATGTCGCCCTTTTTGTTATTGTAATTTTTTTTTCGACGGGATAGCGCTTCTCAAGATGAGACCGAAGGAGGCAGCACGAAATTTAACAGGCGGAACACAATAATGCTATCGACATTGCTACTTGAGTCTAAACAAAGGTTTATTCTACAAAAACAATGTGTAAGTACTATATGTGATGTACTAACATGACATATTAAACTCTTCAAGAAAAAAATTACTTATAGTAACGTGTATATATCTGTATGAGATGCCTTTGTAAAAGTTCATCTAGACTTATTTCAAAGGCAAAAGTAAATTGTACCCCACCCGACCGATTGATGTTATACTCGTATAGTAAAAATAACTATTCAAATTTATAACAGGCTAGATACCTATATAAAATTTTTACCTTTGAAATTTTTATTAGTATATCATTCAATCAATCAATATCATTTATTGTGAATCACAGGATTAAGGATGTTACATTAAAATTATTACCGCTGTGTTCCGCGCGTAGGCATACAAGGTCAAAAAGTATAGATAAGTATTATTCTTCTCGCCGAAAATTAAATTTCCATCCACATCACCTGGATGAGTGGAAGTCTACCACTGTACGTTTCTCAAGAAACTTCTTACCACGTACGACCACCCGACTCGGACTGACTTCCGGCAGCGGTATTCCCGAATGAGTACGACATTGGACCTTCAAGAAACGAGCCTACACCTTCCTCAAAGGCCGGCAACGCATCTTTTGGTGTTGCGGGTGGGTGTCCATGAGCGGCGGTGATTGCTTTCCATCAGGTGACCCGCATGCTCGTTTGCCGCCCTCTTATATAAAAAAAAAATTATACACATACATAATAAAAACGCATACATACACCTTCACATATGTACATAACAACCCTAAAAGTCATACAACATTGTTAACTAAGTAGATACTTATGTATCTACCATCATCAAACATACCATATTTATCATAACAGACAGATATACCATAACAACCAAGAAAAATTACAATAATGTACATTTTTTTTTTTTTTTTTTTTATTGAAGAGGTCCATGGGCGGCGGTGATTGCTTTCCATCAGGTGACCCGCATGCTCGTTTGCCGCCCACTCATATAAAAAAAAAAAAAAAAAAAAAAAAAAAAAAAAGGTGGGCAAACGAGCAAGAGGCGCACCTGATGGTAAGTGTCACCGCTGCCCATAACCATCTACGGAAACGGAAGATCCGCAGTGGCGTTGCCGGCCTTTAAGGAAGGAATATGCTCGCTTCTTGAAGGTTCCCAGATCGTATCGGTTCGGAAAGACATCCGCCGGGAGCTTATTCCAAAAAGTAACGGTACGTGGAAGGAAATGTCTACTGAACCGCACCGTGGTGGATTTCCAACTGTCTAGGTGGTGTTGGTGGAATTTAAGTTTATGCCTAGTAGTGCGATGATGGAACTCAGCAGCAGGAATCAAACCGAACAATTCCTCGGAACACTCGCCATGGTAAATCCGATAGAAAACAGCAAGAGATGCTCCGACCCTTCGTAAGGAAAGCGAATCAAGGCGATTGGTGAGAGCTAGATCATTGATAACGCGAACTGCTCTACGTTGGATGCGATCTAGTGGAAGAAGCTGGTATTTAGGCGCTCCGGCCCAGATATGAGAACAGTATTCCATTTGAGGCCGAACCTGAGCCTTATAAAGCTGCAAGCAGTGTGCAGAGGTGAAATACCGTCTCGCTCTACTCAAAACGCCCAGTTTTTTGGAGGCTGTCTTCGCCTTTTCTTCCAAATGACCACAAAACTGGATGCTGTTGGAAATATCGACGCCGAGGATTCCAATTTTGGAGGAATTAGATAAACGAGTGTTCTCAAATTGAGGGGATACTTCAAAGGGTTTTCTTTTAGTGGTAAACGCGCACACTTGTGTCTTATTGGGGTTAAATTGCACAAGATTCCGACGGCCCCAATCGGAGACTTGGTCTAAAGTAGTCTCGATTTCAGACACGAGCTTGTTCCGATGCTCATCGACGTGTTGCTGAGAGTTATTAGCACGGCCGGAGTAAGAGGCATCTCCAGTACTGTCGTCCGCATAGCAATGAACATTGGAGATTTGCAACAAGTCATTGATATGCAGGAGAAACAACGTAGGAGATAGCACACAGCCTTGCGGAACACCAGCGTTCACTAGTTTAGGGTCCGAGCATGCGCCGTCGACAACGACCTTTATGCTTCGGTCCGTAAGAAAACTGGCGACCCATTTGCATAAACTCTCAGGGATCCCATATGACGCTATATGAGACATAAGTACATTATTGTAATTTTTCTTTCTTTGTTCCTTTTTGGTGATGTTAACTTTGATTATTAGGTTTGTTGTATTACTATTAGTTTTATATAGAGCTATAACAATACATTCTTTGGTGCGCTGTCGCTTTGGAGGTTAACGCTTACAATTTGCTACTGAGTAGCTATCGTTGCAATTTTGCTCTGTGTATATTTATTTCTGACCATTAAATTATTGTATCATTTAGAAAACTGCGGATGGTATAGTTTAAATGGCTAGCATATTGTTACTGATCATCTAAAATGCCCGTGTATGGTTATATAGTAGACTGTACGAAAGCGAGTACTAAATATGTACCCCGCTGGAAATCGAACCAGCTACCTCCGCTTTGTAAGCCGTATGTTGTTCACATTGAGCCACGAGTCGGTCATAGGATAGCTTGAATATAATTTTAAGCTTGTGGTACGGAATCGTCGCCAATATTACTGCTTAGCGGCCTATTAAATGCTTTACCACAACCAACTGCGTCCACGTATTTTTGTAGGTGTACAACGAAGGGGTGCCGGTGACCATGGATCTTACTATGAAGTACTTCCTTCTGGACGACGCGACTCTGCGAGATTGGAACTACATGGGATTGCCTGGTAATATAAAATTATCACACTAATATTTGACGATCGATTAGTGTAGTGTAGATCATTAACCGTTACTAATGACCCTTCGAAATCAACGGTTGCGGGTTCGAACGCTGCTAGGGATAAATTTTTGTGATCGATGTGAACATTTATTACCAATTCATGGATGTTATGATAAGAATATTTAGATCAGATTTATTTGTAATAGTCTTACAATACGCTACCAGTACGCTACCACCTTCGGCCTCATCTACACTTAACATCAGGTGTGATTGAGGTCAAGTGCTAACCCGTTCTGGGTATAAAAAAAACAATGGTGTCGATTCGGATGTCCACCAACTAAACTAAACTTAAACCAGTTTTAGTGGTGCCGTCGCATCGTACTGTTTCAGGGAGAAAGAGACAGTACTACCCTAAAACTGGTTTCAGTTAAGTTTAGTTGGTGTACATCCGAATCGACACCAATGTCAATCATAAGTATTCAACGGTCTATAAACATGTGTCCATAGTGTAGCCTACCAATAATAATCACTACCAATTTATCCACAGATGACAACTTCAGTGCCGAGAATGGTATAATAGTGGTGAGAGCAACGAGATGGCCACTAGCTGTGGATCCGCAAGGCCAAGCGCTCATCTGGATTGGGAGGCTTGAAGAGAAGAATGATATTCAGGTAAAGTTAGTTGTTGAATATCAAGTTGTATTTCCAACCATGAAGTGTTTTTCCATCGCTCAACCGCGTTCGATGTTGACCAATGGAAAATCACATTGGTTCATCCCTATTTTTGTAGTGATCAAGAAATAAGTACAGCTGTCTCTATTTTTAATTCATTTTAGTATGGATATCATTACTAAAATATTGTTACCAAGGCGATAGACGAACGATGGGCGTTCGACTGAGTGAGGTTGCACATTTTGTAAAATAAAATGGCGGTGAACATTCCCGATTCATATACTCGTTCGAATAAAGGTCGCCTAAATCGCCTGAGTATAGGTCGGGACCCTGAGCCTGAAATTGAGGGTTGGTCTCTCAATACATTGAGCATCGGTAAACACGAGGGTAAGTGGACTCCAGGTCCCGCTGCGGGACAGTACTGCCAACTGAGAGTTAATTATGTTTTTTTTTATGATTAACTGGATACGCGTTTGACCACAATCTCACCTGATGGGAAGTGACGATGTGGCCGAAGATGAAGCATGCGATCTCCGTAGATGCCTAATCAGCCTGTTCTTGAAGATCCCAAGGTTGTAGGATTCAGGAAAGACTGACGCCGGAAGGGAGTTCCATGCCTAGGCTGTTCGCATTAAGAATGAAGAGTGGAACCGCTTAGTGCGAATGTTCGGTATGTTAACTACATACGGGTGGAATCCCTAGTCGGAAGATTAAATGGCGATGGTTTTGTACTCTATCGTTGTTTCTTATTTTTCTATTTGTGTGTTGTAATTCACGTAGTTTAGTTTTATTATTGTAAATCTATTGTATATTATATATTGTAAATTCAATTGTATCTAATGTACCTAATTTCTAGAAAGTATTAGTTTCTTTTTGACATTTATTTAATTTTTTGACATATTTCATATAATATTGTTAAATGTTTACCGCTATAAATATTTGCATGTCGTGGTTACTTATAATTATGGTGGCGCATCTACTGCGTTTTGCCACATTGGATTGGTATGTGTCAATCTTGCTGCTAAATAAATAAATGTAATGTCCTCTTAACCTTAATATAATTACTTTCATACAGATCGTCGATTTCGGTCAGCCGAACTATCTAAAGATAATGGAGTCCTGCCTAGCAGATGGGATGCCTATAATCGTCCAGAACGTAGGTGAAGTCCTCGACCCGTCGATAGCACCAATTCTGGACAAAGCCATAGTGACCATCGGGAACTCCCAGGTCATCAAGTTCAATGAAAAGATGGTCTCGTACAATACTGCTTTCAGAATGTATTTGACTACCAAGTTGGGTAAGTTATTAGTAATATAATTGATCATGCAAAAAAGAAAATGGTATCATTTCGTATGTACACCAGCTAAACTAAAACCAGTTTTGGAGTGGTACCGTCGCATCGTACTATACTATAAGGAGAAAGAGATAATACTACTTTAAAACTGGTTTTAGTTTAGTTGGTGTACATCCGAATCGACACCATTGTCAACTAGTAAATTCAAAACCACTGGCAGAGCTAACATGCTGTTTATGATAATTAGAAAGTATATTAAATTCATAAAACAGAAATAACTTACAAAAGGCTATTATAAAATTTCTATTTGGTTGATAAGCAAGCATTTATTTTATTTATTTTATTTTATTTTATTCGGAACACCAACAGCAGAAATAAAAAGGTTGGGTACATAGAATATTTCAACAAAGCCATTAAAAGGTATTCGCAGATACATTCTGATTAGACTTATCAACCATAAAAAAGAAGAATGGACGTAGGCTAGTCTTATACAATATATTTTTCCTAATTTTGTCGAAACACAAATTGTATTAAAAAAACTACTGAGTTTTGGCTTCTTGTCTGGACACTCGGTTTTATGAATGAAAAGTACTTTTAATATTACGTTAAAAATTGTAACGTTATCAAGTGATACTTTTATCCTATATAATAGTTTGATTATTGACTAAAGTAATGCGGTGACCGCACCTCTAACCTCTTGAGACTAAATATCATTATTCATGACATAGCATTGGAAATATGAAATTACATTATAAAGTACAACAAAATTAAATTTGAACTTTACCAAACACAATTATGGTATCTTTCAATTAAAGGAAATGTGGGACTTAATTTTACAGGCAATCCTGTATACACCCCTGAGACGTTAACTAAAACAACGATGGTGAACTTCGCGGTGAAGGAGCAAGGTCTGACATCGCAGCTACTTGGCATAGTGGTGCGTAAGGAGAAGCCACAGCTTGAGCAGATGAAGGATAACTTGGTGCTGTCCATTGCTCACAATAAGAAAGTTCTGGTAAGTTGTATTTGACAAGTCATTTGATAATATCCAACTGCTAAATCGATAGTCGTCAACAGACGACTCTGATTCAAAGGGAAAAGTGATCATTATTAATTTGTTTGTACATGGTAAATAACAGAAATAATGGGTAAGAGTATTAGGTAATAATAGGAGTAGGTGTAAGGTTCGAAGTTATATGTCCATGTAGTGGGACAAGTCAAGCTGTATCGTGAAACAATCTCCTTATATGTTGCCTACCTGCCCTTTGTGCCTCTCCACCTGCGGCATGTAGGACCTTTACGTGGCTGCAGACAACGCTGTAGTTGTGGCTGAATTCTGGGCGGATCAAATATGATTGGACGCATTTACAAGTAGAAGAAGAAGACCTATATTATGTTGTACCTATGATCCACAATAAACGATGAAATTTCTTAATTTTTACAAAAAAAAAAGAAAAGAAAAATCGAATTCCTGATAATAAGGTTGATCCTTTCAATTAGGATTACACACCTGACCACTCGGAAGTAATGCTTATGGCGATACTTTTACTAGTTCTCACATTCTTGTTGGAATTTAAGCTTATAACCGTTGGTGCTCAGTATTTATTGTTACATCATTGACAAAGACAGGTTATATTAACAGCTTTACGTTCCCATATCAATGGCACGTACGACTTCCTCCTACTAGAGGGGAGAGGAGGGCCAAATGCACCGTCGCGAACTGTGTCAGACAAGTTATCACTCAACCAGTATTTTCACGCCGCTCGTACCCCCAACCTGAATTAACCTGTCTTCAATTACAGGTTTTATTAAATACAAAATTTTAGAACATCTCTTGTTATTTCAGGTGGATTTAGAAAACGACTTGCTCCGCATCATGTACGAGTCTCAGGTGCCGCTCCTTGAGAACGAGGAGCTGTTCATTACCCTCCAGACCTCGCAAAGGACCTCCCTCGAAGTGAAGGAGGCCCTCATCACGTCACAAGTCACGGAGAAAGAAATCGATACCGCAAGACAGGTGAGACTAGCTTGCAGACGTAGACTCTATTTATCTAGTTGTTTTACTTATTAATGTTATTTAGGTAAGCGAATAACAAGTCTAAGGTGGAGGTGAGTGGGACATTTGGCTAGACGGGATGAGTGATGGTGGACCAAGGCTGTCAAAGAGTGGTGGTCAACAGGAGCGACAAAGTCAGTTGGTCCAATGACATCGTACAGTTGGCGGGATCTCATTGGATGCGACTGGCATAGAACCATGAGATTTGGCGTAATGGAGAAGAGCTTATACCCAGCAGTGGGTGGATCATCCACCCTCCCGCACTGGATGAGGGCTGAGATTCATTGATTAACATGATTCCCTAATACGCACCGATTAATGCGGGTGCTGATGTTAATAGTTATTTATTTTATGTAAATTAATGGACATTAACACAAAGGGATAGGGGAAGGTTAGAGGCCTTCGAGATGTGGTGCTGGAGACGAATGGAGGGAATAAGCTGGACAGAAAAGAGAACAAATGAAGAGGTGTTAATGATGGTAAAGGAGAAGAGATGCCTGTTAGCCACAGTTGAGAACCGAAGAGGAAAGATGATAGGTCACTTGATACGACACGCTAATTAAATTAAACGATTTGAAGAACATAATTGAGGGAAAGATTGAAGGAAAGAGAGGAAGGGGAAGACCTAGGCGTAATTACTTTGACCAAGTGAAAGAAAACATTCAGTCGTGTCGTACCAAGAGGTTAAAACGAGGGCGGAAAGTAGAGAGACATGGTCGTTACTCCACCGTCAAGAGCATAGCTCTTAAATTAAAGGAGAATGTATTAATTAAAATTGTAATATGCAGTGCAAGTTATTCTGTTGCCTAACAGCGGCTACCACATTTCTGTAACGCATCAGGGTTGCCGAGGTCGCATGTTGACTTTTTAATGCCGCCAAATGCAAGCTTATTATTTACTATTATTAAACGGAATATGTTAAAATCTTTTTCAGGGTTACGTCCCTGTGGCGGTCCGTGCCTCAGTACTTTTCTTCGCTCTAAACGACTTGTCCAGGATTGACCCTATGTACCAGTTCTCATTGGACGCCTACATAGACTTGTTCACTTACTCTATCGATCGGAGCCCGAAGAGTACTGAACTGGACGATCGTATCAGCAATTTAAATGAGTTCCATACGTACTCTGTTTACAAGTAAGTGCTAATGTAGCTTGAGGATTGCTTTCTCCCACACGTGATTTATTTTTCCCAAAACGTGCATATTGACTTAATACTGAAAGACAAATTGCAGCATCTTTAATACAAATCTTAAATACAACAGCCGGTTGGGTCTGGGTGAGTGCCAGCCTCTATCTGTTTCCATGGGAGCATTGTCGGCTGCATGAGTGTTACAACAACGGGTTAGCGCTTGATTCACACTTGATGTTAAGTGAAGATGACGCCGAAGGTGAAAACGCGCACGCGCGGAACCCCAATCACATTTGAGGGACCGGCTATCTTATCAAAAACAGCCGAAATACAATAATGCTATCAACATTGGCGGCAGATTTAGATAAGATGGTGGTAGTTGACCAGGTGGACATTTTAAACCAACCAATCAAACCGAGTATTACACTTGTACCTCGCTGGGAATCAAATCCGCGCCAAATTTTGTTGTATACATTGAGCCGGGGCGGGCGGTTGAAATTTCTAAAATGACAATCGTAGATAGTCAAGTTACCACAATGCCAGATTACTACAATTTAAAAGTCTCGCGCATTGACCTTCCCGTAACAATTTTTTGTTACAGAACAGTACCTTAGGCAAACTTATCATATTTTAATAACCTAAATAATTTCTTTTCTAAAGGTGGGTTCCTTTAGACTCCAATCCCTATCCTTACTCCTGTCCCTAGGAACACTTGCCGAGCTCTGTTCGAGCGTCACAAGCTGCTCCTTTCCTTCCACATCGTGTCGAGGATCCTGTTCCAGCAGGGCAAGATGAGCATGCAGGAGTACCTGTTCCTCTTGAAGGGCGGGATTGTGTTGGACAGGTCGGAGCAGCCTGAAAACCCCACCAGTAAGTTGCCCTATCTGCCGTCGCGTAGTACTGAACTATTATAATATGATATACAAAATCTACCTTTCAATAAACTTAAAGATACTATAAAACAGAAACTTAAGGAAGTATATTATAAAATATCAGAATGGACATAACCAGCTTGTTCGCATGCCAGACTATATCACAATTTATAATGAAATATTGCTGGGCCTTTTTGTAATATAAAAACCTCTTTTAAAAAGAGCAACTCCTCGAGTTTCTTGCTTGTTCTTCTCAGGGGGAAATTGCTTTTTGCAGTAGGAAATGTAAAATCTCTCTATTTTAAGTGACTATTTTATCTGACTACCTTCAAAATAAAGTATTTTTGACTTGACTTTGGTTGTGGTTGTGAAAGATCATAGTTCATAGCTTTCAGCGAAGTTAAGCAATGGTGCGGTGGTTGCTTCTGAGGAGCACGTTAAATAGTCCGGGTTTTTTGTAGGCAGTTGTTAAGCCAAGTCGGTGGCTTACTGACTGGGCCCGCGTGCTGGACTGTGGGCCATACCCTCTCTAAGTGAGAGGAGGTTATGCCCAACCGAGGGGGCCGTGTAAGACTGTTGACGATAACGTAGCGCTGTGAAACAATTCTCGCCTCCGCTTTCTTCCTTCTACCTATTGCATGTGACTAAATTGCCGCCGCTAAAGGGAGAATAAATAATAGAGAATAAATCGTAACTACATTGTATAATAAAGTTCATTTTAACTGCAGACGGACATAAAACATATTTGTTATATGGCCACATTGGTCCTTTCAATAAAATATAAAATAAATTATTTCTGCCTGAATACGCTCCGGTTGATATACTCACTTTCTATTTGCTACTCTTGAAATTATATTCCAGATTGGCTACCAGAGGACTGTTGGGACAATATCACAGAGTTGGACAAGCTCCCTGGGTTCCACGGCGTGACAGACTCGTTCGAAACCTTCTCTAAGGAGTGGAAGGACTGGTATCTCAACCCTGAACCGGAACAGCAGCCACTTTTAGGTAAATAATGCACGAATAAAATATAAATAAAATAAATAGTAACATTTTTTTAAGCCGTCATCTGTGTTCTGCCGTTATACGGAACTAGTTCTTAATATCTAGTAGTTATGTAGGTGCAGTTTGTAATAACACCAATCCCTAATCCAAAAGCCCCCACTTTTCTCACTCTGGTTATGTTATTGGTAAAAATAGAAATGCTCTTAAACATACATAACTTCACGACCTTTTCTCAAATGAGGTGGTCAGAGATATTCCATATATAACCGTTTGGGTGTTGCAGATAAAGTTTAGTACTTGAAACAATATCACATCAACCGTCTTCGTGGCTCAATGTAAACAACACTGGGTTTACGATTTATTATTTATTATTGATGTGTTCCGGTTGTCAGAGATAAGATAACCAGTGCCCCAGATAAGATGGGGTTTCCGGGTCAGTACGCTTTCACCTTCGGCCTCATCTTCGCTTAACATCAGGTGTGATTGAGGTCATGTGCTAACCCGTTTTGCATAAAAAACCTTTGGAAATATAAAGAAATGCACACGTGACGGGGTGAGCCCATCGCCGTTGAATCATGTAAGTCTATAGATGTATTTTGGTGGAAAATCCCTTAGTCGCTTTGTACGATACCCACGGGAACAGACGTGTTGGTTCTATTATTTTTAATTGCCGAAACTACATATAAAAGCATATAGTTATCCAGTAATCCGTACACAGGTGAATGGAACGATATCTGCAACGACTTCCAAAAGATTCTCTTTGTGCGTTCCCTTCGTATCGACCGGCTTTCGTCATGCGTCACCACCTTCATCGTGGCAGTGTTGGGCCCACGATACGTGGAGCCGCCGGTGCTGGATATACGGGTCAGTGTCATATTCTACATGGATTCATTTGTTACCAATATATCCTGTAGAAACCGACGCCTTCTTTACGATTCGTGACTAGCTTCACATTGGGTAACCATTTTTATACAAACAGTCGCTTTGAACATAAATGAAAAAATTGTATGAAAATGATTGCGTTACAATTTGGGCGCTTTATACAGGGCGTCCCACGGCTATGCCACATGGAGGAAAAGTACCTTGAATTTTGTAGATGGAACATTTTACTGAAAGAAGACATTATTTTAATTTAAAAAACAATTTAAACTGCATTCATAGATTTTTAAATAAGTACATGGTTGAACCGGGAATCGAACCATTTATTTATAAAAAAAAATTACCATGTAGCTTTATCATACCGATCGAAAGGCTTCATCATAAGGATTATTTTTTGCTAAATAACATATTGTCAGAAATAAAAGGAAGACCATGAATTTTAACATTAGATGTTCAATTTTGTTCAGAAAAATGAAAAGCTGACATTGCCGTAAGGACATACAACTGACATTATCATTACTAATACTAATTACCCACTCGAGAAGTATGCATCATTTCCCTATTATAATTTAAGTTCATGATAAAATGATAAAGAGATACGTAATTAGTAAGTAGGACTATCTCAATGAACATTTTCTTTCCTGGATCGGGACAAATGGACGAAAAAATGGCCGCCGAGATCCCCAGATCTAACCCCGTTAGATTTTTTTATGGGGTTATGTAAAAAATTTACTTTACAAGAACCAGTGTCAAAGTGTCCACGAGCTACAAACTGAACTTCGACGTATTATTCTAAATATCCACCACAACATGATCAAAAAATCGACAGGGAGCGAAATAATCAAAAGAGTGCGACTTTGTATTGAACAGGATGGGACTCATTTTGAGCATTTGATAAATTTGATTAATTTTGTATTAAAAATGTTAAAATTCATGGTCTTCCTTTTATTTCTGACACTATGTTATTTAGCAAAAAAATATCCTTATGATGAAGCCTTTCGATCGGTATGATAAAGTTACATGGTAATTTTTTTTTTATAAATAAAGGGTTCGATTCCCGGTTCAACCATGTACTTATTTAAAAATCTATGAATGCAGTTTAAATTGTTTTTTAAATTAAAATAATGTCTTCTTTCAGTAAAATGTTCCATCTACAAAATTCAAGGTACTTTCCCTCCATGTGGCATAGCCGTGGGACGCCCTGTATATACATAGGTCGTTAGAGCTCCATCCTGCTCTATCGTGTGCATGTTTGTATAAGTCTATACCGCTCATTCCGCTTGTCGTACGTATTTCCTTTTTATTCCTAAACTAATGTATATTTCGAAAATGTAAAACATTTGGTTTAATTGTCATTTAAAGTTTCGTGATTCTTTCTAAAGTATTTATGTAATGTCAGCAGTGAATTGGTACTTTCAGATGTCATCATCATCATCATCTCAGCCGGTAAATATCCCACTGCAGGAATATACCGCCTCCGTGGGTCAGTGTAAACAACATTGAGTTTACGTTTCGGAGGTCGCGTGTTCGATCCCAAGCGGGGTATATATTTAGTACTCGGTTTGGTTGGTGGTAGGGCATATTAAATGTCCGCCTGGCTAGCTACCACCATCTTATCTAAATCTGCCGCCAAACAACAATGATAATAGCATTGTTGTGTTCCGGTTGTCAGAGATAAGATAGCCAGTCCCCCAAATAAGATGGGGTTTCCGGGTCAGTACGCTACCACCTTCGGCCTCATTTTCACTTAACACACAACAGGTGTGATTGAGGTCAAGTGCTAACCCGTTGAGGATAAAAAAGGCCTTCCCTCATATAATAAGGGAGTATGGGCCATAGTCCACCACGCTGGCCCAATGTGAGTTGGGGACTTTCAGATGTAACTTCCTTTAAAATAAATCGTAAATTCATTGGTATAGATAACGTATCAACGTTTGACGTTAAATATTTTATTTGCCCAATTATTAGAATGTAGATTATGTGATGTGTGTGTACTGCACTTTTCCAGTCTATTTTTGAATGAGTTGACTGATGGTGCAGTGATCACTAACTCTAGTAATTTGGAAATTTTTCACTACTCTGTTAGATAGGAAGTGGTATTTATGCACCATATTGCATTTGGTGAGAGTAGTAGCCTCGTATAGTGAGAGTGATATGCGTGAAGTGTATAACTCACAATTAGTTTGTATGTCAATCAGGCGGCATGGGAAGAGTCAACATGGAAGACCTCGCTGCTGTTCGTACTGTCTCCCGGCGTGGATCCGACGCAGGCGCTCATTCAGCTGGCCATCGACGTGAAAATGTTCGACAAGTTCCAGACCCTCAGTCTTGGGCAAGGACAGGCTCCCACTGCTGCCAAGTTAGTTCTTTATTTGTACTATCGGCCAATAGACTCCTAGTAACATGCGAAGGCCATCTGTTTCCCATGAGAATAGAACAGACGAAAGCGCCCCGCCCAAATACTAGTAATCAATTATAGTTAGTCTTGTCAGCACTGATTATCTCACGTAAATAACAACCAAGGGCCAACAGACCAATCGCGCTATTTTACGACTGTTTTATCGTTCGAACGAAACCTTTTTGGTTTTGGTTTTGCTGATGTAAAAAATATCGCGTTATTTTTTCTGAACGATTAAATCTTTAGTTACCAGAGTAAACCAAACGCAAAACGTTTAGAGCTTACCACGAGAATTTAAAAGTACTAGGCTTTCCGTTCAAATGTTTATCGCGACACGAAAAGTGTTACCCTGCAAATGTGTACCCTAAACCGACGAGCATGTATGAACAACCTTATGAGAGTGAATGAAGCAAAATAGGTGTGTTAGGATCGTAGCAAGTGGAAGTCTGTGGTCTCCGCTACCGCTACGGGAAACAGGTGTGACTGTATGTACATATGTATGAAATGTGCTTAACGGAACGTTTTTGGTTATGGTTTAGTTTCGGTAATGAGTGAAATGAGACTAACGAAAGCAATATATAACGAAAGCGAGAATAGAAGGGTCGGTAAAGGTCGACCAAGAAGGACGTACATCAATCAAGTGAATGATGTACCACAAAAGGTCAGGAGCGGTCAACCACTAACCGACGAGCGTGTATGAAGTATTTGTTGAGAATGGAAGAAGCAAAAGTATATAGTCTCTGCCTAACGCAAAGGGAAATATTACAGGCGTGAGCATATGAATGTATGATAGTACCTGATGTATGTATGATAGTTACTGAACCTTCTTGTACGGAATTGAGACCACTATTTAATTTTTCCAGGATGCTATCCCAAGGCATGAAGGAAGGCGGTTGGGTGTTCCTAGCTAACTGCCACTTGGCTTGCGAATGGCTTGGTTCTCTACGTGGCCTCGACAATCCGAAGATCCACCCTCGCTTCCGCCTATGGTTGTCGTCGATGCCTGATGATAAATTTCCCCTCAATGTGCTGCAAAGGAGTATTAAGATGACCACTGAGCCGCCTCAGGTGCGTGTGAATAATGATACCTACCAAGGTACCCGACTCTCATGCTCTGTTGAGGTTGTAAAACCTCCGATTTAATCCTGATTAGTTTTGCAAGATTTTTTTGTGATCACTGTTTGAAGATTTTGGATTTGTTAACTACAAAGCATGGCATGTATTTATTAATATTTTTTTTATTATTTCCACTGCTAATTTATATCGCCCATAGGCACTCGAGATTTCAACGTCTTTAGACATCCATAGGTTTGTTACTTTTGCACTCGCATATAAGTCTGAAAGTGAGAGCCATACCAATGTCTATCGGCAGTAAAATCCCCAGTGCGCGAGAGTCGGGTAGAGAAGATCACTGTTTTAGACATTTCCCCAAGAAATCAAAAGGTTTAGGTTATTGTTTTATGAAGAGTTTTATCGCTTTTTCGTTTTTCGAAAATCAACTGCTAAATTGTCATCACCTACGTGTCTTTAACTTGTTCCGTAAGGCACGAGTATTACAAAGAAGAAAGATACAAAACCTGCCAAATGGTAATTAAGCTTTCAAACTGTAGCCGTGTTTGATGAAAATCGGTTAAGCAGTATCGAAGTTATTTAGCTTGTTTGGTGTATTTGGATGATATCATAGTCTTTCGAGGGATTTTCAATAAGATACAAAGTAGTTTACTTAGAAGGATGTTGTCCTATATGTGCCATTACGTGGTCGCCATTCGAAAAACATAATGATTTTGATTGCAGGGTCTGAAAGGCAACTTAGTTCGTTTGTTCGCGAACATAAACGAGGACAAGTTCGATGAGGCGACGCCTATGTACCGCCGCCTGTTGTTCTGCGTCTCGTTCTTCCACTGTACCCTGATCGCGCGCAAGCGCTTCAGGCAACTCGGCTACAACGCAGTCTACAGTTTCAACGACTCGGACTTTGACGTGAGTGTTTTTGCGCAAAAAACAAGCCGCCATGTTGGATTGTAATTGAGATTTTAAACGCCTCTTCTAAAATTTTCAAGAGTGAGTTAGTTGTTTATGGTATCTATCCATAGCCCAAGCTTTGCTTAGTTTGGGACTAGATGATTGGTGTAAGTGTCCGAAATATTTATTATTACTTAACTATTCGCCCGTATTAATAAATCATTCTCAAGATTGAGACAGTCTTGTGACCGGTGTCTCAAGTAAACGTGTAGATTAATAAACCTAACTTGATACTTGAAAAGCATATGCACACTCAAGCAGTACTCACTTAAGAGGTGCGTGTATTAATAAACGAAACTCAAGACTATCATTCATTCGCCGGCGAGGCGAATACTTGAGAAGTATCTCAGCTAAATAGACCTCAAGATTGGTTTATAAATTAGCACGGAGCTTGAGATAGCGTTAACTGCTTAAAATTAAAATCTAGACTTAATAGACATTTGGGCCCGTATTAATAAACCATTCTCAAGATTGAGAACAGTCCTGTGACTGGTCTCAAGTAAACGTGTTGATTAATAAACCTAACTTGAGACATGAAATGCGCGTGCTTACTCAAGCAGTACTCACTTGAGAGTTTCACATATTAATAAACGGAACTCAAGACTATCATTCATTCGCCGGCGAGGCGAATACTTGAGAAGTATCTCAGCTAAGTAGACCTCAAGATTGGTTTATAAATTAGCACGGAGCTTGAGATAGCGTTAACTGCTTAAGGCGCATCTCGCTTGATACAGCCTCAAGACTTGTATTGAGACTGGTTTATTATATGGGCCTTAATATTATTCAGTGCGGTATTACCATTCTAAAGCTATGATCTGTTCGTTTATATCAATCGATTTCCTGCAGCTTTTTAGGGTTTGTTTTCTACTTTGGAGTTCCTGAACATAGTTCCCAATTGAACAGAATCCTTGTTCGACATTCTCGAGTCATAGACATCGGTGTCGATTCGGATGTACACTAACTAAACTAAACTAAAACCTGTTTCTAAAGTACTGTCTCTTTCTCCCTGGAACAGTACGATGCGACGGCACCACTCTAAAACTGATTTTAGTTTAGTTGGTGTACATCCGAATCGACATCAATATCTACGTATATACGACGACCGGTTGGTGTAGTGGATAGCGACCCTGTCAGCGAAACCAACGGTTGCTGGCTACGGGTTCGAATCCCGAGAGGGGTAAATGTTTGTGTGATGAATACGATCATTTATTCCCGAGCCATGCTTTGCTTAGTTTGGGAGTGTCCGAAATATTTATTTATTATTTATATTCATGATGTTAAGTAAAAGTGAGTCCAATGCGCAAGTCCAATCTACTTATACTTTTCGTTCAGATTTTTCCTAATGGCACAATTAAAAGTACAAATCAATTTAATCAGGTTTCCGACAACTTGCTGGCGAACTACCTGGAAGAATACGAAGAGGTCCCGTGGGACGCTCTGCGCTACCTATTCGCTATCATCAACTATGGCGGTCACATCACCGACGACTGGGACAAACGAGTGCTCGTCGCCTACATCAACCAGTTCTTCAACGAGGAGGCGTTGGATACACCGTTCTATAGGTACAAACCCACCATCTTCCCATGGTCCCTCTTGGTTATACGGGCCGAATCGTTGAGAGATGTGCCCGGTACTTGCGCGGGGCTCTTTCCCGATAGCACATTTTCTTGACTCACGACAAATTATTTAACTTCTCTGTCCTTGTCCCTACTTTCTTTCTTTCCTACTTTTCACCCTTAAATTCTTTCTTTAATTAGTCTGGGGTCCAAGGTAGCAATAGAGTCACGTAGGGCACCGTCTACCTTCAGTAGGCGCCGTGCAGAGTACCACTGTTGATCCTGGCTTACAGGAGTTATAGTGGGAGGAGAGCGGAGGTGGGATCTGTCCTTGTCCCTAGTTGCCTTTCTGGGGCTTGACGTTCACAGCATATGTTTTGTGCGACTTCGCGCCCAGTGACAGCACTTGTTGGCGTATCTCACCCTTCTTCAAATTCCAGCCGGGCTCGTGTTCCATGCCACGCGTGTGCATATCTAGTGAAGTCTGCGAAGTTCGCCTCTGTACTCACGAAATCGCCGTGGTGAATCGGACAAAAGATGTTGGACTGTATCCTTCTGTAGGTACAGTTAAAACCTGTAGTTTCTGGGTCATCTCGAAAGCCAACTCATCGATTTGGTTAAATTTATAGATAAGTATTGAGAAGGTATAAGCCGCTTCCTTAGGTGTCATAAATGGCGACTAATGGGTCAAGCTTCTAATGACAGCCGGCACCCATCGACGGCCATACATATACATATACATACGCTCACTTTTTTATGCTCAATGTGTTCGGACTTGACCTCAATCATGCCTGATGTTAAGTGAAGATGAGGCCGGCGTACTGACACGGAAATCCCATGTTATTTGACTTATTGGCTAACATTTTTTTACCGTAAGGAAAAAAAAACTCATAAATATTACATAAACTTGGAAAAATATTAAAATATCTCACCACTTGCCGTAGGGCTAGTAAATATTATCTGGGTATACACAATATTTTTATATATTTTACATTATTTACAACACTACAATAAAACTGCACTAATAAATATGATATCATGTCTCTATTATGTATTATGTATATATAATTTCAATGGATACTTAGGCATAAGGTTAAATAAATTGTAATAATTTCAGTTCATTATATTTTTGTACCAACTATGGAGGAGCGGAGTCTCCTAATACAGGCATTATTATGCTTAAAAGGAGGCTCCTGCAACAATATTGTAAAAGAATACATTAAAAGAAATAAATGAATTATGAATTATGACTTGCTTGCGTGCAGTATTTTGGTAGGCTATTCTTAAAATTAGATTGACCCGCAGGCATATTTGGCATTACTGGCTTTGAGGGTTTTACATTGTAAGTTTCTTTCCCATATGCGACACCATTATAAAGGGACATCTGTGTTACTAGACTACATTTCCACCAGACTCTCGAGCATCCCAGCGTATCACATCCCTCGCGACGGCAGCCTGGAGTCGTATCGTGACTTCCTGGACCTGTTGCCAGGGTACGAGCGAGCTGAGTCGGTGGGGCAACACGCCTCAGCTGACGTCGCTACTCTAGCGCAGGTAATTAAATTTATCATTTTCAAATTTATTATTTAAGGCTTCTTCTTAACGAGTCGATGGCAAACATATCAAATTCTTGAGGACCAGAACGCCATGCGTACAGCATTGTATCCAAGTGGCTTGCTCTGCTTTGATTCAGAATAATGATTCGACAAAAATGGACAAAACAGCCGACTTAAATAGGATCCGTTTTCTATCTCCGTAGTTCATTATTAGACATTCACCACCCTAACAATCTAGAAAACCATTATTCAAATAAATGTCTGAGATATCGCGGAATATACAATACAAATACTCTTTATTGCGCAAAATAATTTACATAATTTTTGATGATAACAATAGAACACAATTAGGCGGTCTTATCACTAAAAGCGATCTCTTCCACACAACCCACAGCCATTGAACATGGTACATATACATGAAAAATGTAGTCGAATTTATTTTAAAGTTTTAGGAGGTCATTTAAAAATGGGTTCATCCGCACCAAAGACATACGAGATTGAGTGCCGATTGAATCCTTTGTCGATATATAACATACCGTTGTACCATATAGGTACAAAGAGTAAATAAATACACTCTGGAATGTTGCTATATTACTATAATGATTTCAATTAACGTAAATAAATACAGAGCTCTTGTTTAGTGAATATTGAGAAGTATGCAATAGCAGACAGTATATAGCGAGTGGTGTGTATAATCTCGTACGTGATGCGTGAGGAAGTGTGATTGGATGTGTGCCCAACAGTGGACCTGTACAGTATGTATGCATGTGTGTGTGCAGTAAAGTGTCTGTAGAAGCACTAGCGTAGATCGTACTACCAGTGATAGAAACGGTTTCGTCCTACGAAATGAAAACTTGTTTTTTTTTTGGGATTCAGGTAGAGCCAACCCGAATAAAACACTTCTTTGTACTTGACGCTGATAGGTTTAAAAATAAACAGGTAAACAAGTCCCGGTTCAGGGTCCATGCTTCGCCTGCGTGGAATAGCTTTATAAGAGAAGAATAAGAATAATTTATTATGAACGCCACAACACGATACAAAAACAAGGAAGTAGTAAATTATAGCTAACACAATGCTGTCACGTGTTGCGGCGTGCACAAATGGGTTAGCACTCAGCTCATGCTGCGACGAATCGCTGGTTTTCAGTGCCCCTAAATGCCCAGTGTCGCACGGACGCCACGTCAGGTACAATAATGAGCAGCATAATAATGTAAATATACAAAATAATAATTACGTAATAGTATTATAGATAAAAACGTCAGAATGTGGATATAGTGAGACTGTGAGATTTATCGCGGATGTGTTTAATTTGTTTATCCTGCGGGAATTACTCACTTTATCGGAATAAAAAATATCCTGTCTTAATCCAGGGTGTATTCTACCTATATACCAAATTTTATCCAAATCCGATCGTCCGTTTCGCCATGATTGGGCAACATATAAACATCCAAACTTTCACATTTATAACATTAGTTAGATTGGCAGAACACCAAGGCCCGTATTAATAAACCAATCTCAATACAAGTCTTGAGACTGTATCAACCAAGATGCGTCTTAAGCAGTTGACGCTATTATACGGAACGGAGATGTAAATCAAACGAGAGCTCACGTTGAACAACCCAATTTATTATAATAATTATCAATATATTGGCACAGGATTAGGCTGGTTACATAGTTGCTTAATATTAGGGCGTCCACACACCACATCTCCCCCGATTACAAAAAATAAAATAAAGTAGAATACAATAAAACTTTATTTTATTTAATTATATTTAATAATCTAAGAATATTATTTAGAATGATACAACTTGGTCCTATTTTTATGGACAACAGTTACCTTACCATTTTTTAATATTTCAACATTTGGCTCTAAATCTCTGATAACTAAATATGGTCCATTAAATATGTTATCTAACTTATTACCAACCTCATTTTTCACGAGAACTTGGTCGTTTGGCTTATATACGACTGGATTAATATATGTATCATATTTATTTTTTCTAACTAATTTACTTCTAATTAAATTATCTTTAGCCTGCCTTTGAGATACTTGTATCCTATATTTTAATTCAGATGGATAATTCTGAGTATTATAAAGTGGCTCTATAGTTCTTACTAAATTACTCGGTAATACACATTTCCTTCCGAAAACCAATTCGTATGGAGTATAATTGGTTTCCGAATGGACAGATGTATTATACGAAAATGTCCAAAAGGGAAGCCATGTACTCCACATTTCTGGACTGTTATTCGTTTGGATACGAAGGAAAGCGCCTAGATGTTTATGTGAATTTTCTAACGATCCAATACTTTGATGGTGGTAGGCTGTGGATTGAATGTTATTAACTTTCAACAAGTTACAAACCTCTTGGAAGACTGTTGAAATAAACTCTGATCCCCGATCTGTGGCTACCTCCTTCGGAATTCCATATCGTAATATAAATTCGTTTACAAACCTTTTAGCCACCTCTGTAGAACCTTTTGTCACGAGCGGATACGCTTCCACATACTTACTCAGCTCACACTGGATGGTTAATATGTAAGAGTTGTTGTAATTATCTCTATCTAGCGGGCCGACTATGTCCAAGTAAATCTTCTCAAAAGCCGCGCTAGCTGTGGTCGTAATAACCATCGGTTCTTTCGTGTAAGTCGAATGTTTTGTTTCTGACACTTATCACAGTGCCTTACAAAGTCGATGACGTCACGATTAAGTCCTGGCCAAAAGTAATATTTTCGAATATTGTTTATCATTCTCCTTATGCCCGCGTGGCCACTAGTGGGCAAAAGATGAAAATCGTTCAATATTACTTTTTGGTCATTCCTACTCTCAATACGATCTATGTCTTTTAATATACAAATTCGCGGTCCGGACCAATTACTAATATTTTTAATTTCACTTAATAATTGTTCTATAAATGTACTAGTACCTTTATTTTTTATTAAATATATTTCTTCGATATTTATTTGTTTGCAAAACTTATCCAATTCTCTCACGAATGCGGCTCGCGTCAATCGAGATTGAGACGTTGGATTAATATAAATAGTTTGCTTAGATGGCGCATAACATAAGACGTCGTTATCTACAGTTATCTTATTTAACTGTTTTAATTTCATTAATTCATTCTGTCATTGCCATACGCACACTCGGTCTAAACGGACGTGTCGATTAATTACTAAAAATAATAAACACCACGGATGGAAGCGTATGTGACCTAGTTACCCAGTTTACACGCGTTCTATGTAAATAGTGAATACAATGTGCAGTGAATAACAATCTATTCAAAATATAAATATGGAAGGCAGTCCCTTTAACCGGAGTACCTTAATACGCCGGAGCCCGCCATGCACGCCCGCGCCCACGCCCCCACCCCGTTGCCAATCACCAAACCAAGTTGAAGAAGTAGGCCCTGAAATGGTGTCGACGGCTGAAATACAGAACTGGATGAAGACCATTGAACAGTGCCTGAACGAAGTGTGCTCTATCTCAGCCGAAGGTAAACTTAATTCCGATCAAAAATTGAAAATTAACAACTTGTGCCGAAAAGTGGGTCACGGAGCATCTCAAATGGCAGTGCAGTACCAGGCCCTTAAACAAAAAACTATTCAGAGCCATATTACTCTTCAAGCCCTTAAGGATAAACAAGACTTGTCTCAGCGACTAATAGACCTTAAGAAAAGCATAGAAGAGTCCTCAAAACCTGACATCGGAACAGTTTCCTTCGCCGATATGGTTAAAAAAAGCACTAACAATTTTGTCCAACCAAGCAATGTCCAATCTATTGCAATTTATCCAAATGACAAATTGAAATCAAGTGAGGAGACCAAAAGCCTTGTTCAAAAAATAATTAAACCTGGAAACATGAAGCTACACGTGAGAGGTTTACGCAAGACAAGAAACGGCGGCGTTATCATCAGCACAGACACCAAAGACGACATCGAGAAGCTGAAGCAGTCCGTGCAGCTAACCACTTCTGGCTTTACCGTTGATGAGCCCCATAAACGGAAACCTAGAATTATAATTATCGGAGTGCCCTCTACTATGCAAGAAACAGAGGTTTTCCACTGCATATACCAACAAAACTTAGCCGACAAACTACAAGATACCACACTTGAGACATTTTTGACCTCTATTAAGTTAAGCCACAAGTCTGGAAAGAGGGACGCCGAGACCTGTAATTATATTATAGAAGTACCGGCACATATTCGAAAGGCTCTTATTACGAAAGACAGAGTATTTATAAACTGGTCCTCATGCCCTGTGAGAGATTTTACTCTGGTCACCAGATGTTTTAAATGCCAGCAGTATGGACATGCAGCCAAGACATGTCGGGAGACCTCAGTCACCTGCGGCCACTGCGCCGAATTAGGTCACTCGATTAAGGACTGTACGAAGAAGGCAGAGACACCAAAATGCGCAACGTGTTTGCACTTTAAAAAGCCGTGCAATCATAAAACAGGTGATACTGAATGCCCCGCTAAAAAAATGGCTGAAAAAAGGTATATCAATACAATAGATTATGAAGGCGCCTAAGAGCGCCGGTCAGTTATCACATATTTTTAGACTTTTTTTTTACTTATTTTACTTTTAATCTTATATTATGGTAGATAATTTAATTCGTGACTTAGACAATTTCTCTGTATCCGAGTCAAAAGCGTGTGAGTTAGAAAACTGCAAACAATATCTTTCCTGCTTTAATAATCCACTAACAGTAATAACCCAAAATATACGTAGTATTTTAAAGAATTTTGACAATTTTGCAACTCTCCAACAAAGACTAGATGTAAACTGTGACATTATAGTTTTAACCGAGTGTTGGCTGACTAAGGTTACTGCCTTACCAATACTACCAGGATATAGTCTATACAGCAGCAAGTTAAATTACAGTCAAAATGACGGGGTGGTAATATATGTGAGAAATAATCTGGTAAAGAATATTGCCGTCAATGAACCAAATATACAAGACTGCAATCGACTGCAAATCAAAATAGGCTCAGATACTGCAATATTAGCAATATACAGACCCCCTTCTTTTAAAAATTTAAATAACTTTATCCACTCACTGAACAACACACTGCAAAACTTGTCATCTTTTAAAAATATTATATTAATAGGGGATATAAACATAAACATTCTCCCAGGCAGTTGCGATCCCGCTGCTCATGAGTACCTCAACCTATGCTCCTTTCACGGCTTAATCCCCGCGCACACGCTTCCCACGCATCAAAGCGGCTCGTGCTTGGACCATATAATTCTTAAAACCAATTTACCATCACTTGCACTAGTTACTAACTCGACAATAACCGATCATCAGGCTGTCCTACTAACCTTAAACTGTAAATTACCTAAGGTTTGTCGCACTCATACAATTACTAAAACTAATATGAACTCACTTGAAAAAGACTTATGTAACATCGACTATGACCCAGTCTACAATTCTGCTGACGCGGATAGAAGTATGTTGTACTTAGTAAAAAGTATTCAGCATGCAATTGTGACAAATACTAGTAGCGTCTCTATAAATAATAAAAATTATAACATCAAACCCTGGATCACGCCAGGGCTAATCCGCTGTATGAGACATAGAGATAAACTACATATGAGGGCTAAATCTAACCCGGAAAACTCAATGCTACAGCTATCATATAAAAGATATCGCAACTTTTGCAATGACCTCCTTAAGAAAGTCAAAATCAATTACGATAAAAATGAATTAGAAAAGGCTGGAACAAACAGTAAAAAGATTTGGAAATATATTAAAACGGCAACATATACGACCAAATTGCATGAATCATCTTCAGGGTTACTACAAGCACACTCATCCCAGCTGACAGCTGCAAATAACGCAAACAATTACTTTGTAAACATAGGAAAAACTTTGGCAGAACAACAAATTAATTTGCGCACATCCCCCACAAACAAGCCATTAACTATTAGCTGTTCTCAAAAATCGTTTGTGTTGCTTGACACTGACGAAGCCGAGGTAGAAAGGATCATTATGAGTCTTAAAGAGGACTGTGCAGTCGGTTGGGATAATATATCAAATAAAATTCTAAAACATTTCAAGCATATCCTAGTCCCGCCACTAACATATATTTTCCAAAAATGCATGTCTGAAGGAGTCTTTCCTAAATGTCTGAAAAAAGCAGTAGTTATTCCGATTTATAAATCTGGTAATAAGGACCAAGTAAAGAACTATAGACCTATTTCGATACTCCCCTCGATATCCAAAATATTAGAAAAAATTATAAACAACAGACTTATCAAGTATCTAGAAAAACAATCGATTCTGTCGAAAATGCAATTCGGGTTTAGACCAAAACTATCAACGGCTGATGCCGTGCACGAACTAACTGACCATTTGGTGCAGGAAATAGACAGTGGGAATCAGACAATAGGAATATTCCTTGACCTTGCTAAGGCTTTTGATACCGTTTCCATTCCCATACTATTGCACAAGCTTGAAACCGAAGGTATTAGAGGCACCCAGCTTAAATTATTCGCGGACTATCTAGACGGGCGTACCCAATGCGTAAAAATAGGCAATGTTCTTAGCTCTGACCAAAAAAATACCAATTTTGGAATTCCCCAAGGAAGTATTTTAGGCCCTACCTTGTTCTTGATTTACATAAATGACTTGTGTAATTTAAAATTAACTCATGGCAAAATTGTATCATACGCCGACGACACTGCCCTACTATTTTCTGCTAATTCAGAACAAGAAGTTTACAAATATGCACAATTAGGCTTTAATGTTGTAAATAAATGGCTACAACGTCATCTCTTAACATTGAATGCGGATAAGACGAATTACACCAAGTTTTCCATGCGTAAGTCTGCCCCTTCTAACATGAAACTGTATGCACATCAATGTGAAAACTTAACAAATGTAATGTGCAAGTGCCCAGTCATCGCCATCAAGAGCCAGATAAAATATTTGGGTATTGTAGTCGACGAAACTCTCTCATTCAAGCAACACATAGAGACTCTAACTGGCAGAATCCGGAAACTGATTTTTGTTTTTAAAAAATTACGCACAATCGCAGATTCAAAAATAATTAGGCAGGTATACTTTGCTTTATGTCAATCATTATTGACTTACTGCATTACGTCTTGGGGCGGAGCAGCTAAAACAATATTACTGACGCTAGAGAGAGCGCAAAGAGCGATTCTAAAGGTCTCTACTTTTCGTTCATTTCTCTACCCCACTGATCTTCTTTATAAATCTTGTAAAGTATTAACAATCCGACAATTATTTATAACAAATATCGTACTTAAAAAGCACAGAAGTCTTCCATATAGCACTGAAATTACTAACAAAAGACGAAACGATATAGTTTGCCCTAACAACCCAGGAACAAAACATGCATTTTCATCTAGATTTTACGTGTTCCTAGGACCACTTCTTTATAATAGATTAAATGCAAAAATTGCCATGTACCACCTTACCTACAGTCATAATAAGAAATTACTACAAGATTTTCTTCAAAATTTGACCTACGAGGATACAGAGAAGTTATTGACTGTCTTGAAGTAATCTTTAAGCATAGATTTATTCTGTATATCTACTTTATTTATAGATTTTTAGCTTATATCTATATGATTATATTATATTATTTTTAGTCATAGAAGCCCTAGCTTCGCCTGAAACACAGGATTTTCCTAGTTCAGGCACTAGTGTCACAGTTGAAATTAAGCATTATTATGTAGATTTTATGTTTTAATGTACCATAAGAATTAATAAATATATATTTGATTTGATTTGATTTGATTTGAATTTATTTAAATCCTTTGTATTAATATATCGCAACTCAATACAGTCCTTCGGTTTGGCATGAGTTTCCACAACTTTCGGTTGATCAGGCCAATTGTCAGTGGTAGTCATGTCATCCCTAGGATCCTCATTTTCTCTCCTTTTCCATTGTGCTCTGGTCATTACATTCATACACTCGTTCATTTCTTTTAAGTCCTTAGATGTAATGCAAATCCTGGACAAGGCGTCTGCAGCCGCGTTGTCAGATCCCTTAACATATTCTACTTTAAAATTGTACTCTTCTAATATTATTCGAAATTTCATTAGCCTTGAAGATGGGTCTTTAATATTAAATAAGTAAACCAATGGTCTATGATCAGTTAATATTTTAAAACTACGGCCATATAAATAGGGACGGAAATATTTCACGGCCCACACTACTGCAAGAAGTTCCTTCTCAATAGTGGGGTAATGTTTTTCAGCCTTATTTAAAGTTCTGCTTGCATAAGCTACAGGCCTGCCATCTCCATTGGATAATATCGCACCAATAGCATATCCCGATGCTTCTGTTTGTACTATAAATTCATTACTGTTTGTAAAGTCTGGATATTGCAGTACTGGTGGTGAAACTATACAATGTTTCAGCATATCAAATGAATTTTGACAGTCGTCGCTCCAAACAAAAGGCACATTCTTTCGGCATAAATTATTTAAAGGGTAGGCCTTTTCCGCAAAATTAGGGATGAATTTTCTATAATAATTTACAAATGCCGTAAACCGTTTTATTTCTTCGACAGTACTTGGACGAGGATAATTTTCAACTACTTTATTTTTTTCCGGATCAGGCATTATTCCTTTATCCGATACGATGTGCCCTAAATAAAGAATTTGCTTTTTCATAAAATCACATTTTTGAGGGTTAAGCCTGAGATTTACTTTTCTCAACCTCTCAAATATGTCTTGTAAGTTTTTTTCGTGGTCAGCTATATGTCGGCCAAAAACAATAAGGTCATCCAAATAAACCAAACATTTTTCGTATGTTAACCCGGCCATGGCCATTGTCATCATGCGGGAAAATGCTGATGGGCTTGTTTTTAATCCCATAGGCATTCGTGTCATCTGATATTGGCCAGAATTAAATGCTGTATATTTTCTACTATTTTCTTCTAATTCCACATTATAGTAGCCTTGATGCAAGTCCAGATGAGAAAAGTATATGCATCCAGATAATGAATCTAATATTTCGGAAATATTAGGAAGAGGGAACTTATCGTCTTCTATCACGTTATTAAGTTTTCGATAGTCCACAACTAATCGCCACTTTTTATTTCCAATGGGGTCAGTCTTTTTAGGTACCAATAACAGTGGACTGGACCATTCACTTCTACATTTTTCTATAAATCCCTCCGATAACATTTTTTCGATCTGTTCATTAATTTCTCTCTTTTGAGAATGAGGTAATCTATAAGGTTTAGAAAAGATGGGACTAGTATTTTGTTTTACTGTAATTATATGTTTATAAATGTCTGTAGTACTTAATTTATCCCCTGGTAAATAAAAAATGTCTGAGTATTTGGCGCATAAATTTTCGATTGACCTTTGTTCTTCCTCGTTTAAGTGATTTAATTCTAAAATTGAAAATAATTCTTTCACTCGTATTGAATTTGTATTTGATTTATCAAAAGTACAAATGTCATAGTCAATTAAGTCATCAATAGTTGGATTTAATTCATTTAATGTTAAGGACTCCTCTGTTGTATTTAATATCTTAATAGGAATCAATCCACTAAAAGGTCTCACTAAAGTACTAGCAAGAAAAACGCCTTCACTAATTTCTAACGTGCACACCATACAGTCATTCTGCTTATCAGTCTCTATATAATGTATAGACTCGCATCTGGGTGGGATTACTAGTGTATTCTTTTTGTACATAATTATAGGCAAATAAATTTTGTTTTTCTCGTATGGACATAATAATAAATAATAAATAAATAAAATAAATAAAATATCCTTAGACATACACACAGCGCCATCTAGTTCCACAGTAAGCAACTATATGCTTGTGTTGTGGATACCAGATGGTTGATATAATACATAAATAATTTTTTTTTTTGTAAATAAATACTTATTATAAATAAAAACATCCATAACTCGGGTACACATGTCCGTATTCATCACACAAACATATGTCCCTAGCGGGATTCGAACCCGCAACCTTTTGGTACAGTGGTCAGAGTTGCTAACCACTACACCAAACATAGGGTCAGAATATTTTTATTTAAATCAATAATCGAATTAAATTTAGAAAGAAAATCTTGTCCGATTATACCACTTGACTTACACGGAAGATAATCGAATACGTAGAATTTATGATTCATGTATTGATCACCTGAATAGAGATTAATGTAACAATATCCGATCGCTTGGACTTTGCCTCCGATTCCATTTATTGAGACGGTCTCTTTGTGTACCGGGATATTGTGCTCCAATGTATATTTATATTTGAGTGCAGATATTGATGCACCGGTGTCAAGTAGCCATGAATATGGTTTGCCATTTAAAAACAAAGTGATGGAACAATTACTATTGCATGATAAAACAAGATGATCATTAGTCTCGAAAAAACAAATTATTAGGATTTTGAGTCTCCTGATTGTCATCAAACAATTTATCAGAATTTTGAATATCCTGGTCTTCATCAGGTTGTGATATGATATTCAGATGTTGATTGCGTGTTGCCTGATGTCCCCGAGTCCTGTAGTAAAACCTACCTCTTTGTTGTGGATTTTGGCCTGTTGGGCCACGCCATGTGGGTTGATAATTGGAACCCTGCATATTCCCACGATAGTGGTTGTCGTTTTGGTACTGGTTGTAGTATCCTTGACCTTGTCCTTGAAGTGACGTTGTCCTTCCGAGAATACCACCTCGATGACCTCTATAAAATGTCCGTTTGCCCCTGCCAGACCTATAATTAAAACTATGAGACATACCCATCAGAGTATCCCCCGAAGTCATATCCGCTGTAGACTGTGAGTCGTCCTGCGCTGCCTGTATAGCGTCCTTGAGGTTGTTGAAATTTCTCGCTGCAATTATAGTGCTTAACCTACGATTACGCAAGCCATCAGCGAATCGTTTGATCGCATACTTTTCATTCAAGGGCTTCAATACATTATAGCTATTTGGATCACCGTTTGCTTGCGAAATCGTTAGGTCAACAAAAAGCTGTGTAATTTCTTTGCCGAAGTCTTGGATCGTTAAATCATTCTGTCTAATACGCTGTATTTTATTTTGTATAGCTGTCGCAGCTTTCTGTGGTAAGAGTTCTTTCCTCATATCCTGTAACAAATCATTTAAACTTGTATAACTCGTACTTAGTCGTAATTTCGCGGATTGCGAGAGCCTACTTTTTAATACGAAATTTATCAATTTATTTTTACATTGTTCACTGTTTAATATTGAGCCATAATATTCGATATTGTCAATAATTTGTTTAATATTTGTCTCATCATCGGTCATAATAGGAATTAAGTTCAACGCCGTTTTTAACTCAAAAATATCCATGTCTAATAATATCTTATTATCTGTCTCACTATATTCCAAATCACTATCTCCCGACTCAGATTTGTCTGACTTCCTAGTTGAACATAATTCTATTATTTCATTGTACACAGAAGTAAACTTTGAACATAAATTTTCGATAGTCTCACAATCTTGCGTAGTTAAATGCTTTTTTCGTATTTCTTCCTTTAAAAATGTAAGTAATGGGTTATAATGATTTAATAATTCTTTAGTTTCATTTAATTTTTTCACGCTAATATTACCCTTTCTACGTTCGGGTCCTATTTTAATTAAATATACTTTTATTGCATTTATATTTTCATATAATTTCTTTAACTGATCTGCCATAAGTACCTACCTTACGTTAAAATATTTGTATATAATTTCTGTACATAACAACTGGAAAATTAGTGTATAAGAATAAAAAATAAAAGTGTATTCTAAAAATAGAACTCGGTAGGAACATTTGTTCCATCTCCACGACGACGTTGATAATCTCTCGTTGCACTCTCCGTATTAGTCCATCGTTCGCATTCCAATCCGCGCACTGTCCGGCCTAAGTATTTTAAGTAATGCACATCACTATTAGACACATAGTTTACACTTTTATATTGTTATTATGATTTTTATACAACTTCACCAGTAGCTGTAGAGTTGGACTTAAGCGCAGCTCTGGTACGCATGAATGATCGACGCAACGCATGCTGATGAATTCCTTGTTCAATCCATCGTAAATGGCATTTCCTATACATACGGAAAGCACAATACAGGATTGCTATTCCGATGAGCAGCAATATAAGTGCCAGTATTATGTTGGTAGTGCTGGCATGGAACTTTAGTTCTTCGATTGATGCCTGGTTACTGCCGCCGGCCGCATTTTGGGCAATGATGATTTCTTCTTTTGATTGTGATTTTCCCATATTTGAAGTCCAGCTTTACGTTTACATATTGTCCATAAAATATTATTGGAAAGACACTTTATTTATTTATGGGATTTATTTTAATTAGCATAGGAACTACATGACTCACTCGCGACTTGGAGGCAGACCGCTAAAACTGGCATGGGTCGCCATATACGGAACGGAGATGTAAATCAAACGAGAGCTCACGTTGAACAACCCAATTTATTATAATAATTATCAATATATTGGCACAGGATTAGGCTGGTTACATAGTTGCTTAATATTAGGGCGTCCACACACCACACTATCTCAAGCTCCGTGCTAATTTATAAACCAATCTTGAGGTCTTCTCAGCTGAGATCACTTATCAAGTATTCGCCTCAGCGGCGAATGAATGATAGTCTTGAGTTCCGTTTATTAATATGTGAAACTCTCAAGTGAGTACTGCTTGAGTAAGCACGCGCATTTCATGTCTCAAGTTAGGTTTATTAATCAACACGTTTACTTGAGACCAGTCACAGGACTGTTCTCAATCTTGAGAATGGTTTATTAATACGGGCCCAAATGTCTATTAAGTCTAGATTTTGATATTCCCAGATAGTGTGTTTGTCTTGATTTTAAACCCTACTTTGTGTCACTAATTACATGTATTTATACTTATACCTGGTCAGGACGCGGTGATCATGTCCATAACGCTGTTCGCGCTGGCGTCTACTGGCGGAGGCGGTGCAGGCGGCGGGGAGGATCAGAAGGTAAGTTAACATTCCATCTTAGGCCCATATTAATAGACCAATCTCAATACAAGTCTTGAGGCTGTATCACCCGAGATGCGTATTAAGAAGTTGACGCTATCTCAAGCTCCGTGCTAATTTATAAACCAATCTTGAGGTCCACTCAGCTGAGATCACTTCTCAAGTATTCGCCTCACCTCACCATAAGACTATCATTCATTCGTTCAGTTTCGTTTATTAATACGCGCATCTCTCAAGTGAGTAATACTTGATTAAGGACGTGCGTTTCAAATCTCAAGTTAGGTTTGTTAATCAACACGTTTACTTGAGACCGGTCACAAGACTGTTCTCAATCTTGAAAATGGTTTATTAATACGGGCCTTAGAGTTACTTAAGTTTAACTGAAAGTTACTGGTTGTAAAAGTCCATTATTGGGCGGAAGAAGTGGAATGAAGTTGTACACGTGGAACTGTTTACGTGGAACTGTAAAATAACTAACTCACCAGTACAAATAACTATTTCTTTAATTAGTCTGGGGCCCAAGGTATCTATAGTCACGTAGGGCACAGTCTACCTTCAGTAGGCGTCGTGTCGAGTACCACTGTTGATACTAGCTTAGAGGAGTTACAGTGGGAGGAGTATTGAGGCGGGATTGCCAGAGAAAAAAACTGGGAACATACCGTTTCAACATTACTCCTAGTAGGTATAGTGGATATTGTGTATATGTTATTTATTATTTATATTTATTATGTATATTTCGGTGGCACTAGTTATGCACAGTTTTTTTGGAATATATATTATTATTTTTTATTTTAAGAACACAAACAGTCAAAGCATAATATTATATAATTATAAACACATATCATCATAAGTATGAGTATAAAGATTCCAACACGTGACTCCAGAATGCTCACTACAGTGGCTTTAATATTTTCCTTTGGACACTATTCAGTACAGCTACAGTTTGACATTGTCAAAAAACTGAATTCCACAGTGTATGGTCTAGCATCACGCACGTTCATTTACGCCACTTCTGTGAGCGGTTTCTTCGTTTCTCGCTTCTCATACATTTAAAAAATTTAAACAGGTCGATGAATTGGCGTTCGAGATGATACAGAAGCTGCCGGCGAAGATAGACGTGGAAACGACTGAGAAGATGATGGGGCCTGAGATCGTGATGCCAATGTGTGTGTCGCTGCTGCAAGAGATTGGCTACTACAATACGCTACTCAGCGGGATCATTTCAGGGCTAAGGGTAAGCCAACGGCACGAAGAAAATATTTACAAAATGTTACATAATTCGAATAAAATTTGAGGCTATACTTTGTACTAATAATACAAAATGGGCGATTTTCTGATTGCATAGTAAAATAGTTCAAAGTGGCTCGAAAGATGGCGCTGACAGATGGGGCCTCTTATTTCTTACATTGTTCAGAGCCACGCCTAAGCATAAAAAAAATGGTTAGCCATTGGAAAGTCGTCCATACTTTTTTCGGTAGCAGCAACTACTCTGCAGGAGGGGACTGAAAATGAGCAACACTGCTTAGTCCCTACCCATTCATCACAATACCGTGGTTCTCGATTCTATGTATGCTTGTGTTTTCTTGTTTGTGATGAATAAATACCATTTATTATTATTATAAAAGTCATAGCTGCGGAACTAGGCTTATGCAACCTGTATTTCAGCATACAATTCCCTTTCCGTATAGTCGGGTCGGGTAATTGAGAAGGGTCACCATGCAAAAGTTTAAAGCTGTCTGCCGTTGTTAGACATAAGACAAATTATTGATATTTCTTTAGTTTGTTAAACAGTGCGACCCTAAAATTGTATGATCGAATAAAGTTACGAATATTATATTTAAAACCATAAAATAACACCAAGAGTAACACTGCTGCTCGTAAAAGCTGCAAGCTCGTCCGGCAGCTTGTTCATACAATGAGCGGACGGTCCAAGGGTTGAAGTGTTGCGTCAGAAGTGGGGACGACTGTACATAAGTTTTGTCTTAAAAATGTGAATTTGTGTCGCTTAGTGCTGTGGATTCTGTGAGATAAATAAATTAAAATAAATAAAATGAAGAGCATTCATAAACTACAACATATATGTATTAGGTCCTTACCTATGAAATTGGCGTTTTGTATGAAGAATTTCATTAAGACTGTTTTCTCCATACAAACATTTTACATTTTTTTTTTTGGGAACGGCAAATCCAAATTTAGCTAAACTTTGTGTGTATTATCGGATAACATTAAGTTAAGTATAGGCAGCGTTAATTTTTAAAAGTAACCACTTTATAAAAGTTTCAGTGAATCTAAGAAATGATTATGGGAAGCACATGAAAAGAGCTCTGTTCAAATTTTTTTTATTATGTGATTTAGCCCAGAAAAACCTTGAAATAATATTCCATTTTCCAAATAAAAAACAAATTTTTTAAAAAGCTTTGAAAATCGCAGGAGTTTTTACATATGAATAACGAAGAAAAAAAATCCAATTTCATAGGTAAAGACCCAATATTTTTATGTAATTAAAACAAAGCATTGTTTCATTATCGTTGAATCAAAAATAGATTCATTTCAAATATCCTTATGGTAATCTTATATGATCAGTGTAATCTATACCTACTTGTATTCACAAATGCAAATACTTTTTAATATCAAAAGAATTCTAGTGAAATATTCGGAGAAACGAGCAATTACGATGATTAGTAAATCTTGGAAGTCACTAAAACTTTGATAAGCGTAACTTTATCGGATTTAGGCAAATATAAAGGAAATGCTTAGAATACCCAGCTGTTTATAGGATGGTTTTTTCATTGCTGTTTTGTGGTAGACAATAAGATGGTGGTAGCGCCAATGAAATCGGAATACTAAATATGTACCCCGCTCGAAAACATTCGCGCGTAGTTTTGTCAGCCTTATGTTATTTACTTTGAGCCACGTATTCAATTTCTTCTGAGAGTATACATACTTACATACTCATAACATCATGACCTTTATACAGCATTGTCTGTGGCATTTTAGAAGTCCTACAAGCGTACAAGTGTCGGGACTCGAAGGGCAGCATAGACATTGCTTTTTTTTTGTATCTACTACAATGCTATTAACATTGCTGTTTGGCGGCAGATTTAGATAAGATGGTGGTAGCTAGCCAGGCGGACATTTAATATGCCCTACCATCAACCAAACCGAGTACTAAAAATATGTACCCCGCTGGGGTCGAACCCGCGACCTCCGAAACGTAAACCCAATGTTGTTTACGATACCCACGGAGGCCGATGCTCCATAGTTTGTGACAATGCTGTACGTGTGGCCACATTCTGGTCCTCAAGAATTGGATGTTTTTGCCATCGACTAGCTAAGAAGATGACCTTTATCCTAAAAATGGTGGTCAGACATATCTTAAACACTAAAAGTTTAATGCTTGAAACGGTTTTCCTTTCGAAATATACAGAAATGCACACGTGACATTCGTTCGCCGTTAAATAATAGCTCTACATACTATTTGGTGTAGTCCTTTACTCGGCTTTTTACGGGGTGCTCGTTCTATTCTTTTTACGCGCGGAAACCACAGATTAAAGAATACAGTAAATAATTTTGTTTTAGGAGCTACGCCGGGCGATCGAAGGTTTAGTCGTGATGTCTGACAAATTGGAAATAATGTACTCGTGTATATTTGAAGGGCGCGTACCGACATTTTGGCAAAAAGGTACGTACTAAACATTAGAATAATAACCCGATTAAATACACAATAATGCATAACGTAGGTGTTGTCTGTTTTACGGTATTCATGTGGCCTATACAACATCAAATCAAATAGAAAAATGGTCCATGGTGTTTTTTGAAATTATGCAAAAAAAGAAAAGGTTATTAAGAGTGTGACGAATATGAATAGATGGAAAGGAAGAGGAAGGCCATGGAAAAGGATGGATTGTCTGAGGGATGATATGAACGAAAAAGTCGTAAATGATGAAATAACAGCTGACAGGAGAAGGGAAGAAGAAGACTTTCAGCGCCGACCCCAAATTAATTGGGACCCGGGTAAGACATGATAATGTGCAGAAAACAAATTTTACTCATGTTCACGCGATCGAAGGCGGCCTCAAGCTGGACAAGAGCAATCGGGACCGGAATACTTCAGAGATTATTTGATGACCGATTGCTTTAGTGACCCTGTTTGCGTAACCAACGGTTGCAGCTTCGTAACCCGCGAGGGGTAAATGCTACGAATAATTACTACTTTGATTTTGGTTCCATTTACGCAAACTAATAAGTACTCACACCCTTTCATACACAAAGCTTGCACGCGATTGGTCGCAACAAGGTCACGCACCGGCGGCGTTGTCCCTATTTTACGCCCCGCCCACCGCGGATTCTATTTAGTGGATGCATTTTTAGTTTATTTGCAAATAAAAATTTTTGTATTTGTATTTTGTTGTATTTGTATTTTTTGGCCCAGTTACGCCTCTACAAATATTATTCGTAGGGTAAATGTTAGTTTATATAAACATTTATGTATGTTTATCCGCTATCTATTCATAGTACAAGCTTTGCTTAGTTTGGGACTAGATTAAGGCGGCCAACTCTATGGAAAGTTAATGCGGGACATTTGACCATTTGTGTCTGTTTTTTTGAGGGTCACGAACTAATGGAGGTTGGAATGGTTGCCCTAAAATCATGAAATTAAATATAGGTGTTCCAAAAATTATGAATTTTTTATATCATATGTATCAACAACAGTGAATTTTTCCATTTTTTTTTTCAACAAAGCTAAGTATGGGAGATTTCCAGGTCGCATTAGACATTTTGCGGGATTTTTCTAATGATTACAATGCGGAATTACAGCTGCAATATCGGGACGGTCCCGCAGAATCCGGGACGGTTGGCCGCCTTAGACTAGATAATTGGTGTAACTGTCCGAAATATTTATTTATTATTAGATCGGCTCGCCCGCATGCCCGCGACCTGCGTAGCCCCCGCGTTCCCCGCTAGTGCTAGTAGTTTCCGAACCAACAACCTGTACGATCGAATAGTACTCGGATTTATGAGTGCAGCGTGTGGTTGCAGGTCGGCCATCGATGAAGCCGCTGGGCGCGTGGTGCCGCGAGCTGTTCCTGCGCGGGGCCCACCTGGGCGCGTGGGCCAACGCTCCCCGCAACCCGCCCACGCTGTGCTGGCTGCCGTCCCTGGTGGTGCCCACCGGCTTCCTGACCGCCGTCATGCAGGTGATACCTGCCCCACAGATTACTACATGGTTACTTCGTAACATATCCTTATCGCCTGATCGCCTATTGACGACCTGTTTGGTGCAGTGGTTAACAACTATGACCACTATACCAAAAGGTTGCGGGTTCGAATCCCGCTAGGGGCATATGTTTGTGTGATGAATACGGACGTGCGTACCCGAGTTATAGATATTTTCATTTATAATAAGTATTTATTTACAAAAAAAATATGTATTTATGTGGTATATCAACCATCTGGTATCCACAACACAAGCCTATAGTTGCTTACTGTGAAACTAGATGGCGCTGTGTGTATGTCTAAGGATATTTATTTGTTTATTATTATTTAAATATACATCACTCCAAAATAAAATAAGTAATACCTTTTTTTATACACCACGGGTTAGTACTTGACCTCAATCACAGATGTTAAGATGAGGTCGAAGCGTGTCGTGTCGATATAGAGTAACTAGGGGGCATGCTAGCCCTACTGGTCTATGCTGTAGTGTAGTAAATTTTTAATTGATCTTCTTTAATTTTGTTGAACTAACAAGAATGAAGTATATGTGAAACAATTTAAAATATGGATACATACATGAGGTCACGCCCGTTTCCCGTAGGGGTAGGCAGATACCACAGACTTGCCCTGCCGCGCTTCATACCGCTCGCTGATCGCGGTATGAGGCACGACAGCGCCCCCTACGGAGGGCGCGCTGGCCGCCCTCCGGGAATGGGCCTCCCCTTGTGAGGGGGGCCGGGACGGGGGGGACCTGGAGCCGCTTATGCGTTCCCAGGTCCTCCCTACTGCCGAAGAAGGTCGCCGCGGGGTTTTAGTGGGTATCACATAACCGTCCCACATAACCGTCTCGCCGTCCCCCAGGCGACTGGTACGCGTAAAGCATTTCTCCGCGAAAAAAAAAGGGGGTAGGCAGACAGACTTCCACTTGCTACGATCCTGACACACCTCTTTTGCTTCCTTCACTCTAATGTTTGAATTAACAGACCCAAGCCTCCCAGCTATGTATGCCGAATTAGTCTCTGCATTTAGGATGGTGTAATAAGCGCTTCCTAACTTCCGATTTCCTAATTAGAGCATTCCTAATTAGATTTCCGAAGAATAGGATAATATATTCTTGTCGGTTTAAGGTACTCTTGACTTTGCCTTTTTTTAAGGTGTCCCCGATTTCATCATGGTACGCTGGCCGCTGGTCTTCCTAACTAACACTATCATCCACATTCTTTCATTCATCCACTCCACATCCATCTCAGCATACCGTTTCAATCTTTGTCACGACGTCAGCCTTTACACTACATAACTTTCTAATCAAACTATTCCTTATTCTATCGTTGAAAGTAACCTCACTCATACTTATCAATGATCTCATGTCCACTGCATTAATTTCATCCTTTCACTTTTAATTTTACCACTTTCATTCTTCTTCTGCCATATCCAGCATTTAAATCAGTGTTGGAATCAGCACTCCGCCATGAACTATTCACATGTTATGTTTAAAAAGTTGGGATTTTCATAATGACCGTCTCTATTCGCAGACGACTGCCCGCGCGGAAGGCTGGCCGATCGACACCATGTGTTGGGAGTTCACAGTGATGCCCATAGAGGAGGCGGCCTTCGTGAGGCCACCGCGTGATGGCGGGGTCTACGTCAGGTAGGTTCAAACAATTAGGTAGCAGATCACTTTGCTTCCGTGATTAGTTTGTGATAAAAGGTGCAGATTGAAGTAAGGCGTTTAGGTACGCTTACGTCCTTTAGGGACCGGGTAAAGAAATCACTTATCATCATCGCCATTATTCTTTATGACATTCCATTCAAAGTACAATATATTCGAAGTTAATGAATCGATTCTAATGAAACTTTTGTATAATTAGTGTTCGAAAAACAGTATTAAACAAAATTTTAGCTTGAAGCATAAGTCTGTGTTACGTGGGTGTGTCTATAGCATTGTCGCGACAAAACTACTGAAATTTGTATTTTATTACGAATGGTGGCCTTTCGGGATGATTCACCGTCATATTTGATGGAAATCGATTCAGTCGTTCAAAAATATCTAACTTTTAAAAGAGTTGCTTTGTAAATATTATTATTATACTTAATGTTCTATTTATGTTATTTATTATAGCGGATGAGGTTTTTGCCGTAAACCAAAAAATAGGGCATATTAGTTAAGTGAAATAGAAGATATTGTCATAGGTAGTTTATTTTATTTTTTCAAAATCATCATCGAATAAAGCGATATATGTGTCATTTTGACGCAGTGTCGCGTTTGTTGCCTATTCTACATAATTACATCATAAATAAAGAAAACTTTGAAAAAATATGAGTTCGAAATATATTTCGCATGATAGGAAACTTAAGAATCAAAACAACATTAACAAAAAAAGATTATTACAAAATTAGTGACTACCTGAATGACAAAAACGCTTGGTATCCCCAGCTCCCAAAAATTATAAAATTGTATTAGTTGTATACTTTTATATTATAAAAAAAAGAGAAAAGAAAAGAAAATGATCCTGTGGGTTTCTTGCGCCGCTTCTTTTCCCACAGATGATTTCCCTTTCCGAAGCGATGGTAGCTTGGACATACTGACTGACCGAAAAATGCTTAGCCCTATTTTTATTTCCAATGGATTTAAATTGACATTCAACAAATGATATCATATATCTTACGTTGAAATAAAATGCTTTGAGTTTGAGTTTGAATCCCGCCAGTCGCATATCAGTTTGCGGGCATTGGTCGATGATGGTTTCATTTATACAATATGCCCTATTTTTTTCCTTACGTTAAAAAAATTCATCCGGTATATATATATTTATTTTTTATGGTTAACTGGATACGCGTTTGACCACATTCTCACCTGATGGGAAGTGACGATGTGGTCGAAGATGAAGCACGCGATCTCAGTAGATGCCTATTCACTCTGCTCTTGAAGATCCCGAGATTGTAGAATTCAGGAAAGACTGACGCCGGAAGGGAGTTCCATGCCTTGGCTGTTCGGATTATGAATGAAGAGTCGAACCGCTTAGTGCGAATGTTCGGTATGTTAACTACATACGGGTGGAATCCCTCCCCGCGCCTAGTAGTCCGAAGATGAAATGACGATGGTGGAATAAGTTTGTGTAATTCCAACGCACACTCACTAAAGACAACACCAAAGAATAAATGTAAGCAATATGGATTTACAGGGGCTTGTACCTGGAAGGCGCCAGCTGGTTCCGCAAGGATGGGCATCTGGCCGAACCTCTGCCCATGCAGCTTGTCTTTGCCATGACGCCCATCCACTTCAAACCCATCCGTGCCACAGGCAGGAGGCTGAAGAGTGCGTATCTTTTCTTATGCCCAACAGTAGTGCTCGGTCTCAATCGCACCTATTAAGTAAAGATAAGACGAAGGTGGAAGCCGCTCACGTGGGCCTCTCAACTTATTTAAGAATAAATTTGCCGATAAGGGGCCGTCCATAAATTACGTCATAGATTTTTTCAGATTTTAGACCCCCCCCCCCCTATAATCATCCTATCGTCATTTCTTAATGACCCCCCCCCCATTCTCCCAAAATTGACGTCATTACTAGTTTGACATGTATTTAAGTATAAGTATAGTATTAATATGTACTTTTATTAATTATGTAATGTTGTAGTTATTATTTAAGTATTGTGTTTATTATCAATACATAGTATAAAACAAAGTCGCTTTTCGCTGTCTGTCCCTATGTATGCTCTTTAAAACTACGCAACGGATTTTGATGCGGTTTTTTTAAATAGATAGACTGATTCTTAAAGAAGGTTTATATGTATAATACATGTAAGTACCACGGGCAAAGCCGGTACTAGGTGTGCTGGAAGAAATTTCTTTTTAGAAATAATCTTTTTGTATGTGAAAAATAAACAATAAATAAATAAATAAGAATGACGTCAAAACACCCCCCCCCCCCCCCCCATCTATCATTTACCGTCATCCGCAGACCAACCCCCCCCCCCCCCCCCCCCCCCCCCCCCTAATTTAGAATGACGTAATATATGGACGGCCCCTAAGAAAAGAACAACTGGACCACAACAATCGTTATAACAGACTTAGATAAGATGTTTAACAATTATAGTAAAAGATAGTGACCCTATCAGCGAAACCAACGGTTGCGGGTTTGAATCCCACGAGGGGTAACTGTTTGTGTGATGAATACGAACATTTATTCCCGAGTCTTGAATGTTTATATAAATATTTATGTATGTTTATCTATTATCCATAGCACAAGCTTTGCTTAGTTTGGGACTAGATGATTGGTGTAAGTGTCCGAAATATTTCTTATTATTTATTATTACTATTAGGCTGGCACGGCTTGGGCCTTCCATTGCTATGCGAGGTATATTAACGGTCAGGAGCAGTGGCGGCTGCCTCGTGGGCTGCACTACCAGATCTAAACCTACCTACCTACAAATAAAAAAACAATAATATCTAACAAATAATTATTATGATATCAAATACCGCCGTCACATACTTAATTACTACGTAAAATCAAGTTAGCTAGTCCTGATTTCTACTACGTACGCTACTATGATGACTATGAGATCCATAGATCTGTTTTTCTTACACAGTTGGTTGGTGGTAGGGCATTTTAAATGCCCGCCTGGCTAGCTACCAACATCTTACCTAAATCTGCCGCCAAGCAGCAATGTTAATAGTATTGTTGTGTTCCGGTTGTCCAAGACAAGATGGCTAGTCCCCCAAATGTGTTGGGGTTTCCGGGTTAGCACGCTTCCACCTTGGACCTCATCTTCACTTAACATCAGGTGTGATTGAGGTCAAGTACCAACCCGTTGTGCATAAAAAAAAGTTTGTTAAATTTACTGACTGATTGAATGAGAAATTAATTTCGACGATTGTTAGCGGCTGCTGTATCGGATAGATAGTCGAGTAGGTATATGAATATAAATGAATGAAGCAAAAGAGGTGTGTCAGGGATTGTAGCAAGTGGAATTCTGTATCTGCCTACCCCTAGAGGAAGCAGTATATATTTGAGGGCGCGAAATATATTGACTTGGTTGACTACCTGTTTGGTGTAGTGGTTAGCAACTCTGACCACTATACCAAAAGGTTGCGGGTTCGAATCCCGCTAGGGGCATATGTTTGTGTGATGAATACGGACATGTGCACCCGAGTTATGGATGTTTTCATTTATAATAAGTATTTATTTACAAAAAAAATGTATTTTTGTAGTATATAAACCATGTGGTATCCACAACACAAGCCTATAATTGCTAACTGTGGAACTAGATGGCGCTGTGTGTATGTCTAAGGATATTTATTATTATTATTTATTTATAATAGGACCTTACCTATGAAATTGGCGTTTTGTATGAAGAATTTCATTGACTGTTTTCTCCATACAAATATTTTTGATTTTTTTTTGGGAACGGCAAATCCAAATTTAACTAAATTTGTGTGTATTATCGGATAACATTAAGTTAAGTATAGGCAGCGTTAGTTTTTAAAAGTAACCGCTTTATAAAAGTTTCAGCAAATCTAAGAAATGATTATGGGAAGCACATGAATAGAGCTCTGTTCAATTTTTTTTTATTATGTGATTTAGCCCAGAAAAACCTTGAAATAATATTCCATTTTCCAAATAAAAAACAAATTTGGATATAGCTTTGAAAATCGCAGGAATTGGTACATATGATTAACGAAGAAAAAAGCTCCAATTTCATAGGTAAAGAGCCAATATTAATGAATCTATTGGTTTACAGACCGGTACATCTGCCCATGCTACTACTATCCACTGCGCAAGGGAGCGTTCGTGGTTGCCGTCGACATGCCCGCCGGCAAGGAGAACCCGGACTTCTGGGTCAAACGGGGCACGGCCCTGCTATGTACCCTAGCTACTTAACGATACACTGTGGTCATGTATTAGTTATTACTTAATAATTTAAATATAATTATGTGTTATTTGTTTAGTAATTTGTAGTTTTACTAGTATCAAATAAGGTGAGAATAAGTATCTCTGACAGCTTTTCAATTAGTGTAGTCACGCAATATTTGGCGCGGTTAGCACTTGATGTTAAGTGAAGATGAGGCTGAAGGTGGAAACGTACTGACCCGGAAACCCCATCTATTTGGGGGACTGGCTCTTTTATTTTTTTTTATGCACAACGGGTTTATACTTGACCTCAGTCACATCTGATGTTAAGTGAAGATGAGGTCGAAGGTGGAAGCGTACTGACCCGCAAACCACAGCACATTTGGGGGACTGGCTATATTATCTCTGACAACCGGAACACAAAAACGCTATTAACATTGCTGCTTGGCGGTGGATTTAGATAAGATGGTGGTAGCTAGCCTCAGGCGGATATTTAAAATGCCCTACCACCATCCAAACCGAGTACTTAAACATGTACCCTGCTGGGGATGGAACCCGCGACCTCCGAATCGTAAACCCAATGTTGTTTACATTGAGCCACGGAGGCGGTTAACAACAAAAATCTGACAACCTAAACATAACAACGCTATTAGCATTGCTGTTTGACGGCAGACTTAAATAAGATGGTGGTAGCTAGTCAGGCGGACATTTAAAATTCCCTACCACCAACCAAACCGAATACTAAACATGTACCCGCATCGTACCCGCGACCTCCGATTCGTAAACCCTTTGTTGTTTACATTGAGCCACGAAATTAAACTACTTATGCCAATACCTTCTATGTTACCTTACCGTAAAAAAATTATTTGGTATATATGAATAAAAAAAAAAACAAAAAACTTGTGTCCACATCCTTTCTCACAATTCAAGACACTTCCAGAGGGCGAGAGGCTGGTGTTCTGTCACACAGGTTTACTAGTACTGACACCAGTCTTTCACAAAAACTATGTTTTGTATATATCTTAGATTATACAAAACATAGTTTTACAACATAACATATCAACGCTTTGTGTAAGTTTGTTAGAGAAAGTAAATGTATTTCGTATTTGTATTGCATATTGCCGCGCAAAAGTAATACCGAAATTTGTTTTTATTCTTATAAGAAAAAAAAAAAGAAATCTCACCAAATTGGAGCCTCGCAACTCCAATGACTGACAATAGGTGTTTGGTGTAGTGGTTAAAAATTCTGACTGCTATACCAAAAGGTCGCGGGTTCGAATCCCGCTAGGGGCATGTTTGTATGATGAATACAGGCATGTGTTCCCGGGTTATGGATGTATTTCATTTATTTATGTATTTATTTACAAAAAAAAATGTACTTGTGTGGTTTATCAACCATCTGGTATCCATAATACAAGCATAGTTGCTTAGTGTGGTACTAGATGGCCCGCTGTGTGTATGTGCAAAGATATTTAAAATATTTAAATAGGTTGGCGTTTTTAGCAAAATTTTCATACTACGAAAAATGTATGAAAATGATTCATAGTTTTCTTAAGAGGATGTCGGTGTTTTCGCTTACGCATACAGTACTTTGACCCGCCTTACAACGCGTAATAACCGGCGTCAACGCATGACAACGTCTATTAGGCTGTTCCGACGTACGGCGAGTGGCGAAATGGGAGAGAACGTTTTCGAATACCGAAGGTAATCTGACCGCCACAGTCGTGGCAGCCTATGAAAAGGCTCACACGCCAACGTGATCAATACATGACCAACATTCAACTCGAAATAAATCCTTCTACAATAGATTTTAATTATTTACAATTTTCTTCATCATCATCAGCCCGTAAACATCCCACTGCAGGGATATGGGCCTTCCCTCGTATAATGAGGGAGTATGGGTCATAGTCCACCACGCTGGCCAATGCGGGTTGGAGACTTCACATGCCTTTGAATTTTTATTTTTCAGGCATGCACGTTTCTTCACGATGTTTTCCTTCACCGTTAAGAGCAGTCGGTAAAATGCACAAAAGTAATTAAATTTAAAAACTCATTAGTACATGGCCTGCCTAGGAATCGAACCCGGACCACTGACTACCGAAGCTCTCGCGACTATTTTCTTACGTATATGAAAATATAAAGATAAATTAATGCATCAGTATTAATAGTACTTATATTACAGCAAGATACCGTAAGATTGTATATTCCGATATTTGTCTAATTTTTTGACCGCATACGCCGCAGAGCTGAGCTTCTTCGCCAATTTATGGATATGAGGACCCCATTGTAATTTGGCGTCCAAAGACTTAAATATCATCGAATTACACCAAAAAACTATATTCGAAACTGCTTAACCGATATTCATCAAACAAGAACCTGTTTAATATAAAAATAATCGCACTCACTCACGCATTACTGAGATACGTCCGGACCAACAGCGCCGTCAAACACAATACCCATAGTTTTTCGTCGGGGGTTAAAAATGGTCACCCATCCAAGGACTGACGCCAGACCGCCTTCGCTAATCCAAAATTGATAATCAACACGTCTACGCCACAACCGCTTCAAAGTGTACAATTTATCAGTATTTCTCATGAAGTCTGACGTCTGATTTTTGCATTAGACGAACGAACAGACTTACGTATAATTGACAGATAAGATAGGCATATTAATATTCGCGAAACGAGTAGCTGAGTCATCTAATTGATACAACTGTTTAACAATAAAGTATTGATACAATAGATAACGTAAACCACGAGCCTAAGCCGATGACCATTCCTATTATATAGTTATTACGTGTTTGTTTATGTCCGGTTTCTTATTTTTATAGATTTATTGATGATAGAGATTAAGCCAATTGTGTCTAAATTTAGATGTATATGTCACTTTATAGTTATATTGTCTGTGGCTTGTTTTACTCTACATCATAATAGATTTCGTATGCATTGAAAATGTGGATATGCTGTGTGATTTCAGCACTCAAATACAATAGAACCAATCTGTCTCTTCCTCGTGGGTGTCTTAATAAATAAATAAATATCCTTGGACATGTACACAGCGCCATATAGTTCCACTTTAAGCAACTATAAGCTTGTGTTGTGGATACCAGATGGTTGATATACTGCATAAAGACATTTTTTTTTGTAAATAAATACTTATTATAAATGAAAACATCCATAACTCGGGTACACATGATGTCCATACTCATCATACAAACATATGCCCCTAGCGGGATTCGAACCCGCGACCTTTTGGTATAGTGGTCAGAGTTTGTTTTTTAAACAGGTCGTCTTTCTATGGGTAATCGAATATTTTTGATGGCTATGGTTCGTAATCAGTAGTGGACTCACCAGTTATGTTGAATTACACGAATTAAATTTTACCCTGTATAATGGTATCAATGTAATTACGAGTGGATGTTAGCACTTGACAGTTAGCACATGATGTTGCACTTTTTGTGTGCACTTTATATGGAGTGTCATACACATACATAACTGCAAAGTATGTATTCTGTTTTGACGACCTGTTTGGTGTAGTGGTTATGAACTCGGATGCTATACCAAAAGGTTGCGGGTTCAAATCCTGCTGGGGCATATGTTTGTATGATGAATACAGACGTGTTCCCGAGTTATGCATGTTTTTCATTTAAACATGTATTTATTTACAAAAAAAAAAATGTATTTGTGTAGTATATCAACCATCTGGTATCCAAAACACAAGCCTATAGTTGCTTAATGTGGAACTAGATGGCGCTGTGTGTATGTCAAAGGATATTTATTTATTTATTATTGTTATGTTTTGACTCCTTTCCATAGTCGGAATTGACGAAAAACGACAGCATTGTGTCATTAAATGCCGTTGCTGAGTTCCTCGGCCTATCTTCCAGACCTATCATCAGAACTCGCACACCATGTACGATTAGACTACTTGATAAGACAAATCGAACGAACCCAAATTCAATGGGGTTGCATTGTTAAATAAAGCTCCTGTAGAGCCACCTTCTTGGCTCCACCCTCAGACTAAACTTTACAAAATTTAAAGTTAATTGAATATCGGGATGTGGGTCATAAACTTGTAAGGGTGGGAATATATGTCAGGTTTTTTTTCCGATATTCGGATCCGATAGTCTGATCGGTTGGATCCTATAGTCGGATCGGACGTCCGAGTAGGAAACAGCGCCGAGGTGTTTACGATTTTATTATGGGATTTTTCTTCTTTCGCGTCAGCACGAGTCTAAATATTTTGCATTTTCATTTATTTTTGCAATAAGTAAATGCATTAACTGACGACTGTTTGGTGTAGTGGTTAGAAACTCTGCTGCTATACCAAAAGGCATAATGTTTGTATGATGAATACGGACATGTGTACTTACCCGAGTTATGGATGTTTTTCATTTATACATGTATTTAATTAAAAAAAAAATGTATTTGTGTAGTGTTTTAATCATCTGGTATCCACAACACAAGCCTAGTTGCTTAGTGTGGTACTAGATGGCGCTGTCTGTATACGTCCAAGGATATCCAAGGATATATATTAAGTACCAGTAAGTCGTCGTCTATTTTTTCCTACTGCTCGGCTTGCGCTCGGGATAATAACGAGAACAACTGAGTTCAGAAAGTCTGACGGAAGAATCGGACGTGTATTGAGTGAATACGATCAGATAGTCTGATCAGACAATCGGAAACACTATCGGACGTATATTGTGGATAAGGTCGAAAGACAACATTATACAACAGAAGAAAGCACTGACAGAGAAGAAAGGCGTATTGACACAGTTTTGGTAATCCCAGATGAAATCATCCGTACCTAGAAATGCTCTAGTTCCGTCAACACACTAACCTATATAAACAGGTAAAAGTTTTTATTATAAATAAAACAAAAATAAATGAGTAATGCTTGAATCTAAAATACAACGAACACACACAAATAGTTATGAAACCTTTATCATTCTGGATCTTAATTGTAATCTTATTTTGTAAATGATTCATAGATATAGGTAACTCGTATCTAATATAACCGAACTTCTTCTGAAATAATTGATTTTTTAGGAGTCGTTAGGTACATGCTGATGGAAAACTATCATGTTCTAGTTTTTTTTTTCAAAAGTTTTCTTGAAGGCCATCGTTTAGCCAAGTCGGTGGCTTACAAGGGTAGATTGAAAATACACAGGTGGCACACTGATACAAATCGACCAAACCCCGCTTAGCCTAGTGAGAGGAGGCTAGAAGGGGCCGATGATGTCAGACGCTGCCTATCAGCGGTCTAAGCTATTATGCTAGCGAGGAATCTCTTACCTACGACATTTAAGTACTGTGCAGGAGATTTTTAGGTATTTTTTATCGCTAAAAACACGTCGATGTATAAAGAAGCTCTGTACTAATTGAGATCGCGTCAAGTCTCAATATTTTTTTTTGATACTGTTTTAATTTGCAACGATTCTCAAGCGTCAATTTAAGGTCATGCCATTTTCAAAATGATGACGTAAATTGGTACTCTCTCCTCCAGTTCTGAGAGCTAATGAATCCGTTGCTCGGGGAGGACTAAGAGAAAGTATTTCGATTCCGAATTCGTAGTGCATTTAGCTTAAACCACCATTGTCAATATTTTAATTAACTTATCTTAAATATCGTTCACAAACAGAATTCGGTGCATCTTGTTATTTATAAAGTAGCGATTTTTTTTTCAATTATTTGCTTTGCATTATCATTTACTCAAAATCAAAATCAAAATATGCTTTATTTTGTAGGTACACAGGGTACACTTAAAATAGTCACATTTTACATTTTTAAAGCTACTGCTTGTTCAAAAGGCAATTTTCCCCTGAGAAGAACAAGCAAGAAACTCGAGAGGTCGCTCTTTTTAAAAAAAGGTTTTTATATTACAAAATTATTATTTTATATTATAATATTTCATTATTAATTGTGAAATAGCCTGGTTATGCGAACGGGCTGGTTATGTCCATGATTGTTTATCATCTAAATAATCTGATATTTTATAATATGCTTTCTTAACATGTTTCTGTTTTATAGTATCTTTAAATTTATTGAAAGGAAGATTTTGTATATCAACAGGAACTTTATTGAAAAAGCGTATACATAACCCTTTGAATGAATTACTGACTTTGTGGAGGCGACTTATGTGACCTGCAAGTTTATCTTTATTTCTTGTATTGACATCATGTTTATCACTATTTTTCCTAAATGATGCTATATTTTTTTTGACATATATTAGATTTTCAAAAATGTACTGTGACGAAAAGGTTAGAATATTATACTCTTTAAATCTGTCTCTAAGTGACTGCTGGGCTTAGACCTGTTGTTCTTGTTCTCTGTGAATCTTGTTACTGATCCTTTTAAGAACATAATTTTTCAGTATTTCGGGACGCTCCAACATAATCTAGTATGGCTCTTGCCATAGCAAATAACCGTGTATTTACGTAAATGAAATATATCTGCTTAATCGTCCACCTTTTAATCAATATCGTTGCTTTCACAATATTTGTATAGACTGCTATCAAGAATGTCGACTACGATTTTACAGCCAACAGATTGCATTATATTTAACCGCATATGTGTAGTTAACGCCGTATCATGCACGTTGTGTCCAGTAGCTGAAGATGACACAGTTAGATATGTGTTTGTAATGTAGTTAATCATGTCATGTCTTCATTATATTCTTTCCACATTGAACGACTTATCCGACTGTCAGTAGGGTAATGGTTTTCGGGTGTATGTAAGTATGTACGTATGTAGATTTCTATGTTACCTTCTCTAGTCTAAACGGCTACCGATTTTGAATTGCAAGGTGCCGTTACATTTTTCTTGATGCCTGGAGTGTTATAGGATATATTTTAAGGCAAAAAATCCAAAATAGAATTTAAACTTATATTGTTAATAACTTAAAAATTAAAACAATCAAAATTCCTATACCATACAACAGAAACTTTCTCTAGCAACTATATCATTGGTAGTAGGTAGATCAGCTGTCTTGATGACGACCATCCAATTATTATCTGTTGCCTTGAATTATCATTTGACGCGCTGCTGCAGCTCAAGCAGGATCTCATTTGACAACTTAAGTAGACCCTCCGGAAATTGGTAGTTGTTGGAATTGGTAACAAGTTCGATCTGCTGAAAAATGCTCCAATTTGTACGAATAGACTTCTGGAATATGAATCTGGTATACGCTGCTATATGTATTTTAAAACGAGTCTCTTTCACGTCTTCTTCAATTTAAGAGCTATGCTCTTGTCGGTGGAGTAATGACCACGTCTCTCTACTTTCCGCCCTCGTTTTAACCTCTTGGTACGAGACGACATTCACCTTTTCTTTCACTTGGTCAAAGTAATTACGCCTAGGTCTTCCTCTTCCTCTCTTTCCTTCAGTCTTTCCTTCAATTGTGTTCTTCAAAAAAATATCGTGTCGTATCAATTGATCTATCATCGTCTCTCTTCGGTTCTCAACTGTGGCTCACAGGCATCTCTTCTCCTTTACCATCATTAACACCTCTTCATTTGTTCTCTTCTCGGTCCAGCTTATTCCCTCCATTCGTCTCCAGCACCACATCTCGAATGCCTCTAACCTTTCCCTATCCCTTTGTGTTAAGGTCCATGTCTCACAGCCGTATAAAGCTAAACTCCATACATAGCATTTTATTAGCAGCTTTCTAGCCTTTTTGCTTATTTTAGCTTTACGTAGGGCTCCCAAATTTGGCGAATACGTAGGAGCAGTCTTAAACGTAATGCCTACGCTGCACGCTATATTCATGACTGAACAGACTGGCCCATGGTGTCTATCTATTCTATTCTTTCCCAGTTTTTGAATCGCTTTGATATTAATGAGTTGAGAACCAAAATAAATGAGTTTGATATAAGATCACTTAGGACCTTTTGATGTGCATGTTCGATCGGTCTTATCAAAACGTTTTAACAAAATTTCACCAAAATAAATATAAAATTCAGATTATTCTTTACTCTATCAAATAACTACAGAACCATGTATTTCAAAGAGCCGTTATCGAATTGTAATTTGAATTAGGTACGAGTACTTGATTCATTACTCATTATTATAGATAAGATTAATAAACTTATTGAGGTGAATCTAGGCCTTTATATTAGCATCCCGCGGTAATAATAAGTTAGAATTGGTTCAAGCATTACCAAGTGTATTTGCAAATCCTTTTTGTCAGTTTTAATTATATTTTCATTAGATCTGATTACCTATCTTAAACATGGAATTGAGTGTATTGTTTGTATTAGTTAATGTAGTTTTAGTAAACGCTTATGTGGATTTGAAATTGAAAACTAGAAATCCAGCGTTTGACCCGAATCTTTATGAAGAAGCGTTAGATCCTGAACAATGTGCGGCGCAGTTGGAATATATAAGAAGTGATTTTATGCTTAGGAATCGATGTAAGTAAATAAACAAAAACAGGATTACTTAATTTTTTTTACTGAATATTTGTTAATAGCTTCGGCGCCATGTTAAATGAATTGACATTAAATTACTCAAAGCAATATTAAAAGCTTATATTAGGTAGGTTACTCTTTAAAGGTTACCTAATTGTTTAAGTGTTTTTTGAATTAAAGATTGCTAGGTGCCAAAATAAAATAATATATCAATATAATCAATTTGAATACTAGTATTGTTTGTTTGTTTGTAAACGCTTTATTGTACAAAAAGGAAATACATTAATTTTTCATTGATACAGAATTTGAGTACAACGGCGGACTTATCTCATAGTGGGATTTTTTTCCAGTCGACCATAGGGTTAATTAGACCAGTAACATATCGCTTACTTGAGCTACGTCTTAGTTTTCAAAAATAATCATCATCATCTAGGCTGGACAGATATTTTACTGAGCTTTAGAATGGTATAGCTTGAATAACCCCATGCTATAACCAATGATGTAAAAATAGTATGGCGTCAACTATACCATGGTCATGGCCTTTGAAAAGGCCTATCCTAAAGAGAAAGTGTGATTTCTTTGCAATGTGCCCGCATGTGGCTCTTTAATCTCCTAGTAAAAGTTTGCCGTTTTCCTGTGGTTCTGGATCATACAGAATGTGCATGACGAAGAATTATCCGTCTATTCCGGGTTAATTAGAAAATCTTTAAAATTTCAGTTCTAGAAGCTGGCATTCAGCTTCCGAGGAGTATATCCACAGGAAATGTACTCGACATGGGAAATTATCACCAATGTCTTGGAATAAGCGAGGAGGGCATGAATATTCAAGGGAAATATTGCATGATCAATGTCCCTATTGATATCAATCTGCAGTTAAATAAACTGCGTGCTAAACGGTCTGAATTTGATCCAAATACGTTAAAGATTAATGATCATACTGTTAAACGTGTTGAGCAATATGAGGATATTGTTAGAGGTGTTAAAATATCCACTGGGAATGGAGATCATGCTATGAGGTACGTAACTTATATTATCATATCTATTTATTTATTTGTAGTTGTTAAAAGCGCCAAAGTAACTAATTAATAAACATTTCCTCAAACTTCTCAAAATTGATTTAGAAAATGGAACATTGTAAAATTCTTGGAACTCTTAAATATGTCCCCTTTTTGAATCTCGTAATTTGTAGTTTGGTTTTTGATTCGTTATATTTTCAGCGTTTTCTTTCATTTATTGTCGTAGAAAGTTTTGGTCAACTATTTAATAATAATAAATAATAATAATAAATAATGTTTATTTCTTGAAAGCCTACTTATAAGTACAATCTGTTAAAAATATTTTACAATGTAAGTAATTAATAACATTAGAGACAGTAATCCGAGACCAAGAAACATACGAGGGAGTAATTAACGCTATAGCGTCAACTGTACATTAGTAATTGCTGATTGCCAACTGGATACATAACATTGGTATCCATTAGTGATCATCACAATAATATAATGTGCAATGAATAAAGCTGCTACTGACTAGTTTGTGTATTATTATTTGAGTGTATGTTGTGATTTGAGTGGTGTATGTGGATGCCCAACTCTACGATGAAATCTTGGGATCAGTTATAAATTTAAAACTAATCTATAGTCATCATAAAACGCAGGAAACTGGAAGGTAATATTTAACATTTTTACAGAGGCGGAGTAGAGGGTATGGGCAGGCTAGCCTTCAGACTTGCAGTCTGCGTCCCCAAAACCTGCACCACACAAGAAGGCATCAATGGTCTGCTGGCCAACCTCACTGGCCTAGGATTTGAATATGAGGACGATTTCTGCCGTCTTCCTGACGATAAACCATGGGTGCCTGCTGATTACGTAGCCGTGTAAGTAAACGTTTATGTTTGGTATTATTTTTACATACGCCAACACAAAAATGAGTATAAATATTATGTGAGTTGTGTGCACGAACTACCCGTGTGTCGAAATGAACGCAATCTCTGTTTCGCTAATTCATTCCGCGATGAACCACCGTTAAATGAAGTGCTCTTAAATAATAGTTAATAGCAGCTGCAGCGTATCCCACAGTGGTACCTCGTCAGGAAAGGATCGTTGCTATCTCAAAGCGTAACATTGGACAATTATTATAGTCATTTATTTCTATATTTGCGCAAACATATAACAATCTTGGTGGTCATAATTTTAAGCAATTGTACCTATATTTTTGTGAGAGAAAATAAAAACTTTTTGTATTTTGTATAATGTTTTATTTATTAAAATTGAATTGTAGAATTATAAATTGTAAGGAGTAATCCATCTCTTCCCGAGTGTCAATTATGATGAATAAGAGTTATATTCGATCAGCCTAAATAATGTGTTGTTTCTTTTTTAGTGTAATTTTCTCCATCATTGGTCTACTAACTGTTCTAAGCACATCTTACGACCTATGGCAAAAATTTTACGTTAAGTCAGGTAAGCAAAACAATTGCCAGTTTTGTCTATTTGCTTGTTTGGTTAACATTAGTATAATATATTATTACAGTTTTATTTTCAACAAGTATTACTTATTTTTATCCTTACCTATGAAATCGGCGTTTTGTATAAAGTATTTCATTAAGACTGTTTTCTCCATACAAATATTTTTGATTTTTTTTTTGATTTTTTTTTGGGAACGGCAAATCCAAATTTAACTAAATTTGTGTGTATTATCGGATAACATTAAGTTAAGAATAGGCAGCGTTAGTTTTTAAAAGTAACCTGGAAATAATATACCATTTTCCAAATAAAAAACATATTTGGATATAGCTTTGAAAATCGCAGGAATTGGTACATATGGTTAACGAAGAAAAAAAAAACTCCAATTTCATAGGTAAAGACCCAATATTTAACAGTAGTTTTGGAAGTGTTACTTTGATGTGTTTAACCCTATACTTACTTTAGTAACTTACTAGTAATCTGTGCCTATACTCACGATAAGGGCCTTTTTGATACTGGCAGCGTTATGCTATACTGTTCTAAATAGTGTTTTTAAAAATGTTCAAATCAATTTATTTCCAGATCCTAAATCGGTGAGCACAATATTGCAATCATTTTCCGTTTACACGAACGCGCACCGGCTCACGACGTTCTCTTCCAACCCTGGCGCGTTGGAGTGCGTGGACGGCATCAGAGCGATCGCTATGCTTTGGGTGATAGTCGGGCACACGTTCGTCACTCTACCCCCTTGGATGAACACGTTGGATATTGTTGATGTGAGTTGAAACTGTGATTTATTTCTAGGGTTAGGAGGGGGAGTAATTTTGATGATAGGTTTCTCGTAGTTGATTGGCTGGCTAGGAGCGTTGACAGCCAATCAAATCAAAATATTTTATTTCACAGCCAATCAAATCAAATCAAAATATTTTATTACATAGGATAAAATTGTCACTTGAAAACGTCACTATTAATATTACATTTAAATTTTAAATTTACTGCTCATTCACAAAGCTGACTCCCCAGAGAAGAACGAGCAAGAAACTCTAGGGTTGCTCTTTTAAACATACAATACAATACAATACACTACAAATAGACTTTATTGTACAAACATATTATGGGTTGCGATTTGATAATAATATGAATGACATCTATGTCCATGCTTGCTTATCATTCAAATAGTCAGTGATTTTATAATAGCCTTTTGCTAATAATTTCTGTTTTACGATTGCTTTAAATTTATTTAAAGGCAAGTTTTGAATGTCTACGGGAACCTTATTATGAAAGCGTATACATTGCCCTTTGAAGGATTTACTAACTTTGTGAAGTCGGCTAACATAAACAGATAACTGGTTCTTATTCCTTGTATTAACATTGTGCCTATCACTATTTTAAGCGAATAAGGTTATATATTTTTTTTTGCATATAACGAATTCTCATAAATGTATTGAGATGCCATTGTTAAGGTATTAATTTCCTTAAACTTATCTCTAAAGGTCCTAATTTATAAATCAGTTGTAGAGTCGTAGCGTTAGTAGCTGTCGTTATAGAAAAGTTTGCCACTTGTCTAAAGATAGCCAAACTTACCTTGATGACTCTGGCCCAATCATCTGAATGAGGAACACGCATGCTTAACGATCTGTATTCTGAATAATTCCAAAATCGGTATTCTGGTGATCTGGTCTTAAACCACACAACTTCCGAGTTTTTAAGCCCTTCTGCCACTCATTATACTGACACTATTACTCGTGGTAGCCTTCTGCTACCGCCACGCTCACTGCATCTAGGCGCAGTCCGTGGTCTATGTGAATGTATTTATTTCTTAATTTATTTGTAATAGTACAACCACATCACATATATTTATACAATTTCAGAAAATTTGTAGATGTAATTATTTCTAATATATGTGACAATTACGGTGTACATAACACTTTCCAAAATCAAATAATAACATAACTTAATGAATATTGAGATCACACGAAAATAATCTGATAGCTACTTAATTGACGAAGTCTGCAGCTTTCGTTTGAAGCTGTTAAACGAGTCGTGGAAGATGTCAATGTCTGGATCACGGGTTTGGATGGAATTATACTGATCGAGATAACTCGGGGGATTGAAAACCTAGATTAGTTCTAGAAAACGGAGTGTGAAATATTTTACTAATTTTGTGCCTAGGGTATGAGTGAGGGACGGCAAGAGATATTTTGTCCAAAAGATGACTGCACTATATTCCTTTATTAATCAATTTATAAAGAAAACACAGGTCATGAATACGTGAATAAATACCACTATTGATCTTAGCTTATAGCAATTACAGTGGGAGGAGTGAGGTGGCGGGAATGTTGAGCAGTTAGGTTTTGTCATCTTAAGGAGTCGTTAAATTGATGTATATATCTTTATTTATTTATTTATCATTTATTGCACACAAGAAAAAAAACATACAGATACAACAGACGACACAACAGGTTCTGCTTATTTCTACAATGAAATTTCTTCCAGCAGACCTACGAAAGAGAGATATGACTGGAAGAGGCAGTTAAGATTTACGAGTAATAATTACGTTCTTTTTCTATATTCAGTGGCTGAAATCGTCGCGTTCTTTATGGATCACTGGCGCCCCAATAACTGTGGACACATTCTTCATGCTGAGTGGTTTGCTTGTTGTCTACACCACCGCTGGGAAATTGTCTAGAAGTAAGTGTTACATGAAGCAGTAGCCGAATTATATTATACTAGTCTATAAATTCACAGTCTCACTATATCCATATTCTGACGTATTTATTTATAATACTATTATGTAATTATTATTTTGTATATTTACACTACACTATACATACACTAACCCGACTATAATTATTTATTATTATTCTGCTCATTATTGTACTTCACGTGGCGTCCGTGCGTCACTGGGCATTTGGGGGCACTGAAAACCAGCGCTGTGATTCGTCACAGCATGAGCTGAGTGCTAACCCATTTGTGCGCGCCGCAACACGTGACAGCATTGTCGGGATCTTCTTCATAATTGTATTTCTATTTTAGCTATAATTTACTACTTCTTTGTTTTTGTATCGTGTTGTGGCGTTCATAATAAACTATTCTTATTCTTATTTATATTTAGGTAATATTTCGTGTTTTGCGGACTGTTGTTGACTGAATGTTGGATTTATTTTACAGTAAAATGTGTGATATGCTCTAGGGATTAACACGCAACTAACGACACCTTACACTTCAAAATCGGACCAGCCGTTTAGACTAGAGCCTTCGGTCAGGCGTGCTCTTTCGTGAAAATTGCCAGCTGTTGATTCGGGACTCGTGCCACAAATGCCTTGAAGGGCAACCCTCATGGGGGTTATTAGTGGGGAGAGGGGCAGGGCAAATCCTCTTCCATGAAAAGCGATGCAAATCGTGCCATGGAAGAATTCAGCATTTATTATTATTGTTATTAAATTCTTTATTGCACACAAAATAAAATACAAAGAATATTTAATGACAAAATGCAAAAAGCATGGTAGGTTCGTTGGTGGTAGGGCATTTTAAATGTCCGCTTGGCTAGCTACCACCATCTTATCTAAATCTGCCGCCAAGCAGCAATGTTAATAGCATTGCTGTATTCCGGTTGACAGAGATAAGATAGCCAGTCCCCCAAATGTGTTGGGGTTCCCGGGTCAGTACGCTTCCACCTTCGACCTCATCTTCATTTAATATCAGGTGTGATTGAGGTCAAGTACGAACCCGTCCTGCATAAAAATTGTTGATAAGATGTCTTTCGACTCATTTAGCGTATGAAGTATTTTTCAGCCATAATAATGTTTCGTTTTCTGTTTCCCCAGTGAAACTGCTTAAGAACCTCCACTTATTCTACCTGAATCGGCTCCTGCGCATGTTCCCTCTGCTCGCAGCGGCGGTGCTACTGGAGGCGTCGATCTTCTTCCGAATAGCCGACGGGCCTATATGGACCGGCGTGGCTGGCAACACTAACGCCTGTCGAACCTATTGGTGGCCGACGCTGCTCTACATACAGAATTACTTTGCTTGGTCAAATATGGTGAGTTGAAAAAATACACATATAAATAAGAAAATATACACAGACAATCGACGTTGGTGTCCGTGATTCTGAATAAAAATGTCATGAAATTGGAAATAAGGATAGAAGGAATAAATTAAAGAAATAATTGTAAATTGAACACTTAACTAATCATCCAGATATACCAAACTAACTGTACTAAAAGCTAAATAGTTTCGAAAAGGCTTAACCAATTTCCATCAAACATGGCTATCTATCGCCGAGTTAAAAACTTCGAAAGAAAGACTGTGATGTCATTAAAATATACCAAAAAAATATTTTCAAGGATATTTATCGAAAAGGCTTACCCGATTTTCATTAAATATGGCTGTCCCCACGTTTAGCCTTTAATTTAAAAAAACTGTGTTAAAGCAGTTGTTTTCGGGCTTTGAAAAATTTTGAATTTATAAAAAAAAATATGTAAAAATCATTTATTGTGTTAAAAACAGAGATACAATATAAGCAATGAGGTAGCCGGTCCCCACACTAGGATTCCCTGTGTTGTGGGTAACCAGTCTCTTCCCTATCCAATTAACAAAAGTATCACAAATGTTCTACCATGTCTTTGTAAATTAATTTTTTTAGAGATTTCAATTGCTAGGATGCTTAAAAGTGGGTAACACAATAAAAATACAGTTGCTCACTGGGTCTGTGCTTGTAACATCATAAACATAAACTAGCAATAAATTTAAGCTTAATTATAGTTGTATACAATTAAATGTTAATGCAATTGTTAACGTTTATAACAATGTCATGACACTAACAAAACAAACCATGCAAAATGCATTATAGACTAAAATACGTGAATGCTATTGAAATTTCACCCAGGCTGATCAGGTTTTTCTCTTGACCGTTAGGTGGAGACTCACCCAACAAACATCTCACTAATGGATGAGTTTTCACCTTTGTGTACACGGATAATCTCAACACTCACTGTGCACATCTATTGTATGACTATTTGTTTTCTTAATAAATAAAAATATTAATTAGGTAGATAGATTAGATTAGTTTAGATTTATTTAGTTCACTTTTACAATAGCAAGTCATACATACAATTCCGTAAATCTATGATTTCTAAAATAGAAGTGATTGCCAAACATAAAACAATAACTATACACATACATCTTGAAGATTTGTAGAATTTCTAGATTATTTAATATAAATATAATGTTAAAATATTGTTAAGTCACAAAATCAACAAAATAAGATAGAAATTAAACATCTACATATTATTATATGTATGTCAAAATTAAAAAAAATTAAGGGATGGTTTGTGCTCGCCAAGAATAGAAACGATTGGAAACAGATGAGGGAGGCCTTTGCCCAGCAGTGGGACACTATGGGCTCTTAATAAATAAATAATAAATTAATAAAATGTCAAAATTAATTAATAAAGTATAAGTATGTAACCATTGTTACGTCAACGTCATACTATTTTTGAATAATCAATGAAATAAAACAAAACAAAATAAAATATAAATTATATATTTATATATACATATTGTTTTTGTTTTTATTATATATATATATGTTTTTGTATAGATATGTATTATTTTTATAGTCTTTTGATTTTAAGTTGATTATTGTCACTTTTTTCTCTGTGCACGTATGTATGTCTATCCTATCGAACCTGTTTTCCTTCACATTTGCATGCACAAGAAATCTCTTTTTAGAGATAAGCTAGTGCCTTTTGTACATCCTGTATCTAGTATGTATTTGACTTTTATGTGTACTCGTGTGCAATAAAATTATAAATAAATAAAAAAAATAATATAAAATCATGTTTCCAGTGTCTGCCGCACACATGGTACCTAGCGATAGACATTCAGCTCCACATCCTGTCTCCGATCGTGATATTCTGGCTCCTCGGCACCAGAAGGACCGCATGGATTGCCCTCACCACCAGCTTGCTGGTCTCTATGACTGCTGCCACTACATATAACTTCATTAAACAATTCCCGGGAGCTACGATAGTGTTTCCGTAAGTATTTGGATAATTATTTAAAATGTAACCTATAACACACTAGCTGTTACCCGTGACTTTGTCCGCGTAGAATTCGTTCCACTATCAACCGCCTCCGTGACTCAATGTAAACAACATTGGGTTTATGATTCGGAGGTCGCGGGTTCGATCCCCAGCGGGGTACATGTTTAAGTACTCGGTTTGGTTGGTGGTAGGGCATTTGAAATGTCCGCCTGGCTAGCAACCACCATCTTATCTGAATCTGCCGCCAAACAGCAATGTTAATAGCATTGTTGTGTTCCGGTTGTCAGAGATAAGATAGCCAGTCCCCCAAATGTGTTGGGGTTTCCGGGTCAGTACGCTTCCACCTTCGACCTCATCTCACTTAACATCAGGTGTGATTGAGGTCAAGTACCAACCCGTTGTTCATAAAAAAAAACGTCATTCTATGACTCAAAAGCACTCCCACTAATGATATCAATCCTACAGGAACCAGTCACATTTCCGGGATAAGAAGTAGCCTATGTGTTAATCCAGGCCCTAACCAAATTTAAAGCAAATCTTAGGCGTGAAGAGGTGACAAACATACACACACTGTCGCATTTGCACGCTCACTGCGTTCTGGCGCTGTCCGTGGTGTATTAAATTAGGGAGTCGAGCTTCACTTGACTCTCTCCCACATAGGGTTAGCTGCTTTGGCTTTTTGCGTCACATTAGCTACACTCCCATTTGCTGGGGGGGAGGTGGGACTTTCTTTCTTACCTACTTTTCACCGTTAAATTCTTTCTTTAATTAGTTTGGGGTCCAAGGTAGCAATAGAGTCACGTAGGGCACCGTCTACCTTCAGTAGGCGCCATTCAGAGTACCACTGTTGATCCTGGCTTACAGGAGGGATCTGTCGCATTTATAATATAAGTTGGGATTGGGGTACGAGACGAATTTGCTGACATCATGCACCTCAAAATCGGTCCAGCGGTTCATGAAAGGAAGTAACATAGAAATCTACATAGGTCCACCAGAATAGGAAAGGAAGGAGGGTAATGCCTCCTTCCTAGGGTAGTGGGTTAAAAACTCTGAAATTCAAATGACATCCATTTTTAATATGGAAAGAAATAAAGAAAGAAACTGTTTATTCGCCACTTTGACACATATACAACAATTGTTAGGCAAGTAAAATAACAGAACACTCAGATAAGTGTCGCAAGCTATATGCTGACCCTATAAGAGCTCAGCGCTGGTTTACTGTCGCACCCAGCCTTATATGGGCTTATATGTTTCCAGGCGTATGAATGATATGATACTCTACATGAAGTACTACTATATGAACACGCTGACGCGAGCGAGTCCGTTCTTCGTGGGTATGGTGTTTGGATACTTGCTGCATTTATGGCGTGGGAAGAGGATTAAAATGCCCAAGGTAACAAAGATACTAAATATTAGCTATGTATAATATATGACGGCGCATTGCTAGCGCCATCTATTGAGATACGTCGGAACGAGATTTGACAACTGTCAGTCTGGCGGAGCGTCGAGTCGATGGTCAGCGCAGCCATGTTGAACGTCACTTGTTTTCGGACGTTAACGGCGAGCGCACCACGGGCCCGACGAATCGCTTTTGTTCCGCGTAATCTTGCCCCTTTTTGTTTCGGAAATAATTAAAACCGACTAAATTCGTGATTTCCTAATTAATGGTAAAAAGATTTTAGTGAATATCTGTAAGGGAGATATTTTATGTGATTATAAAATATAACTGAGTATATTTGACTATTTTATTGGCTTCTACCCACATTGCCACTTATTGCGGACATGGCTGATGCTGATAATGAAGGGCGTCGCTTACATATACATATCGTCCGTACAAGATAAATTCAACCGTATTTATTATGCGGTCGAGAACAGAGTTAATCAAAATCTTTATGCGACTTACGTAGTTTTTAAATTGCGAAAGTAAAGGAAAATGCATTGGGTAAATATTTACTTTTTTTCACAATTTGAAAAGGATGTAAATCGCATAAAATTTTGATTAAGTTTGAAAGTTATCTGCGGAGAAATACGGTTGAGTTTAGCTTGTAAGAAAAATCGGTCTATCTACTCCGATCTAAGATGATAAATATCATTATTTCATAGAAGATGAATCTACTCGTATATTATATTAATACTTATTTAAAAAGAGCTTGTTTGAACGAATGCGTGAAAAGAGAATCAATCACAGGTGGTGTACAGGTTGTTATGATACATTAACTTACAAATAATGATCTCTGTGATCAGCTAAATAGTCGTGAAATTTAATAAACAGCAGAATAAATAAATCAATCAATCAATCAAGTACACTTTATTGCACAAAATTCTACAATACACTTTTTAATATAGCTTCAAAAAAATTATAATTGTACAACCAGGCGGTCTTATCGCCATTAAGCGATTTCTACCAGACAACCTTTGGGTAGAGGGAAAAAAAGTAGAACGGGATAAAAGCAAGTAGGTTTGTGCACTAATGATTTAAAAAATATATATATAAAATAATAGATACCAAACAAATAAAAACATAGAATGAATAAATATTAAACAATCATGTGAATTAAATAGCCTCCATTATATTATGTATCAATTTAAAATTATGTTTTATTTTTATGATAATGGCTGCATGTATATTAACAAGAAAAAAAAAAAAAAAATATTTAGTTTCAATCTTGCTATAAAAATGTCATAGTTAATTAAGTACTTTGCTATAATGTCGATTTATTTGTCAATAACAACGAAAGCAATGTATAGCGAAGCGTGAATGGAAGGGCAAGTAAAGTCGACCAAGAAGGACGTACGTCAATCAAGTGACCGACGTAATCACAAAAGGTCAGGAGTAGTCAACCACTAACCGACGAGCGTGTCTGAAACAATTGATTGAGCGGAAGAAAGTAGTATGTCAGGATCGTTGCAAGTGGAAGTCAATATAGTCTCTGCCTACCGCAACGGGAACAGGCGTGAGCATAATATACACTTTTATCGCTTTTCTTATGGATAAAACGAAAATTATCGATAGAGGGCTCCATGGACTATCCGATAGGCCTCCATGTATGTTCCGCGAATGTTGATAGTTTTTGAGAAAATCGTATTTTAATATTTTTTTTAATGTCACCAATAAATTCACATAATTTTTTTTGCGCCCGGTCTTTTAAGATTAGAGCGTTAATTTTTTTTTTGTGAATATGGTCAACTAAATAGTCTTTGAGAATAAAATGTCAGTTGGGAGTTTGCACAAATACATTCCTGGTAAAAGAAAAGAGATGACCCATTTTTTATGTAGATCATATCTTACATCCAACTTTTCGGGCCTTTTACTCCAAAAATTCGGATAGTCCGGATAGTTCGGATAGGCGTCTATCGATAATTTTAGTTTGATCCGTAAGAAAAGTGACACGTGCATATGCTGTGCTTCTTTTTTCTTCTTCTTTGAGGAGTCAGTCTTGTAAATGAACGATAATTGTATGTCATATGACGATTTTCACTCTGTTCCTTGTATAAAACATTATGATTGGGCTTTGTTTCGACCTTTGGCGTAGTGGTTAGTAACTCTGACAGCTATACCCCCGTTATGGGCACATGTTTGTATGATGAATACAGACATGGGTCCCCGAGTTATGGATGTTTTTTATTTATAATTATGTACATATTTGTGTAGTTTATCAACCATCTGATATCCATAATACAAGCCTAGTTGCTTAGTGTGGAATGTGTGTGTGCATGTACAAAGATATTTATTTATTTTATAATTTACATTCAAACCCCTTTATCGATCGATTTTCTATTGTAATTTTCCAATTCTAACAAACTCAATCTTCAATTTCAGTACTTAGTGCTATTGCTGTGGGCCATCGCGTTGGTGATGACGTCAGCGGCGTTCTACGCGAGCCAGCCAATGAAGGACTTTGATTTCGACAACCAGACCTATGAGAGTCTCGTGAACTCGTTCCAACGGCCAATATGGGCTATGGCGCTTGGATGGATCGTTTTCGCTTGCGTGCATGGCTATGGAGGTAATATATGAATCTTGTTTTCATTTATTAGTGTTTCAGTATGTTATCCGATAATACACACAAAGTTTAGCTAAATTTGGATTTGCCGTTCCCAAAAAAATAAAACAAAAATGTTTGTATGGCGAAAACAGTCTTAACGAAATTCTTCATACAAAACGTCAATTTCATAGGTAATGACCTAATATTTATATACTGTGCGAGCAGGACGGCATGCTACTATTCAAGAGAACATCATAACGAAGACGACGAGATACCAGCGAGTAGCGACGGTTAACTTGCCACAACACAAATAAACGATTTGTCTATCCATGCCGATTTGTCTAACCGCCTCCGTGGCTCAATGTAAACAACATTGGGTTTACGATTCGGAGGTCGCGGGTTCGATCCCCAGCGGGGTACATGTTTAAGTACTCGGTTTGGTTGGTAGGGCATTTTAAACGTCCGCCTGGCTAGCTACCACCATCTTATCTAAATCTGCCGCCAAGCAAGCAATGTTAATAGCATTGTTGTGTTCCGGTTGTCAGAGATAAGATAGCCAGTCCTCCAAATGTGTTGGGGTTACCGGGTCAGTACGCTTCCACCTTCAACCTCATCTTCACTTAACATGAGGTGTGATTGAGGTCAAGTACCAACCCGTTGTGCATAAAAAAAATCTATCTATTTATTTATTGTAATGTCTTGTATTCATCAGGTCCCATCAACTGGCTACTGTCTCTACGAATGTGGAAACTACCCTCCCGAATCTCATTCGGCATGTATCTCTTCCACTTCCCGATCCAGTACATCATTGCTGGCACTGCGATAGCACCGGTATACTTCACCGAGATGTTTGCTGTAAGTTCGCTGGGTTTAAATTGTATTCAATTAACGTATGTATTTATATGGGTGATTTATTTATTTTATTAAAATTTATTTACCACGCACGCTACCTACATATCATGTGCTTAATGATTCCTAACACAAAGGTTGCCTGGCAGAGATCGCTTTTAGTGATAAGGCCGCCAAATTGTGCCATCCCTTTTTTTATGCTTCTTATTGTTGTACAATAAAGAATATTTTGTGTGTTTGTTTAAATTCAAAATTCAATTCAAATTCAAAATATTTATTTTCATTCAAGCATAACAATCTTGTACACAATTGTGAGAGTATCCTGTTAAGCTTCTTAAAACTTGTGTTAGGGATACTCTACTCTCCCTTCTTGCAGTTTTTATATAAAATTTTTACTTTATGCGTAATTGAAATTGAAAAACCTGGACTAGTTTGGTTAGTGCTCATGTGAGTTGTAAATATAATATGAGAGGTTACTTGGTCAGATATGTGTTTGTATGTGTGCGTGTGTGTATTTATGTATGTGTGTGTGTTTATGTATAGTAGTTTATTTTAAATTATAGGTGAGTAAGGAATTGCCATAAAGTACAAAAAGTGAAGGATAAAATTTCTGAATTTGGCTATCTGCCGAGATAAATTAGTTTTTTCTGTAAAGGGGTAGGTACTAGCTGGTGTCTGCATATGCCCTACGGATGTCATCCTTCGGTTCAGAAGGAAGCAGTGAAAATTTCTCCACAGTCCCTCCACATCTGCAGAATACGCTGACACCGTCTGTGACTGTCCGTCCTTGTCATTGTGTTACGATATGATAAGGACGGACAGTACATTGACGTCATTAACGATAATTTCTAAATCAATTGAGTTAGGCGGGCTTCCAGTTCCAGTTCCAGTTTGTTTAGTGGCAACTCTTATGAATGTTAGGCGGGCTTGTGAAGTGTCAGACGTTTCTACAGTGACATAAGCCGATTGGATGCCAATAAATCTCGAACAGCTGACAGCCACCCGCTGCGAGGTCAGAGTTTTTCTAACCACTACACGTCGTCCAACGTACAATTAGTTAAACTTCATCTTTGGTTGCATACGCATTAGGAATAAGAGATAAACTTTCAATGTTTGGAACACTCAAACTCTTGTTTGGGATATCTCTGACCACCCCATTTGGGATAAAGGACCTGACGTATGTATATTGTCGTTCACTGTCACGATTCAATCTTAAATGTAATATTTTTAATTCCAGATATATCATTTCCTGTGTCAAGCGGCGATTGCTTTTGGGGTCGCCTTCTTGTTGACTCTCCTGATTGATTCGCCGTTTTCTACACTGGTCAAACTCGTTTTGGGTGGAGGTTAGTATCTCTTATTATTGAAGCACTACTCCCAGGCTGATGTCGTAGAAGATGTCCAGGAGTAGGCCACAGTATGAAGAAAATGAAGATGAGCCGGCGGAAAACTTGAAATCGTTGTCAGTGACAACTTTTATTTTTAAGGGTATCACGTACACAAATAACTTGATGAACTTTACTGTATATACGTTTATACGTAATATATATTTATACTGAATAAAATCTTTTCAACGGCAAATTATGAACTGACTAAACAAAAGCTACATAGAAAAAGATACAGTGAGAAAGAACAGGCAGAGTTCAAATTTTGAATTTAATATATTATGATTTCACCGAAAAAGAAACAAACAAGGAGAATACTGAAAAAAGAGAACCAACGAGTCAATATAGACCACAGATCACCTACCCCAATATACGTATAATGTGACACATTTTCTTTGAATGAAATTCTGTTAAATTAAGAAGTATGATGTTTGTGAACGGGTGAAGGGTAGAGTTGCCGCAATGAACCATAGTCGAATTCGATCAAAAATTTTTCGACTACCCATACAAAGTAAACCAGAATGTAAGTAAACCACCTTTTCTCAGTGTGGGTGTGCCCCAACAGTGGTGACGTAATAAGCTGTTAACTATGATACCTCTGTGTAATCTGTAAGAGTTTATAGCTTGAGGCGTGGTCGAATGTCGATAATAGCATAAGTTTATCATTGAAATAACAAGAAGAATCATCCTATTGACGACCAATTGGTGTAGTGGATAGTGACCCTATCAGCGAAACCAACGGAAGAGTCTTGGATGTTTATATAAATATTTATGTATGTTTATCCGTTATCTAGTATCCATAGTACAAGCTTTGCTTAGTTTGGGACTAGATGATTGGTGTAAGTGTCCGAAATATTTATTTATTTATTTATACAGGGCGAAATCTAATTCGTCTAATTCTTGTTTACTGGTGATTTTTTTTTTAGAATGGAAGTCCAACAATGTTCGGCTCCACTCCTGATTACGAAGAACTTTCCACTAGAAACCATAGCCGAATTCAGCTGAAAATTGTTGGACTTCCGGCAAATTGTACTATCCCCTTTTTCTTATTTCTTTTTATGCTTCTTATTGTTGTACAATAAAGAATATTTTGTTTGTTTGTTTGTTTGTTTGTTTGTTTGTTTGACTTCCATACTAAAGGTCGTTCCAGAATGGATTACTTTGTATAAGTAAATAAATTTTTTTAATCGTCCTCGACTATGGTACCTCGGGGAAAGTTGTTCGTAATCAAGAATGGCATCACCAGTTAATGGAAGTTACACGAATTCAAATTCACCATTTATGTACTTACTAACTAAAGTATAGTTTCGGTACATAAAAAGAATAGGACCAACGCGTTTCTTCCTGTCATCATCATCTGGTTTAAGAGCCATGCTCTTGTCGGTGGAGATTTTTCCATATCTCTCTGCTCTCCGCCCTTCCTCTTGACCTCCTGATACGACACGACGTTCAACTTCTCTTTTATTTGCTGCATGTAGCTTATTCTCGGTCTTCCTCTTTTTCTTTTCCCCTCTATTCTTCCTTCTATTATAGTTTTGATGAAATCATCGTGTCGTATAAGGTGTCCCAGCATTTTCCCTCTTCTATTCTCAAATATTATTATTATTTAGTATTAGCAGGTGTCGTAAAATGCGACTAAGGGATATTCCGCCGAAAAATATAAATAGACTTGCGCATTTTAACTGTGGGCCCCACCACATATCACGAAGGTGAAACGTGGATATTGTTTAAGGAATTGAATCTCCAATGTTTGAAACATCCAAACGCATATTTGGGATATTCCTGACTACCTTTGGGATAACGGTCGTGTTATGTATGTATATTAGAAAGACTACTTATCTGTCCGCAGGACCAAGAAAAACTCAGATGGCGGTACCCAAGGTATTAGAAGACGGAGACTTCCCTGCAAGGAGAGACCTCAGCGGTATCACTAACGATGGCTATGTTGACACAGAGATAGAGGGCAAAGGAGATCTTAATAATAATACTCGAATTTAGGAAAATACCTATTGTTTTATTAATTTTTCATTGAAAGGCTACCGTGGCTACTACGCCTGAACACTACTGTAAAAATACATGAGTTTTTGGTTAATTTCAATCATGTGTCGTTAGGGACTAACCAGTGCTCTGCCGTCCATACAAAAAATCTTTATTTCAGTCTAAAGTAATAGTGACTATGAACAGTGGATGGAGTCAACCTAGTAAGCATAATAAGTATGTTTGTGGCAGGTGACCCCGCTCATCTTTATCGCTAGCTTACATCGACTGCTTAAAGTAACATATATTAGGTCCTTACCTTACCTATGAAATTGGCGTTTTGTATGAAGAATTTCATTAAGACTGTTTTTTTTTCTTCGATAATCATATGTACCAATTCCTGCGATTTTCAAAGCTATATATAAATTTTATTATATTACATGACAGGAGTTGCATAATGTTATGTGACAGAAGATACATGCCCGTCCATATAAGGTAAGTAGGTATTTATTGAAGTTAACAAACCAAAAGAAAAGAAAAAATTATCAATTCAAATTGTCCTTGTAAGTAATGGTTATATGGCGCAAGAGTTGCCTACGAAGTTGTGCGTTTTCTCTTTGAGGAGCGAGCCCGAAATCCTTATTACATACCCTATTTGTAGGAAATCTAATTAGGAATTAAGATGTAATCGAAGTTCGAACACCATCCAAGCTACCACCATCTTATCTAAATCGGCCGCCAAGCAGTAATGTTAATAGCATTGTTGTGTTCCGGCTGCCAGAGAAAGGTAGCCAGTCTCCGAAATGTGTTGGGGTTTCCGAATCAGTACGCTTCCACCTTCGATCTCATCTTTACTTAACATCAGTACCAATATCAATCAGTACAAGTACCAATCCGTGGTGCATAAAAAAAAAACAGATTCCGATTTAATGGATTGGAAGGTCCGACCGCACTACTTCCATCCTAAATGCGAGACTAATTCTGCATACATTGCTGGTAGGCTTGGTTCTGTTGATTAAAATATCCTTACTTCAACCAGCAATGTATGCCGAATTAGTCTCTCCATTTAGGATGGTGTAATAAGCGCTTCTTAGCTTCCAATTTCCGAATTAGATCAAATCAAAAATGCTTTATTTTGTAGGTACACAGGGTACACTTAAAATAGTCAGTTTTTACATTTACTACTGCTTGTTCAAAAAGCAATTTTCCCATGAGAAGAACAAACATGAAAACTCGAGAGGTTGCTCTTTAAAGAAAAAGGTTTTTATATTACATAATTGTTTATTTAGCTAAACAAGTATGTACATGAAACAACAAATTTATAAAACACAATTAAAAATACTTATATCTTATAGTAAAAATACGCCGTCCAACTCGCTTCCGTGAGGCATAGTATCTAGTACGCTAGCGCTATTGCCCCGCTGAATGCATAAGCTCAGCTGCTGAGCAAAGTAGGTACCAGCTCTCACATCTCCAGAGGCGTGGACCAGTCTAACGGATAAATACTTTACAAAATGTTTCATGTCAGAAGACCACGGGCCCAAAGTCTCCACTGCAAGCGCCGCAATTAATAATTATTATTTTATATTATAATATTTCATTATTAATTGTGAAATAGAAATAGAGTGTTGCTAATTAGATTTCCTATAAGTAGGATAGTTAATAAGTGCTTTAGGGCTTGTTTTGTCTTTGGGAAAGTCTCTTTCCAGCATCGCGCTCTAATCTAACAGGTTTCAATATGGCCAACGCTCCATCAAAAGCAATAGTGCCTTGATAGTCACGGTGTCAAAGTTGGGTCAATAATATTTCTACAAACTCATAATTTGGCAATAAAATACGAATAGCTTCACTTTAAATATTATCATCTTTAATCAAACGCGGAAAGCGCAACGAGCATTGCCCCTGCCGTGTGAAGGCCGTTGTGTTGGCACGTATTCGTGTACAGTCTGCTAAGTAAGGAAGTAACTGAAATAAATAAATTTAAATATCTTATACACCAAATCTAGTATTATGGATACCATGTCGGATAGGTTCTTTAACCGTAAGGAAAAATATAGGGCTTATTAGGTAAGTGAAGTAGAAGGTATCGGCATAGGTAGTTTTTTTTTTTTTTTTCCAAACTATCATCGAATATAGCTGTAATAGTATCCCACAAAATTAAATCATTAAATTAAATAAATAAAGAAAACTTGGAGAAATATGAGTTCCAAATAAATTTCGCATTATGGGAACCCTACAAATCCTGCCGGTCGCGTATCAAATAAAGGCCGGCGCGCGCGTTTTTGAAAAAAAAAACTACCTATGCCAATAACTTCTATTTCACTTGCCTATTATGTCCTATTTTTTCCTTAAGGTTAACCTTAAGGAATTAAGGCCTTAAGGATTATATTATATATGAATATGTAACCCGCCATGACTCTGGAATAAATTCTCGTAAACATTTACCACTGGCAGGAATTTAACCGCCTCCGTGGCTTAATTTAAACAACATTGGGTTCGATCCCCAGCGGGGTACATATTTAAGTACTCGGTTTGGTTGGTGGTAGGGCATTTTAAATGTCCGCCTGGCTAGCTACCACCATCTTATCTAAATCTGTCGCCAAGCAGCAATGTTAATTGCATTGTTGTGTTCCGGTTGTCAGAGATAAGATAGCCAGTCTTCCAAATTTGTTGGGGTTTCCGGGTCAGTACGCTTCCACCTTCGGCCTGATCTTCACTTAACATCAGGTGTGATTGAGGTCAAGAAGCAAACCCGTTGTGAAAAAAAAAATCGATACCGTAACCGTTTATTTCTCCGCCAGACTAATATGGTTTATTCCTAATTGACTCGCCATAATATCCCCAGATTTGGGATACGTTATGATAAATTTACAGAGCAATCTTAGTCAGATTGTTGGATTTATTTTGTTTTTTTTTTTTATTTTCATTTATCAACAAACTTACAGTATATATTTATGGCAGACTAGTGACCACCTATCAGCCTTTTGGTCAGACTTGACTGCATGGAACTATTATAAATTAACTATTTTTCCGCAGCTGAGTGTAAGTTGATTATCTTTAATTACTAATAATCACAAGGTCACAAAAAACGTCAATGTTATACCTACATTAAAACATTGCGGTCAGTAGCCTTACTTACTTACTTATCTTTTTCAGGTCATAAACCTTTTATCCTAGTAATGAATGTTTGTCATCCAAATGACATTACATTTAAAGTAGATAAGTATACCTAATTACTTGTAATCTAGGAAGCATCATGATAAATTGTTTCTTAGCTTTCTGATATGTAGGTGAACAAACAACTACTTCATTTTACACTATAAATTCTTTTTTCTTTCTATAATTTCATATCTGTTGTGCAATACGAAAGAGATGTACAAAGCGAATGTGGCAGGGGAAGACCACGGCGAACGTATCATGATCAAATCGGGGACGTCTTAAAGAAAGGCCAAGTCAAGAGAACTCTAAACTGACGAGCATGTATGAACAACCTTATGAGAGTGAAGGAAGCAGAAGAGGTGTGTCAGGATCGTAGCAAGTGGAAGTCTGTGGTCTCTGCCTACCCCAACGGGAAACAGGCGTGACATTATGTATGTATGTGTATGTATGTTGTGCAATAAAGTGTATTTGTATTGTATTGTATTGTATAAATTTCTTAAAGGCATTTAAAAAAAGATATCCTTATGGATGGAGTGGCCAGAGATATCCCAAATATTAACGTTTGAGTATTCCAAACGTTACAAATTTAATTCTTAGAACACCATCCATGGTGCACCTTTAGAAATATACAGAAATCACACGTGAAAGAGGGTGAGCCCATCGCTGTTGAAACGTGCAAGTCTATAGATGTTTTTTGGTGTAAAGTCTCTTAGTCGTCTTCTACGACATCCACTGGAAGACGTTGGTTCTGTTCTTTTTTCGTGCCGAAACCTCGCAGCACAAAAAATTCTAACAATACGCATTAACTCTGATACTTAGGAGGGTTTATTCTGTGCAGTGGCGCCCTCATTCAATAAATTAAGATTTATTTTTAAATACAGAATTAACTGAAAAAATCGCTCAGACTGCACTCGAGAACCCTAAAAGCTAATTATAAATAATACCTAAATAGCTTTGATGACGACCGGTTGGTGTAGTGGATAGTGACCCTGTCAGCGAAACCAACGGTTGCGGGTTCGAATCCCGCGAGGGGTAAATGTTTGTGTGATGAATACGAACATTTATTCCCGAGTCATGGATGTTTATATAAATATTTATGTATGTTTATCCGTTATCTAGTATCCATAGCACAAGCTTTGCTTAGTTTGGGACTAGATGATTGGTGTAAGTGTCCGAAATATTTATTTATTTATGGAGGTTATTTTCGCGAATTCACGATTTTTAAAAAAAGTGTCCGTTAATTTTATAAAATATTAGCTTTTAGGCTTCTCGAGTGCAGGTCAGAGCGATTTTTTTGTTTTATTCTATATTTAAAAGGAAATCTTAATTTATCCAATGAGGGTGCCACTGGACGGAATATACCCTCTTATGATTTTCTTGTGACACAGATCCAATCTAGTGCGGTCTCTTACAATTGAGCTATTGTCGCATTGCTTGCTAAATTTAATCTAGCAGCTGTCAAAAAACACATTTTTTTTTGGTAAATTTGTATTCGTATCACAATACCTATAATGTTCAATATACCGGATTAGTTTTTAAACCGTAAAGAAAAAAATAGGCCATATTAGGTAAGTGAAAGGTATTAGCATAGGTAGTTCAATGTTTTTTTTCAAATCCATCATCGAATAAAGTGTTGTGTCATTTGACGGTCGCGTTTGTAGCCTATTCCACATAATTACATCATTAAATTAAATAAATAAAAGTAACTTAGAGAAAATATGAGTTACAAATAAATTTCGCATTATGGGAACCATACTAATCCCGCTAGTCGTATATCAATCTCCGGTCGGCGCTTGCGTCGATGATTGTTTTGAAAAAAAAAACAATTACCTATGCCAATACCTTCTAGTTCACTTACCTATTTTTTCCTGACGGTAAAAAAACTCATTAGATATATATAATTTTTTTTTTTATATGAGAGGGCGGCACACGAGCATGCGGGTCACCTGATGGAAAGCAATCACCGCCGCCCATGGACACGCGCAACACCAAAAGGGTCACAGTTGCGTTGCCGGCCTTTGAGGAAGGTGTAGGCTCGTTTCTTGAAGGTTCCAATGTCGTACTCGTTCGGGAATACCGCTGCCGGAAGTCCGTTCCACAGGGTGGTTGTACGTTGTAATATTGTAGGTTGTAATAACTTTTTTATCAATAAAAATATATCAATATCTTTAATTTAAAAAGCAGCTTCCCTTAAGACACGAAGTATAATAACGTGTAATCAAGATATAATACATTCATATCAGCTTATTGACGTTCCGGTCATTGTCCTATCACCCGTGGGTCGGGAACCTCACTCGGCCTTCAGCTTCTTATCTAACTATAGCAAATTATTCAGACATACTTGCAATTTTATTTTTATTTATTAAAAATTATATTTTCCAGTTGGTGTAGTGTTGGACGCCTGCAGTAGATGAACCGAGGACTTGGAAGATCACGGAAACCCGATAGATATATGGCTCAGGACTGGAGGTCCGTCAAGTCTAAGTTCACTCGTGAATACGTGAAATATAAAAATAAAGGGATAAAGTGCCCTTATCTTTTACAGAAGATTGTTGGTAGTGACATGAGTCGCCGAACAAGATGTATCTAGCGCTGGGTCTAGCGCTATATTATTATATACTTTCATTATAGACACTCACATTTTATGTAGAAATCAATTTAGGACTTCCTTTTTTTATTTTTCTACCAATCGACGTTTATGATAGCGGTCCAGTTATATGGCACTCATTCACTTCTCAGCTGTCTTTCAGACTCTTCTGCAATGCTGATGACTATATATTGAATTGTGTATGTAATATCTCTTCCAGGTTTTGAAAATTAATTGTCGGTGATATAGTAAACGAACATTATCTTGGTAAGCACTGATCAGTGTGTGGTAGGATCATAATTGGGTTTATTGTAAACATATAATAGATAACTACTTAAAGTTGATGTTCAGGTATCATAAGATAAAAAAATCACCATTACATAGGAATTCCTCTTACAATAACAGAAAAGAGAGAGCTTAGTATTGGCAGTCGGGTTTCCAATCAGGCTATAGTAAAGGCAGTTAATATGCTTTCTTAGATCTTCACACAAACGTACATGCAAACTATATTAATCATTATTATTTATAATAAATAATATTACCATCTAATTACGTAAAGATAAGATAAAAATATAGTAACATCGGAAATATCATTTATTAATCGTATGTTGACACGGATTTTAACATTGATTAGAAGATCTAGTGACATATATATTATGTGAATCCGAAAAATATTTAGTACATTTCAAAATGAAGTCAAGAGCACGTATTGTTCTGTTTTTACTTAACATTTTTTATAGGTCAACAGTGGCAAGTGTTCAGTTAGAATGGAACGTTAGGAATCCAGGTTTTGATCCAGAGTTTTACGAGAACGTGTTGGATCCAAAACTATGTGCTGATCAGTTATCGTACATTGCGAGAAATGATGCTTTACTTAGAATTCGATGTAAGTATTGTATATGCTATTCATAGTTTTATAAAACAACTAAGTAATGAAATACATCACTGAATGGTTAATTCAGTTTCAAAAGAAACTCACAACTGAATAGAATAGTACCTTTCAGCCTTCGAAAAGCGTTGCTGGTTTTAATCCCAGTGAAGTTCAGTGAAATTTTATACGCAGGATTTATTTATAGACAGAATACTTGGATCTAAATAGAGGGAATTTCAAATTTTCTATTATATTGACAATCAGTCTTATTGCTTTCCCTTTTGATAAAGAAGTTTTCTCGTTAATTTCCAGTTTTAGACGCTGGATTGAGAATACCTCGAGGCATACTGCTCGGAAACCTCATGGACTTGGGCAACTACCACGAATGTCTGGGTATCAACGAAGAATCCAATGGAATGAATATACAGGGCAAATACTGTACTATCAATGTGCCCATTGGACAGAATCTGCCAGATATCGATTGGTTAGATTTCAATCGAAATATGATTACGTTGCCTGACGATGGGATACAGAAAACACGAGAATTGGGCATCGGAGTGTCAAAGTTAGAATCGAAGAATGAATATCACGATTTACACATACACATACCTTAATATGTATAATGAATGATTTATAAATATCATTTTTTAATGAAAGATAAATGGGATAGTTATAATTTATTACGTCGTTGATTACACTTGGAACCCTAAAAGGGTCAGATAATTAGTACTCTAATATGGCGTAAAAATAGTTTTTCCCCCCGTATCCAGGGGAGAGGTCGAATGGGTTAGATGCGAATAAACCAATTTTTTTAATAGATAACTTTTTTAACAAATCGATAAAAACTGGAATTAGTCAATTTTGGAATGTCCGTGTCATTAGATTCTTCTAAATCTTCGGAATAGAAATGTCGAACTTTGCATCCGATAGGGATTTCAATTTTTGAATGACGACCTGTTTGGTGTAGTGGTTAGCAACTTTGACCACTATACCAAAAGGTTGCGGGTTCGAATCCCGCTAGGGGCACATGTTTGTGTGATTAATACGGACATGATATGTGTACCCGAGTTATGGATGTTTTCGTTTATAATAAGCATTTATTTACAAAAAAAAATAATGTATTTATGTACTATATCAACCATCTGGTACCCATAACACATGCCTATAGTTGCTTACTGTGGAACTAGATGGCGCTGTGTGTATGTCTAAGGATATTTATTATTATTATTATAATTTTTATGCACTCGAATTTTTCTGTACAAGCAAGAATATTTGTATTACATTGTAGGTCACGAAGAGAGCGTCCTCAGTAGGATATCAGTCTACAAAGTTGGTAGAGATCATTTTTGAAAAGGAACATTGAAACTAAATTAGAGCGATTTTAATCCATAGTAGCAGAAAATATGCAATAATATCCTTTTGAATCAGATATTTCGGAAATGTTTACTACAAACTTTACAACTTTTTGGATCTATTTATCCTGCTTATACGTATAAAGTTTTTTTTTATGCATAACGGGTTCGTACTTGACTTCAATCACATCTGATGTTAAGTGAAGATGAGGTCGAAGGTGGAAGCGTACTGACCCGGAAACCCCAACACATTTGGGGGACTGGTTATCTTATCTCTGACAACCGGAACACAACAATGCTATTAACATTGTTGCTTGGCGGCAAATTTAGATAAGATGGTGGTAGCTAGTCAGGCGGACATTTAAAATGCCCTACCACCAACCAAACCGAGTACTTAAACACTTACCCCGTTGGGGATCGAACCCGCGACCTCCGAATCGTAAAACTTAAATTGGTATGAAAACGGGGGCCGTAAGAATGGATCGTGAACGAATCATTTCACGCAAAACTTCATAACGAAACCATGCGTGTGCTTCATTTGGAGGCTCCACTGAAAACCAGCGTTGTAGTGAACGGCTACAACCCACGCTGAGTTGGAGACCTTTTTGACTCCACCTTGCGACACCGACAATTAGATGGCAAACAATGTTATTTTTGCATGTGTCTCGACTGTGTAATATTTGTACCTGATTGTTTGTGTCATGAGATGGGTGTAAATAAATTTTTCTTTCTTTCTTTCTCTCAAACCTGAGTAACGCAATCCGTAAAACTTAGACAATTAAAAAAATACTATTTCAAAATCAAAATCAAAATCAAAAATCAAAAATAATTTATTCAATGTAGGATACAAAAATATCACTGATTGAAAGTCAACATGTTATTTTTTTTTTAAACTACATTATAATATTACAAGCTTATTCAGCAAAGTAATAGTAGGATACTGAACAACTTTTGTGATATTTGTGCATTGCTTAAACTATGAAATTTTAGATTTTTTTCAACATCAAAAATGATATGTCACTTCTGGAACAAACTTAATTTGTATGTGATTAAGAATTATACCTTCGCAAAAAAAGAACAATACAAACTATTATTAGCTTTTATGAACTATTTATGCATTACGTTATATTCATTACATCCACTTCTAATTTCAATATTTTTTCCGATTTTTTTTTAAAGACCATCAATGTAATAAAATCATTTGAATATTATGGGTGTGTCATACGTGTATATGTCGTACATCTTTTGTGAGTATGACCTATTTGGCCTTTGCAAGCAAAATTGTCTTTCGAAGTAATTATTTTATTTATTAATAAAATGGTATGAAATTATTAGCTGCACCTATAGAGTCGAGTCATATATCGTGAGTTTGCCTATGGAGTGGGCGTGGGTAATTATTTTAAGGATGTTGCCGAGACAATATTACTGCTCCTTTCTTGTACTGTGATTCTAGCTCCTCTAGCTTAAGTGGGCAGTTGGGGTATACCAGCTCGACCTGGTGATCTTCGATTTGTCATATTTATTGGTAATCACACCGACTTTCTCCAAACTTTTTTCATATAAACCCAAACTCCATCTCGTTGTTACCCTGTGCAAACCGTTTAAATGTGTAACGCAATTCTGCTGTTTACTATGATTACAAAAAAAACTACTGAACTGATTGCGCTGAAAACCGCTACCGGAAATATCGGTGGACGTACATGAAAACATACAAATGGCCGAAAGAACCACCTTTTTAAAGCATCTGACATTCGCGCGGCACTCTACTTGTACTACCAAATTCAACAGACAAAAAGGGAGAATTGTTTACTCAGTATTCCACTTTCATAATTACGGGCATCTATGTTATCACAGTCTGAAAAAAGGGGTAACCCGTAAAATACGGGGTATTTGGCAACCTACTGGTAAGTAATTCTTCAATATTCTATTTTTCAGATCAGGATTGGCTGGTCTTCCTAACATGAATTTCACACTAGCGGTCTGCGTGCCTAAGCCCTGTACTACTCAGCAAGGCATTAGTGGTCTCCTGTTCAACGTTACAGCGTTGGGTTTTCGTTACAATGACAATTTCTGTCGCCTCCCTAACGATAAACCTTGGGTGCCTGCTGACTATACCGCTATGTAAGTAAAATAATGGATAAATTTGTTAACCGAGTGGCGCAGCTGCATTGTTTAATCTAAGAATGATCAATACGAGAAGTTAAGCAAGAGATACAAATAAACGATCTATCTATCTATCTATCTATCAAAGTTTGGTGCCACGTACACAAGCCGAATAACAGATGAGGGGCATTTGTCAACAAAGTGGGGTAATAGCATAGGTGCCCAAACATTGGTTTATTTTAATAATTATTAGTTAATCCTGTTTCATGTATAAACTCAAAATCAAAATTAAAAATATTTTATTCAATGTAGGATACAAAAATATCACTTATTGAAAGTCAACATGTTATTTTTTTTTAAACTACATCGCTTCACAAGATTTTATAGTTACGGAGAAGAAGCGACAAGAAACTCCGCAACAACACATCTTTTCAATTGGCTTCCATCTTTACTAATATTAAATTTTATACTACATATTACAAAACAAAAGCAATTAACATACAGCTAACACCAGACCTCCTTATCGCCTAAATAATCATCTTTTTTTTTTATTAAATCAATTAAATCATCTATCCTGTAATAACCCTTCTTACACATTATCCGCCCGCATATTATCATACATATATTACATTGCCCGCGACTTCGTTTATTTATCAAATAACATATTTTGATAGCACTCGTGGCTTAGTCGCATTCGCTTTTCGTTTTAATACGAGTGTTTCCTTGCTTCGGAGGACACGTTAAATAGTCGGTCCCGGTCGTTTTCATTTTTTTTTTTATTTTATTTATTTGCTTTTAGGAAAACTTACAGCTAATACATAAGATATCATATGAACATTGTATATAAAAATGCCTATTACAAGTTCCCACATGTAAGTTAGGAAAGTTAAGAAAAAGAAAAAAAAGAAGAAAAAATATTAAATAAATAACAAAAGTAGTTACAGTCAGCCACAATAACAACGGTTTACTTACGTGTCACCCTCCACGCAGTCATAAAAATCTTTTGTGAGTATACATACGTCTTACTGTTAAAGTACTCGTGCAAAATAGGTCGATGTCAAGGTCATGCCAAGACGGTGGCCTACAAAGGCGACTTAAAAACCCTACCAGCCACTAGTCTAATAAAAATCCAGTAATCCTCACTGAGCTCGTGTGCAGGCTTATGGTCCATAACCCTCTGCCAGTGAGAGGAGACTGTGACTCAAGAGTGGGGACGTGTAAGGCTGTTGATGATATGCCAATCTGTTGATGATAATCTGTCTACCAACCAAATTTCATCCCAATCCGACCAGCCACACAAACGTGAAGAGACAGACAAACACACAAACTTTCACATTTATAACATTAGTTGGGATTACTTGGGATGGGATAATACGATGTGGTACTGTTAGCCTATTGCACTCTAAGTAGCTCTGTTAAGGACAGGATGGTTGGTGGTAGGGCATTCTAAATGTCCGCCTGGCTAGCTACCACCATCTTATATAAATCTGCCGCCAAGCAGCAACGTTAATAGCATTGTTGTGTTCCGGTTGTCAGAGATAATACAGCCAGTCCCCCAAATGTGTTGGGGTTTCCAGGTCAGTACGCTTCCTCCTTCGACCTCATCTTCACTTAACATCACGTGTGATTGAGGTCAAGTACGAACCCGTCGTGCATTAAAAAAAGAAAGGATAATAATAATAATTTAGTAGGGCCAATAACCCCACCACCGTTCCATGGTCCTACCACTTGAGTTTGGGGGTACGCAACACCCCTTATACGTGGCTGCAGACAACGCCGTAGTTGTGACTGAATTCTGGACGGATCAAATATGATTGGACGCATTGACACGAAGAAGAGAAGACCACCTCACTATACGGACCGAAGTTGCGAATAATGTGCGTGGTATTTGGGCTTTCCCCAAGCATTTGATAGAAATCTAGTTTGTAAGAGAAATTATAAATAGGAAAGTTACCTACGCGCATAAAGACGAATTTATCCCATAGGGGTTTTTATTGTGCTAGACGCCGTTGCAAATAAGAAGAAATGCATGTTTTTTTTTTATGTTTCAGTGTGATATTTTCAATTCTCGGACTGATCACCTTTGTGAGCACGTGCTATGATTTTCACTGCATCTTTATTTCAAAAAGAGGTAATTAAAGTAATTAAACTTCATTAAGGTATTCAAACTACGATAGTGTATGTGACATTCGTTCTACGAATTTCTTCATTACTGATTCGATCTCATAGTGAAACGCCGAGCTTCGCCCTCTCCATAGACCGTTGCTTTACCCTGAGTTTAAGAAAAATAGGCATCATGAGAATGATGAGAGACCACGTTTCATCATTAGCCGATGAATATTTATAAAGTTTTGAAATCAACTAGCTTTAAAATTTTATGATGCCCTGGCTGGTTTTCTCCGAATATCTTTAATATACACATTTTTTGGTTAATATCAGTCTTATGTCCTGTTTCAGATGCCGCTTCTATCAGCGCGCTTCACCGATCCTTTTCCGTCTACACCAACACTCGTCGCCTGATGACATTCACCACCAACCCTGGTGCTTTGGAGTGCGTGGACGGCCTCAGAGCTCTCGCCATGATGTGGATCATTCTCGGCCATACCTTCTCCACTCTTCCACCGGTGCTCAACATGCTTGAAGCTTTTCAGGTAGGTCGAGAAGTTGAGTTAAATGGTATACCTATCATATGTATAATACGTTGTTACTAAGGTAGCCTTCATTTAAGATGATCCTGACTTTAAATTCAATCTACAGAGTATGCAATAAAGATTAAAGAGTCAGATCCCACCTCCGCTCTCTTCCCATTGCAACTCCTGTAAGCCAGGATCAACAGTGCTATTCTGCACGGCGTCTACTGCAGGTAGACGGTGCCCTACGTGACTCTATTGCTACCTTGGACCCCAAACTAATTAAAGAAAGAATTTAAGGGTGAAAAGTAGGTAAGAAAGAAAGTCCCACCTCCCCCCAGCAAATGGAAGTATAGCTAATGTGACGCAAAAAGCCAAAGCGGCTAACCCTATGGGGGAGAGAGTCAAGTGAAGCTCGACTCCCTAATTTAATACACCATGGACAGCGTCAGATCGCAGTGAGCGTTGATTGTGGGGTAGCCTGAAGGCTACCGTAGGTAAAAGTCAGTGAAACCCTTTCTTTGTGACTGTGATTTAATGACCGCAAGGCGCAAGGTATATTCCAAACTGAACGGTGTGGTATACTCTTCCCACTACCTGGATTACAAGTTTTATGAAGTCATTAGCTTGGCAGTGGAACGGTTGATTTTTTTTGTAAATAAATACTTATCTAACTAATATTATAAATGCGAAAGTTTGGATGTTTGTTTGTTTACGGATAAACGGATTTGGATGAAATTTGGTATATAGGTAGAACTAAGCCTGGATTGAAACATAGGATATTTCAAGCGGGCGGAAAGCTAGTTATAAATCAAAACATCCATAACTCGTGTACACATGTCCGTATTCATCACACAAACATATGCCCCTAGCGGGATTCGAACCCGCAACCTTTTGGTATAGTGATCAGAGTTGCTAACCACTGCACCAAACAGGTCGTCGTTTATTGTATTTATATATATACAAGCTATACAGCAGCAGCGTAAACTCCACCACCAGAGCCGAGCTCCACACGACAAGCAAAAATTCCTACTCGGTTCTGTTATATTCTATTGCACAGGACGGTGTGCTCTCTGTTGATTCCATCCTAAAGAGGCAAATCACTTTGTTACTCAGCCAAAAGCGTAGTGCATCAGTACATTATAGTTAGGTACAATCTATTTATTTATTTATGAAAGAAACCAACAGCGTTACAGATATGTATAAATAAAAGTACGAATGCAAAAAATAAGGCAAATTACAGGTTTCATCATATAAACTATTATTGTTTTGTTTTTTCTGATTTTCAAGCTAAGTAGTTCCTCCACGTAATAGGTAGGTTTACGGACATTGAGACAACGCTGCAAATAATGCCGAGTATTCGTATGATATGTGCAGTGCTATAACAAATTTTCCCTTCATAATTTCAGTGGCAGTTTTCCTTCAGCTCCATCTGGGTTACAGCAGCTCCTATATCTGTGGACACATTCTTCATGCTTAGTGGTCTACTTGTGGTCTATACAACTGCTGGGAAGATGACTGGCAGTAAGTGTTACAATAGTGATGTCGTCAAAATAAATTAAGAAACTAGAGACGAGGCAGATGTTAGGTGTGGAGGCGCGCCCTCATCTAAAAACTTTAGATGTAAAAAAGTCTTAACTTTAGCCTTTCCTATCCTATCTCAGACAGCTGGAATCTAAAATTGTTAGTTTTATCTATTGCATTGACTTAACTTCTGCTTGGTTCTTGGAAACTAGATAATGGGTAAACATACATAAATATAAGGTCTAACAAAATTAACCCGACAAACGTTGCAGAGTGTACGTATAGGATTAATTACGAAAAAAATAAAAAAATAAACATTAAAGTTAACAAATTTTATTCAAAATATAAATGGTTTGGGGCACTTTTCAGGGTCTCGTACTTCAAAAAGAAAATGGAACCTTATTCGTCTCTTCGTCCGTCTGTCTAGTAATACCCTTTTTCTCATGAACATGTGGAGGTATATCGAGTTGAAATTATGTAATAATGATAAATATAAATTGACAATGTAGAAAATCGCCGGAAAACTAAACATAGCCATTATCTGAACATAAACATAGAACTAAACCTGACCGCTCATATAATTTTGATGCCTTGTATGATGTACCACAATGCAGATAGGCACTCACGCTCAGCTTATGAATTTCAGTGAAACTGCTAAAGAATCTCCACCTGTTCTACCTGAATCGAATCCTGCGCATGTTCCCACTGTATGCCGCCGCCGTGTTGCTACAAGCGTCAGTGTTCCATCGTATTGCCGACGGACCACTGTGGAACGGTGTGACTATCCACACGGACTTTTGCAGGTCATATTGGTGGTTGAATCTTCTATATGTGCAGAATTTCGTGACGCCCATGGTAAGTTTGTTTAGTGGGTATCCCACATAATCAGTATCCCACATATCGCCGTTCCCCAGGCGAGCGGTACGCGTGATGCGGTTCCCCGCGTCAAAAAAAAAGTTTGTTTGGGTTTACTTTAGACAAACATAGATGTATTAGAGGTACCGGCTCTGACGACAGTGGGACAAGAGGGTCCACCACGCGTGCCTACTTGCCGACTTGTATGGTGTAGTGACTTTGTCTAGGGGTCGCGGGTTCGAATCCTGCTAAGATTATCGGAAGATGGAGATACATTTACATTGATAATATGTATACCGGATGAGTTTTTTTACCGCAAGGAAAAAAATATGACATATTAGATAATGCACCGTACAATGCTATTAACATTGCCATTTGGCATCAGATTTAGATAAGATGGTGGTAGCTAGCCAGGCGGACTATAATTTGACATTATTAAAATGCCCTCATCATCTCAGCCCGTAAACATCCCACTGCAGGGATATAGGCCTTCCCTCTTATAATGAAGGAGTATGGGGCCTAGTCCACCACGCGGGCCCAATGTGGGTCAGGGGTTAAAATGCCCTACTACAAACCAAACCGTACTAAATATATACCCCGCTGGGGATCGAACCTGTGCGGGTGGTGCCACCGATTCGTCAACCCTATATTGTTTACATTGAGCCACAGAGGCGGTTAATATTGATTTGTCTTTATATTCCAGTGTCTTGGCCACTCGTGGTACCTCGCAATAGATATGCAGCTGCACGTCATCTCGCCGCTGATTCTCTTCTGGATCCTCGCTGGCAGGAGGAGGTCTGCCTGGACGGCTTTAACAGCTGGCGTGCTAATTTCCTTGGTTGTCGCGACGACGTATAACTTTTTAATGGAGTTTCCCGGATCTAATTTGGCGCCAGCGTAAGTATTATTGAAACAACTATTAATTAAAAAATGCTATTACACAATAAATGAATACATGACCGAAAATTTTAGAGATGAAATAATATAAATAAATGACATAAATAAATAATAATATAATATGAATAAATGGCATTAATAATTAATAATATAATATGAATAAATGACATAAATAAATAATAATACAATATAAATAGATATAATATAATTCATATTAATAAATAATTTAAAAGAAAAATAATAATGTAATTGGAATATAAAGGTAAAAATACATATGACAATATAATAGGTTAAATATCTAGCTTGTAAATAATGTATTCAGATTTTTTTTGTCATTATTTAAATTAGTGCATGCTACTCTCTCATGTTGTTGTGCCTTCACAAGGTCCTTATTGATACAGTACACTATAATGTCATCAAAACAAAACATAAGGAATGCAATAAATGATTTGAGTTTGAGTTTGAGTTTGAGTTATAGATATTTTTGTACCCGTTTGTGTTATTTATATGTCAATGAGGCAGTATTTCAAAATTTGATCAAAGTATTCCATTCTATGATACACGTCTCTCATTTATTGACACATACATATAGACAATAACCCACCACCGTCCCATGGCCCTACCATCTCTCGGTATACGGGCCGAAGCTGCGAGTGGTATGCGCGGTTCTCAGGCTTTCCCCGCGCACACTTTCTTGACACTCTACAAATTGTTTATCTATATCCTGTCCGTTGGCTCATTCTCCCGATTGGGCTGAACAATCACAGCGTACGGCACTTGGCGCCGGGCTGCTCTCTACTGTATTGGTGCCTGATGTGTTTACTCCTATTTCCAGCCGCCTGCGCTTCGCGTGCCATGTTCTATGTGTATGTTCGCGTCACATACATATAGACAGTAGGAATAACTAAAAACTCATTGGTATATGGCCTGCCTGGGAAGCGAACCCAGACCTCCCAAATTGGTAGACCGCGTCTTAACCGCTGAGCCACCGACACACTCACGCCTCTCGTTTAAAAAACTTATTTCCATAATAAATATTAACACAAAACTTTTTTTTTATGCACAACGGGTTAGTACTTGACCTCAATCACACCTGATGTTAAGTGAAGGTGAGGCCGAAGGTGGAAGTGTACTGATCCGGAAACCCCATCCTATTTGGGGGACTGGCTATCTTATCTCTGACAACCGGATCACAACAATGCTTTTAACATTGCTGTTTGGCGGCAGATTTAGATTAGATGGTGGTAGCTAGCTAGGCGGACATTTAAAATGCCCTACCACCAACCAAACCGAGTACTAAACATGTACCCCGCTGGGGATCGAACCCGCGACCTCCGAATCGTAAACCCTATGTTGTTTACATTGAGCCACGGACGCGGTTAAAACTAAATTCAAAAAGTTCCATTCATGTGTTATTTGCAGGCGCATGGAAGAGTTTGATTACTACATGTTCTACTACTACCTGAGTACTCTATCACGAGCCTCCCCGTTCTTTGTTGGCATGGTCTTCGGATACCTATTGCATTTATGGCGTGAACAGAAATTACACATACCTTGGGCAAGTATATTATTACTAGTTTATGCATCTGAGCAGTGGTTATGGTCATTGTTAGGAGCTTACGAGTGTTGTAATGCCTTTAAGTAGTTGCATGTATTACTTATTCTACGTTAACATTTTTTTTTTATGCACAACGGGTTGATACTTGACCCCAATCACACCTGATGTTAACTGAAGATGAGGTCGAAGGTGGAAGCGTACTGCTGCTGAGTTGGAGACCTTTTTGACTCCACCTTGCGACACCGACAATTAGATGGCAAACACAATGTTATTTTTTGCATGTGTCTCGACTGTGTAATATTTGTACTTGATTGTTTGTGTCATGAGATGGGTTTAAATAAATTTTTCTTTCTTTCTTTCTTTCAAAATATGATTTGTGATATTTTACATAGCATTCTGATAATTTAAATATTCCTTAACATCATAAATTTTCAATTTATGTTATTCAATGTAAAACATTGTGCGATGTCACACACACCGACTCTCATATCCTTCACATTGAAACACAATATTGTGGACAAGGGAACTCACCCAGCCGCCTATCAGGCTAAAGGAAGGAGGCTTAACACCTGGTCACTAACGCATTTCTATTTTACTTCCAGCACATATCAATGGTCCTATGGATTGCGACAATAGGCCTCTCATCTGCAGCTCTGTACGGTTCGGAGCCAATGAAGGATGTGAACTGGGACAATCAGACCGTGGATAGTTTAGTAAACTCATTCATGAGGCCAGCCTGGGCCATGGCTTTGGGCTGTCTGGTTATCCTATGCGTGCATGGTTGTGGAGGTAAAGTAATTGTTTAAAAATACGACCATGAGTCCAGGTACACGTGCCATAAATAGTTCTTCAAAAACAATGAAGTCATTTTTTTTTATGCACAACGGGTTGTTACTTGACCTCAATCACACCTGATGTTAAGTGAAGATGAGGTCGAAGGTGGAAGCGTACTGAGCCGGAAACCCCAACACATTTGGGGGACTGGCTATCTTATCACTGACAACCGGAACACAACAATGCTATTAACATTGCTGCTTGGCGGCAGATTTAGATAAGATGGTGGTAGCTAGCCAGGCGGACATTTAAAATGCCCTACCACCAACCAAACCGAGTACTTAAACATGTACCCCGCTGAGGATCGAACCCGCGACCACCGAATCGTAAACCCAATGTTGCCAATAGTTGCCAGTAAAAAGTACCAATCCGTTGCGCATAAAAAAAAAGAAGAAAAAAACAGTTTTTTGACATTGTCAAAATAGCTGAAGTCCACAGTGTGAATTCTAGTATCACGTAGTAGTCCTCCCTACTGCCGATGCAGGTCGCCGCGGGGTTTTAGTGGGTATCCCTCCCGTCAGGGAGGGGAGTCCCACATAACCGTCTCGCCGTCCCCCAGGCGAGCGGTACGCGTAAAGCATTTCCCCGCGAAAAAATAAATAAAAAAAAGTATCATGTATATGGCCAATTTGCTTAAATAACTCGGGACATTTGATATCACCACGAATAGTGGCATACGATAGTTTTTAGGGAGTTACCTATATCTCAAATTTCGATACCTAATGATAATTCGATTAAAATTATTTGTGTATCTTTAGGATTAAATTGTTGAATTAACATTAAAAAAATATACATTTTAGGGCCTGTCAACTGGTTCCTTTCGCTGCAACTATGGAAGCTGCCATCACGGCTGTCGTACGCAATGTACCTGTTCCATTATCCGATTCAGCTCGTAATCACTGCTACTTATTCAGCGCCGATAATCTTCTCCATACCGACTGCTGTGAGTATATACTGAGGATATATTAATTATCTTGTAGCGGTATTTCGTACTGCCAGTTCAAAGTCTAACCTTGGTAATGGTGTTTATAACAGCATCAAACAACAATACAGTGCAGCACAATATAATATAAATGCAGCATTGACATAAAATTGTAAAGAAAGAAAGAAAGAAAGAAAAGTATTTATTGCCAACAAATACAGAAAATTTCGTAGTTTAAAAGTGGCACCCGTGAAAGTAAAGTTCAAAAAAAATCGTTGGGCTGGTATGGACATGTTATGACGTGGGCACAGAATAATTAATAGTACTAAAGGTAGATGAAACGCATGTTACTAAGGGAATGATGAATATGAATGTCGATCTTTGGAAAGGACGAGGAAGATCACGGAAAAGGTGGATGGATTGTGTGAGGGGGATATGAATGAAAAGGGCGTGTATGATAAGGTAACGACTGGTAGAGGAGAATGGAAGAGATAGTCGCTGCGCTGACCCCAAATAAATTGAGACTAGGGCAAGATGGACCAGTCCTGGAACTCAACTATTACCTGCCTAATATGGCTATTGCAAAATATACTAATTTGTAAATTATCCCCTTTTACAGCTGTACAAGTTCCTAAGTCAATTTGTGATATCATTTGTCGCTGGATTCTTTGTGACATTACTGATTGATTCGCCGTTCTCTACGATATTCAAGGTCGTTCTAGGTGGAGGTAAATCACTTTTATATTATTAGAAAGTATACAGGTGCCTCTTAAAGGTAAGCGTCTCACAGTTAGAGTCAAAGTGACCTTCTACACTGACTCTCAACTTTATACAGGGTAAAGAATTCGTATAATTCCCATAAACTGGTGACGTCACTCTTGATTAGGAACAACTTTCCCCCAGCAACCATAGTCGAAATCCATGGAAAATAATATTACATTTTAGGCTCTACAAGAATTTCAACCTATGCTATAAAAGTAGGTACAATCGTAATGTTAATACGGGTGAATTTGAATTCGTGTAATTCCCATAAACTGGTGACGTCGCTCTTGATTAAGAACAACATTCCTCAAGGAACCATAGTCGAAATCGATCAAAAAATTTTCGATTAATACAAAGTAAACCATTGTGTTACCACCGCCTCCGTGGCTCAATGTAAACAACAATGGGTTTACGATTCGGAGGTCGCGAGTTCGATCCCCAGTGGGGATATTTAAGTACTCGGTTTAGTTGGTGGTAGGGTATTTTAAATGTCCGCCTGGCTAGCTACCACCATCTTATCTAAATCTGCCGCCAAGCAGCAATGTCAATATAGCATTGTTGTGTTCCGGTTGTCAAAGATAAGATAGCCAGTCCCCCAAATGTGTTGGGGTTTCCGGGTCAGTACGCTTCCACCTTTGACTTCATCTTCACTTTACATCAGGTGTGATTGAAGTCAAGTACAAACCCGTTGTGCATAATAAAAAAAAAAAAAAACCTTTAGTACGGAACCCCAACAATTTTCGGCTGGTGACTCCATTACTGACTACCAATAACTTTCCTCTAGGAACCATTGCCGAATTCAGCCGAAACTTGCTGGGCTTCCACTAAACGTGATTTCAGAATCTTTGTATGGATAATCCTAAATTTTTTGATCGAAATCGACTATGGTGCCTTATGTAAAGTTGTTCGTAATCAAGAGTGGTATCACCTGTTCATGGGAATTACACGAATTCAAATTCGCCCTGGATGGAGCTTAAAATGTAATATTATTTTCCATGGTTTTACATCTGATCTATGTGGTTTCGGCAGGTAAAAAGAATGGAACCAACCCATCCCTTCCCGTGGGTGTCGTGAACTACAACTAAGGGACTTCACTCTAAAAACCATCAAAGGATTTGCATGTTTCAATAGCGATGGGCTCACCCCGTATCACGTGTGCATTTCTGTATATTTCGTAAGATGAAACTTGAAAGTTGTTTCAGGCATTGAATTCTTTATGTTTAATGTTTGGGACATTTCTGACCACCCCATTTGGGATAAAGGTCGTCTATACAAACTGTTTGTATGATTACTTTTATAAAAATTGCAGTAAACAGCTGATAATGCGGAAAACCATAGCCCGAAACTCGACTTTCACTTGACCGGATTTTAAGGTAGAAGCAGTTGGCAAACTTTAGGGAACTAATTTTTGGATTAGACAACCTAGGCACTTGAGTGCTGGCTTTACTTTCTCTAAGCTTATAGGAAAGAAATGAGCATCTTCTATTCTTGGCATAATTCCGCGATATTGATTTTAAACTTTATTTACAGGGCCAAAGAGACCACAGAAGGCAGGCGACGGTCATACAGCAGAGAAATTATAAGATTCATAATAATAACATGGCAATACCTACAAATACGAACGTTAAAATATGTTGAAATAATAAATTATTCACGCTATTATAATCTGTGCTTAATTTCAACTCCTGTTATGTATCTCATCTCTGCATTGCATAGTTATTAAAACCGCCTCCGTGGCTCTATGTAAACAACACAGGGTTTACGAATCGGTGGTCACGTGTTTGATTTCCAGCGAGGTACATGTTTAGTACTCGGTTTATTTGGTGGTAGGGCATTTTAAATGTCCGCCTGGCTAGCTACCACTATCTTATTTAAATCTGCCGCCAAGCAGCAACGTTGATAACATTGTTGTGTTCCGGTTGTCAGGGATAAGATAACCAGTCCCCCAAATAACATGGGGAATCCGGGTCAGCACATATCCACCTTCGGCCTCATCTTCACTTAACATCAGGTACACTTAACAACAGGAGGTAAAGTGCTAAGCCGTTGTGCACAAAAAAAAACTTTAAATTATCGTTTGCACGCAAATAAATCAACCAAGCAGACGAGTTACCAATCCAGTAATGGGTAACTTGTCTATTCGAAATGAGGATGAAGCATTTGATGAGAGTGGAAGAGTATGTCAGAATCGTTACAAGTGGAAATCAATATCTTTGCCTACCCCAAAGGGAAAAAGACGTGAGCATAATATATATATGTATTAACTAGATACACGTTTCACCACAATCTCACCTGATGGAAACTAACGATGTTGCCGAAGATAAAGCACTCGATCAAAATTAATAGGCAAAGTAGATATGCTATTTACACGTTACGTTATAAATAACAATTTTTATAATGTTTGCATGTCTGTCTGGGTGTTTGTCCACTACTTAACTACACTTAACTACACTACTACAGTTACTTAACTACACTAAAGCTCATAAATAAATGGTGATTCAAAATCAAATTAAAAAAAAATGCTTTATTTTTTTTATGCATTTGTAGGTACACAGGGTAAACTTAAAATAGTCAGATTTTACATTTTTTAAGCTACTGCTTGTTCAAAAGCCAATTTTCCCCTGAGAAGAACAAGCAAGAAGAGGTCGAGAGGTTGCTCTTTAAAAAAAAAGGTTTTTATGTTACAAAATTATTAATTTATATTATAATATTTCATTATTAATTGTGAAATAGCCTGGTTACGCGGCCGGGCTGTTCATGTCCATGAATGTTTATCGTCTAAATAATCTGATATTTTATAATATGCTTTATTAATACGTGGGACACTCAGAAAATTTTGCGAAACAGAAAAAATTGTTCTATGGGCAAATATATTTTTATTAAATCTTTTCAAAGTACTCTCCACTAGCATCTATACAAAGTTTCATGCGTCTGAACCAATTTTCGAAACACTTTTTCCAGTCCGCCGCAGACACCTCGTTTACGGCCTGCTCGAACGCTTACAGCGCATCTTCCGGCGATGAAAATTGTATCCCTTTGAGCTGATTTTTTATTTTTGGGAATAAAAAGAAGTCACACGGTGCTAGGTCCGGGCTGTAAGGAGGGTGACCTAGGAGTTTGACCGGCGTGCTGTCCAGGAAGTCCCTCGTTTTGAGCGCGGTGTGCGCGGGCGCGTTGTTATGGTGGAGCAGTAGCCCACGGAGCCCTGTGTTTGGTCGCTTGTTGCTCACAACAGAGAAAACTTCTGGCAAGCATTTATTGATATACCATTCGGCGTTGATGCTTCTTTGGTTTTGTAAAGGAATTGACACCAAGTACCCAGTCAAATTGAAAAAGCTCGCGATCAAAATTTTCCCCCCGCTTCTAGATCGCTTCACTTTGGTGGGCGTTGCTTCGTTTTGAAACACCCAAACTGTCGACTGGCGCTTCGTTTCTGGATCATATTGATATATCCAGGACTCGTCACCTGTAATGATGTCATAAACATGCCGAGACGAACCTGCTTCAAATTTGTTAAGCATATCACGGCACCATTCCACCCGGGCCTGTTTCTGAGCATCGGTGAGGTTGTGCGGCACCCAGCGTGAAACTATCCTTCTCACGCGAAGATGCACGTGCAGAATCTTGTGAAGGCTTCCCGATCCAATCTGCACAATGTGCTGAATCTCTTGGTATGTTACTCGCCTATTGTCTTGGATTAAATTTTTCACTACTAACACGTTTTCTTCCGTAACAGCCGTCGAAGGGCGACCACTTCTTTCTTCATCCCCCAAAGTTAGTCGACCGCGCCTAAATTCATTATACCAACGATACACGGTTGCCTTAGAAGGGCCTTCATCCATGAATGCCATTTGAAGTCTTTCGTACGATTCTTCCGGTTTCAGGCGGCACTTGAAATCGTATAAAATCATAGCGCGGTAATGTTCCCGGTGCAGATCCATTTTTCACTGAGACACGATAATTTAAATTAGCTTGCAAAAAATGTGGAGGGAAAATTTTAAATTGGAATGTGCCTATTTTTACTTATAAATAATCATATTTTTAAAATAGATTTTAACTGGCCAGCCTCTCATTCATAAAAACTTTTTTTCGCAAAATTTTCTGAGTGGCCTGGTAAGTTTCTGTTTTATAGTATCTTTAAATTTATTGAAAGGAAGATTTTGTATATCAACAGGAACAATATTAAAAAAGCGTATACATAACCCTTTCAATGAATTACTGACTTTACCTGCAATACCTGTGACCTGTGATTGATACTGGACTCTCTGTTATCCCAAAATTCAAGTTATTGTTCCAGGAGAAGTCGCATGCGGCAAATAGTAGCTAATAATACAAATATGACATCATAATTTTTTTAGTTCCGAATATTATAATCCTGTTATTTATTTAGATAATTAATAATGATAAGATAACACTTCTACGATTCATGAATTTAATTGTCTACATAGTAACATTAAATGCCGACCTGCCTTATTTTTATCAACTGCAGAGTCACAATAAATGTTACAGGGTGCTGTTTTCCAATTCATATAAAATGTTATATTATTTTCTAAGTAAGTAGTTTTATATCTCATCATCATCATATCAGTCACAGGACAGCCGGTGTTAGAAAAAGGCAGAACACATGCACAAACAAATAATCCTAAATTATGGTAGTGATATTGTATCTACCTACTTAATAAATAAATATTTCAGACACTTACACCAATCATCTAGTCCCAAATTAAGCAAAGCTTGTGCTATGGATACTAGATAACGGATAAACATACATAAATATTTATATAAACATCCAAGACTCGGGAATAAATGTTGGTATTCATCACAACATCGCGGGATTCGAACCCGCAACCGTTGGTTTCGCTGATAGGGTCACTATCCACTATAATGTTGGTACAATAATTTTTATTACTTATCCTCCTCCGTGGTTCAATGTAAACATAGGGTGATTACGATTCGGTGGTCGCCGGTTCAATCCCTAGCGGGGTACATGTTTAGTACTCGGTTTGATTGGTGGTAGAGCATTTTAAATGTCCGTCTGGCTAGCTACTACCATTTTATCTAAGTCCGCCGCTAATCAGCAATGTTAATAGCATTGTTGTGTGCCGGTTGTCAGAGAAAGATAGTCCTGAAAATAAGGGTCCTGTTTCCGGGTCAGTACGCTTCTACCTGCGGCCTCATCTTCACTTAACATCACGAGTGATTGAGGTCAAATGCTAACCCGTTGCGCATAAAAAATATTCAAAAATATACGCTTGTAGGCTAGTACTTGGTCCAGCAAACCCAGAGGTGACAGTATTATTCCATGCACGAGCTCTGCATGCATCTCTTCTACGTAGAATAACAAGTTCAGGCCATTATCGGTCGATATTTGTGTTACAGATAAGGCTAGATCATTAGATTTTGCGGATATTGTTATAACGTTATTAATCGACCGATTATCATCAGATAAAAATGTCTACACAAATTGTATATAATAGGCACATTTCCTGTGTATTATAATGTTATCTGTCACCTATGTCTAATATATTTAGTTAATAAACAATCACGAAAGAATCAATACGTTGATTTCATTATATTTTAATATTTTTCTGATCTGAAAATACCTAACAAAATGGTTTCCAAACCACTAATTACAATTTTACTTTTAGCTACGTCTGTTAAAGCTGTTAATATAGATTTACAGGTGAGAAACCCTGCGTTGAATTCACAATTTTATGAGGAACAATTGGATCCAGAGTTATGTGCTGAGCAGTTGCAACACATAGCGTCAGACACCATGTTAAGATTACGATGTGAGTAAAAATTAAAGTAATTAAGGTCCATTTTGCTGGCAAATATGGCAAACGTCTTACAGGATGTCTTTTTTTATGCACGACGGGTTCGTACTTGACCTCAATCACACCTGATGTTAAGTGAAGATGAGGCCGAAGGTGGTATCGTATTGACCCGGAAACCCCAACACATTTGGGGGACTGGCTGGATCTTATCTCTGACAACCGGAACACAACAATGCGATTAACATTGCTGCTTGACGGAAGATTTAGATAAGATGGTGGCGGACATTTAATATGCCCTACCAACAACCAAACCGAGTACTAAATATGTACTCCGCTGGGGATAGAACCCGCGACCTCCGAAACGTAAACCCAATTTTGTTTACATTGAGCCACGGAGGCGGTTAAGTAATTATGTAATTAAGGTGTATTTTGCTGGCAAATATGACAAACGTCTTACAAGATGTCGCGACATTCTATGATTGAATGATGGACAAAGAATTAAGATACATACAATAATAATGAGTTGAGTTATGAGTAGCATACGTTATATGCTACTGTCTAACAACGTGGTTGTTAAACACTTTGTGGTACGACCGATTACTTTTAACTCCGGTACCAATTTCACAGTATTCATTATCTATTTTTCATTTATTTAGATGTATCTATGTGTGGGTTAAATAAACTTACTCTTAACCCTGGAACTCGAACCCGCGACCTTCGTTTCTTAAAGCCTATTTTGTTGATATTGTTAGTTATGGAGGTGGTTAATTTTAAACTATCTCTTGACATTATTTTTAAATAGTCAGTTATTAATTTATCATACATAATAACTGTACTAACATAAGTATATTTATTGGACATATATGGACATTTTTGTTATCTAAACAGTTTAATTGTATTCTTTATAATCATTGCCAAGTTAGAGCTTAAGTGGTTTTTTTAGAACTTGTCCAGACACACTGCACATTATTATTTCTCCGGCATGCAGGTTGCCTCACAATGTTTTCCTTCACCGTTTAAGAGCAGTCGGATTTAAAAACTCATTGGTACATGGCCTGCCTGGGAATCGAACCCGGACCTCCCAAATCGGTAGACGGCCTCTTAACCTGGGAAGACAGCTTTGTGAATGACCAGTAAATTTAAATTTAAGAATAACGTTTTCAAGTGATAATTTTATCCTATGAAATAAAAATATTTTCATTTGTTTTATTGTCATACAAATTAATCCATTTTCATTATTTTTTCTTTTGCAGTTTTAGACTCTGGCTTAAGATTTCCTAGAGGTATTCTAACAGGAAACACAAGAGATTTCGGCAACTATCGCCAATGTTTAGGTATCAACCAGGAAGTGAACAGTTTAAGCATTGAAGGAAAATTCTGCATGATTGATATACCCGTTGCTGAGAGTCCATCAGTGATACCGGGATGGACAGAGTTTGAAGAAACCATTGAATTCGAAAGGAAACGAGAATTGTCTAAAGTGCTAAATGGAAAGGTTGGCGCTGGAGATGTAGGGTAAGAGACACTAGCGTACTTAACAGTACCTAAGTGTAGTAACAATATTTTACACCGTCACACACACACGCGCACACACACACGGGCACACATACAGTCGAAAACATTTACTCATTATACTCATTATTCTGATCATCTTAAATTACTGCAATCTCCATGTACGAGTACGAATATAAAAAAATATTTACATAATAATGTTCTTTGGAAAATCAAATTTGCTAACCGTACTACATATATTTACTACATATATATGGCGGCGCACACTAGTGAGTGCGGTCTGTCTCGGAAAAACACACAGACGATTGCGGGGCCCCGCGCGCCTGCTCTCTTCCTTCCCTTGCTTCACCCCCTTGAAAAAGTAGATTTCCTGAACTGCCTCGCCTTAATATTGTGAAGTTCGTGATTAATTGACAACATTCCAATAGCATAGGTATGATACGTACGCAATTTATTTATTTATTATTATTTGTTTTTTCTTCTTTGTATACATAATACGTTAAATTAAAACGAACCTATTTAAAATCTCTGAAATATTGTCAATTTTGGATGGATGGTTAGTATACTATTAATAAGGCCGGGATTTAACACTGCTTCTTAAAATACAAGAGTAATCTTAGTTTAAGAGGAGAGTCGGGGTCCAGGGGACCAGACGCTCTATTTTACAACGGTTTTATGGTTCGAACGGAACGTTTTTGGTTTTGGTTTAGCTTTAGTTTAGTTGAAGTAAAAAATGGTATCGTGCTATTTTTTGTGAACGATTAATCGTTGACTCTATCAAAGTAAAACCAAACCCAAAATGTTTAGAGCTAACCACGAGTATATATTAAAAAAACTAGTTTCCGTTAGGTCCGATACGAAATGTACTTAACGTTTTTGGTTATGGTTTAGCTTTGGTATTGATGTCGATTCGGATGTACACCAACTAAACTAAAACCAGTTTTGGAGTGGTGCCGTCGCATCGTACTGTTCCAGGGAGAAAGAGACAGTACTACTCTAAAACTGGTTTTAGTTTAGTTGGTGTACATCCGAATCGACGCCAATATCGTTCAAACTTAGCGCGATCGGCCCCGGAGCCTGATTCTCACATACTCGAGATTTCAATGTCGAACGACATCAATAGGTTTGTCACTTTTACACACGTATATAAGTGTGAAAGAGATAGACATGCCAATGTCTATCGATAGACAAATGTCGAGTGTGCGAGAATAGAGACCGAATCCAGCCTTATAATAGGTTCTGAAATATAAGACTTAACCGACTTCATTTCAGAGTATAAATAAACTACAAGGTATTGCTTTATTATTGAAATCTAACGAAAAAGATTCCACCGAATGACTGGTTTGTTAAACAAATTCGCGTAAAACGTAACTCAAGCAAGTGTCAATCTGACATGTCAATTCGAGGCGGAACAAATTTAAAAAAACAAAGCATTATCCCGCATTTCATTATGGGTCTTGGCGCCATAGGCGTTGTCTACGAGGAAACTCTGCCAAGATTCGAGCTTCTTCTACGACATCACCAATAAATGAAGATATAAAATTGTCAACTCCTATTACTTCGTCACCTAACATTGTCGAATTTGTCGATTTAAGAGCTAAATAAATGGCACTTAGACGATAAATCACACAAAAACACAAACACTTTTCCAATACCAAACTGGCAGAAAGAAATGTCACTACGATACCTACGATTTGACGATTAGAGATCCAATGTCGACTGATATTTACCACTCGTTGTAAGTCGAGCGCTGGGAATAGACAATTCTCTAACGTGACATTTTGAGAATACGAAAATTCTGTTTCATTCGACATTCGCTATTTTATTTCGAGATATGTCGAATACGACATAATGTCTATTGCGCGAGAATCGCCCCCCTGCACTTACACGTGAAAGTGTTTATTGTCCGGTGAAAAGTTATGGGACCTTTCTTTGGCAATTTGGTTGAATTTTGAGGTCACATCTCTCGACGGCTTGTCCCAGAATGTATTAATAGGGTTTATGCCTTTGGTCCGTTTTCGTAATTTTGATTTCATAATTGGCTGAGGAGTTATTTTTCGCTGTTTCGTAAATAATTATCAAACAAGAATTAATTATAGATGTATCTACTACTATAGCTTCCGACTAAGCGTCAAGTAACTTCTGAAGTAAACAGCCGTGAGAGATGGATTTAAAAATGAATAGCCAAAGGCTATTATAAAATTTCTGACTATCTGGATGATAAGAATGCGTAGACATGAACAGCTCGGCAATATCCAGTATATTTTAGTCTTATTTTTCTTTGTCGAATCATAAATTTAACAATTATTTTAAATTGTATTTGTATTGACTTATTTAAATAGAGCAACCCCTGAGTTTCTTGCTCGTTCTTCTCTGGGGAGACTGTCTATAGTGAATGAGCGATAACTGTATGTCATAACGATTTCAAATACGTCTTATATCTTACGAAATAAAACATTATCGATTTGATTTGATTTGAATCAACAACTTCGGAATCTTCACTGAATCGTTAAATTATTGTGTTTTAAACAGTAATTTTTATTCCAGAGCTTTGGGTGATTTGGAATTCTCACTGGCAGTCTGTATCCCTAAACCTTGCACTACGCAAGAAGGTTTAAGTGGTCTTCTGTTCAATGGCACTGGATTGGATTTTGGGTATGATGACGACTTCTGTCGACTCCAAAACGACAAACCCTGGGCACCAGCTGACTATGTGGCCATGTGAGTACATTAAATTTAGTCTGTTAAAAGCTGACCATAGAATAAACGTGTTAGAATTGTCTCTGGACTATATGAAAATATTTAGTTAAACAAGCTAACTGTGAAGGTAAAAATATAATGTAGGATGATTTTAACCACCGAAGCAAGAGCGGGATTTTTTTATGCACAACGGGTTAGCACTTGACCTCAATCACACGTGATGGTAAGTGAAGATGAGGCCGAAGGTGGAAGCGTACTGACCCGGAAACCCCATTTTATTTGGGGGACTGGCTATCTTATCTCTGACAACCGGAACACAACATTGCTAATAACATTGCTGTTTTGGTGGCAGACTTATATAAAAAGTAACTAGCCAGACGGACATTTAAAATGTCCTACCACCAACCAAACGGAGTACTAAATACGTACCCTGCTGGGGACCGTTCCCGCGAACTACCTAAACCTATGTTTACATTGAGCCACGGAGGCGGTTATCTAATCGCCCCTTAAGATGATGTTGATGTTGAAAGTTTAAAATTATTTCAGAGTGATATTCTCCATAATCGGTCTGGTGACACTTTTGAGCACATGCTACGATCTTTGGCACGCTGTTGTTAAAGGAACAGGTAAGGAAGCACACTACATCAGTGTCATACCGCTATAGGTGAGGTTCCACACTGAGCGAAGTCCGATTATAACTCTGTAATAAGTTGTAACCATTGTACTTAAGAGGGTTTAACCCACACGGCATTTCATATAAACTTTGAAGTACACATTTTACGAAATACATAGGCCGATTCTAATTAAACTTTATACGTATAAGTAGGATATATAGATCTATAAAGTTGAGAATATTTACGTGATTTATGCTTATTAAATTACTAATAATAATTAAACCAAACCAAACTAAATTAAAACCAGTTTTGGAGTGGTGCCGTCGCATCGTACTGTTCCAGGGAGAAAGGGACAGTACTACTTTAAAACTGGTGTTAGTTTAGTTTAGTTGGTATACATCCGAATCGACACCATTGGTGACTAACAGTATACTAGCCCCTGTTGCTTAATCTACACTTCACCGGGTTATAATTACCAGGCATAAAGCTACAGCGGATTCTTTTGTATCAACAAAGACAACAGGTTCTGCATACGGTATAACTGTGAACCCTGTAACCCCAAGAGAGGATTCGTTTTGCTGAAGAATATAGTGATTTTAAATAGCAGGATAATATAATCTTTACTGAGGAAAAATCATTTCAATTAGACAAGAATGGACGCAAGATTCTGTGGCGCAAACATAATAGTGAATGTTATAGTGTAAGTGTGTGTTACCGATTACAGCTGGTGGTTGAATAACTTTAGGATATTGGAGATGGATTGATGACACCTCCATCTACAACCAATAACTTTACGAAGGTAGACCCTTGCGAAATTAAATAAACTATATACAATTGTATATTAAGGCATAAATATTAAGTATAATCTGTGATTAAGATTTAGATTGTCAAGGTTACTCTATCTACTACATAGACATTGGATTGAATCTAGATAAATGTTGGTTTGAAGTAGGAGCGTATAGTGATGTTACTATTAGCTTTGGTTAGACATTAACGTAAGTTTCTAACTGGTCAACATGTTGATTCACTAAGTTCTTAACTTTAAAAGAAACAGTTACCTACATTAGTATTACATATTATATTGAATGTTATAATAATTGAGATATAATAAATATGCAATTTTGTTCGCAAAAAATTTGGACTATGACTGCAATTTTGAACCTGACTGTACTGTATCATAGACTATGTCGATCAATCGGCACCGTAATCCTAATTTACGATGGATAATCATCCAATCATGAATATCAATTGATAAAACAACTGCGTGGTTGTTTCGTGAGCTTGTTTGTACGGGCTCGTGTCTGAATTCGCGATTAGATTTCCTGTGCCCAGGGAGGCGTAAAGTTCAAGTTCTTTATTGCGAGGCTAAGTGATACATAGGATCTTATAATTATGTTTTGGCTATACTTAGCCATACTTTACCATCAACATTTTACTACTTATTTATATGATTACTAGTTTTCTGCCCGCCGCTTCGTCTGCGTAGAATAACTTTACCGCGGAAATTTGTTTATCGCGCGGGAACTATTCACTTTATCGGAATAAAAAATAACCTATGTTTTAATCCAGAGTATGTTCTATCTATATACCAAAATTCATCCAAATCAGTTCGTCCGTTTCACCGTGATTGAGCAACAAACAAACTAGCAAATATACAAACAAATATTTGCATTTATAATATTAGATAGATATTAAAGACTAAGTGAGAAGACAATCCGTCCCGAAGGTATTATATTATATAGATTGCTAAGTAGGTAATTAGCAATGTCATATCTGTATTCGCATTAACTCGCATCACATGTCTATTTTATAAAGATACACCCAACGGTCGCCTGTTAGAGACATAGACAGCCTAGACTAAGACTTACTAATTTGGAATCATTTCTGAAAAACATATTGTACCTATATGTAAATTAAAATTAAAGTAAAAAAATTATACAGGGTGTAGAAAGTACGTTAAGCTTAATTAGTTACACCGAGGTAGATGGCATTTATTTGTTACAAATATATGTTTACAAGACATAAAACATACTTTCCTTCGTGCAATAAACTGTATTTGTATAGTATAGTAGGTACACATACCTAAATCCTGCTAATCTTGACGCAGGGAAACGCATTACGCGTACCGCTCGCCTGGGGGACGGTTATGTGGGACTCCCTTCCTTATCGGGATACCCACTAAAACTCCGCGGCGACCTTCCTCGGCAGTAGAGAGGACCTGAGAACGCATTAGCGGCTCTAGGTCCCCCCCGCCTTTGCCCCCCCCCTCACAAGAGGAGGATCGTTCCCGGAGGGCGACTAGCGCACCCTCCACGGGGGGCGCTGTCGCGCCTCACATCGCAATCAGCGAGCGGTATGAGGCGCGACAGGGCCCGATGCGATGACACCCCCCCGGTCGCACCGGGGGGTGTCATCCTCTCTCGGCTCGCGTCTGTCGACTACATTGCCCCGAGATGTAGCCTCCTGCCGATGCAGCGAAATAAAATCCTGCTAATCTTACACCAGTCATTTGTGATATTTTACATTTCCTTTTCATTACTTATCGCAATAAGATAATCAGTGATTTTATATGAAATCTTTGTGTAGGATCATAATATTAATCTAATTGTTATTATTCGTCCTTTAATTAATCATTTAAAGATAACAATCCAAGTAGTATTAAGTTAACATCATAAATTTTGCCGTGTAATCTTGTTGTTTGGAAGTCCGTGTCATTGCCCACAGCAATACATAGGTACAGTCAGCTGCAGAGAAACTAAACCTTCCTTACTTACAGTCATTATATGAATAGGGGGTCTCGTTTCTCTGCTACTGACTGCACATAACTTCACGAACTTTATCCCTAATTAGGTGGTAAGATATATCTGGCATTTTAAAATACCAAAGTCTCATCATCATCAGCCCATAAACATCCCACTGCAGGGATATAGGCCTTCCCTCGTATATGAGGGAGTATGGGCCATCCACGCTGGTCTAATGCGGGTTGGGGACTATTTCTTAGGCATGCAGGTTTCTCACGATGTTTTCCTTTACCGTTTAAGTCGGATAAATGCACACAAGTAATTAAATAAAATTTAAAAACACATTGGTATATGGCCTGCCTTGGAATCGAACCCTTACCTCATAAATTGGGAGACAGCGTCTTAACCGATGAGCCACCGACAATAACGACGACGAGCTGCGATTTTGTTTGGTGAATTTATGTCAGACTAGTGGCCAACTGACAATCAGTGTTTTTAAGCCACCACTATGTCTCTAGCTATAGTCCAGTCAAGATATGCATATTTAGGGGTGTAACTTCCTATAATCTTAAAGGCCCTGATTTTTTGTACCTGTTACTGATATTGTAAAAAATATTTTCTAACGGATCAGGAGTTTGCTTTAGGTGTAACGTAGGTATTTAGTTATAAAACCTACAATATTAAATAATTCCGTTGTAGAAGATCTTCTAAAACCATTTTCCAAAAAATTAATCAATAGCTACTATATAATTTCTAAAAATAGTTTATTTAATCGTGATATTTGTAAAAAAGTTATTGATCGATTTTTTTGAAAATAGTTCCGGGTGTTCTATGTATATTCTCCGGCGCAATGTAATTCACAGTGGTAATTTTAATCATATAGTCTATGTTTTATTACTAAATATGTATATTATAACTAAAGCAAGCTACCGATTTGTTAGATTTTTTTTTATTCTATCACTGACAGGTACTCTATCCATGTGCAAAAAACCTTTAAAATTATAGGAAGTCAAAAGTGTATCCTTACTTGACTACTAGGCTAAATGAACAAACTAAGCCAACTATTTAATAAACAATACAATACAATACAAATACACTTTATTGCACAACAGAAAAGAAAATACAGTTTCAGAAAAGTGGTAAGAATAGAATGTACAATTTGGCGACCTTATCACTAAAAGCGATTTCTTCCAGGCAACCTTTGGGTATAAAGACAGTACATTTGAAATAGGTAGGTTGTGCGGTATTAAATAGGGATGCAGATACAGACTACGTGAATAAATTTCATATATTTACATACACATACATACATAGATCAATAGACAAATATACCTACTTAAACATAACATCTATAAAATACCAACAAAATACAAACGTAAATATGTAGGTAGGGTAAACTAAATAAACTTTAAGAATTAGCTTTGAAATAATTATCACTGAATCGCTCACATCCTCCGCCATAGCTCGTTGCGTGACTTTCAGCTTTCTTTTGAGGCCCATAGAGAGACCACGATTCAGTACCATAACTCATCAACAACACACATTGTACGTAGTTACTTGATTATTCATAGCAATATACGTTTGTCATTACTAATTCATCACTGATTCTAGTTTAGACCGATAATGTAGTACATGATTAGCTAGTTAATATTGGCAATAGATATTGAAAATATAATATGCGTTGTCAAATTATCGGCTGTAGGTACATATTGTTAACCAACTGTCGCCAATTATTACGCGTAGATTATTAGGATTGTATTATCGGACTTAACGTAGCGTTGTCTATCGCTAATTGCCTTATGTTGCGTGTCATTACTATATACTCTATTGCGTAACAGAATAAGAAAAAAAAATAAGAAAATGTATAAAAGTGAGCTTATCTTTAAGGATGATTTTGCCGAATTGGAGAAGTTTTATGGGTCGGGGAACAAATATAAAATTCTTAAGAATGGCTGACGCTGGACTCAAAGCTTGTGGTCCATGGTCCCGAGCTTCGATCACAATCATTGAAGGACCTTTAGACAAGGAATCCGGCTTACGCCAGGTCTACTAGCACAACTCGCATCTGAATACACAGTGTGACTTTATGCGGTTACAAACCATTCACCTTTTTTTTTGACGCGGGGAAACGCATAACGCTTACCGCTCGCCTGGGGGACGGCGAGACGGTTATGTGGGACTCCCCTCCTTTTCGGGAGGGATACCCACTAAAACCCCGCGGCGACCTTCTTCGGCAGAGCGCGCTGTCGTGCCTCACACCGCGATCAACAAACGTACCTGCTGCGTACTTCAGTGAGCCTATCCTAGAAGTCTATGTACTTCTCTCTATACATAGATATTTTGAAAAATAGGTACACACGCCATCCAGACTTTAGTTAGACCATGTACCAGAAAACAACCATTTAAACTCGTATTTGGTACATTTTGTGAACATAGAGAAATAAGCAGCTGTAAAACAAAATAGATAAGGTTTTTGGCGACGTACTTTTGGTTTGTGACGACTGATGTAGTGGATAGTGACCCTATCAGCGAAACCAACGGTTGCGGGTTAAAATCCCGCGATGGGTAAATGTTTGTGTTGATTACGAACATTTATTCCCGAGTCATGGATGTTTACATAAATATTTGTGTAAGTTTATACGTTATCTAGTAACCATCAAGTTTAAGATTAGATGATTGGTGAAAGTTTTTTTTTTTTTTTTATATGAGAGGGCGGCAAACGAGCATGCGGGTCACCTGATGGAAAGCAATCACCGCCGCCCATGGACACCCGCAACACCAAAAGGGCCACAGATGCGTTGCCGGCCTTTGAGGAAGGTGTCCACCCCAGAATAAGTAGGGCAGCCTGAGCGATGAGGGATTCTCCAGCAGTGCTGGTAGGGTACTTTTGGGGTATTTTTAAATTAACTTTTTCTATTGTTTCAAAATATCTTCGTATACAGACTTCTAGCATAGGTACACTTTATTTACAATTATTGGAACCGGACGAGTACACTCGCCATTTTGACTCTCATTTTAATCTAGAATAAATAGGGCTCACTGCGTTCCCATTTCCTTTAGCATCGCGTGGCCAGCTTGCACTGATTGTTGTGCCGTCGACTGAGCAAATAACATAAACCCGGCCAAGTGAGAGTAGGACTCGAGGCTTAGAGGCCATTTTTACACACACGCCGTTTCCGTATAAATGCACCGCAAAATTCGATCGATTAGTCAAATTAAGTTGTTCGAAGTCCAGTTATATTAAGTGTCGAAACACGCACGTTCGATTGTACTTGTATTTTTACCCAACTGCCTCATGAAGGAGGGTAATGTTTTTCGAGTGTATATAATATATGTAGATTTCTCTGTTACCTTCTGTAGCCTAAAAGGTTGACTGATTTCGAAGTGCAAGGTGTCGTTAGATTCGTCCTGATCCCCAGAGTATCATATTATATCATTCGCAAATATAAAATATGGTATTCTATTTTTTGGAGAGATGCGCTAGAAGTGGTAGAGCCACGCTGTAAGCTATTAGCTTGCAGCATGAATGGGCCGGCTCGACCGGGGAAGTACCACCCTCTCGCAGAAGACCGACGTCTGAGTAGTGGCATTTTGCCACTGCGCTTCGTCCGGTGAGCGAGGGCGCCGTAGGCCCACCTTCCAGTCTCTCTCCAGAATGGTAGCGGTATTTAAAGAGTTAGTACCCCAGGAGGGTACCAGCACTATTAGTGCTGGAGAATCCCTCATCGCTCAGGCTGCCCTACTTATTCTGGGGTGGACACCTTCCTCAAAGGCCGGCAACGCATCTGTGACCCTTTTGGTGTTGCGGGTGTCCATGGGCGGCGGTGATTGCTTTCCATCAGGTGACCCGCATGCTCGTTTGCCGCCGTCTCATATAAAAAAAAAAAAAATATTTTTTTACCTATAAATAAGTAAATGTTTGACATGCTTATAAATTATATTTTTCTATGTGACGAATAGACTTCGTTTCGATTGTTTATACCTCGTACTATATATGTGTATATTGGATAGGTTATGTGGTATATATTTTTTTTATTTTATTTTTATAAAATACTTTTCAATTGTTGTGTACACTATTTTCTACCCAATCTAATAAATACATAGTGTATCTCTAAGGTTTGCTGGTAGAAAACTCTATCGGAGTTAAGCTCGCCTTTGTACATTTTATATACAAGCATATTTTTGCAACAATTTTGTGTACAATAAAGATATTAAGATAAGATTATATTTGATTTTTCGTGCCAAGTATCATATAATTTGTTTTGAGCGCATTGAGTACCAGTGTATTTTTCACAGACCAATGATATATATTGTATTAAGGTCACTAATAATGTCATCATTTTCTGGTATTTAAATACTTAAATATTTATTGAAAACATTTCAGATTCAAAATCAGTGAGAACAATTTACAAAACCTTCTCTATTTACACCAATGCTCGTCGTCTCACAACGTGTACGTCAAATTCGGACTCCTTGGAGTGTGTGGACGGCATCAGGGCGCTAGCGATGGTCTGGGTGATCCTGGGTCACAGCTACTCTACTTTACCTCCAGTGGCGAACATGTTGGAAGTCATTGATGTAAGTTTCAAAACCTGGCAGATTCAATATTAATAGATCAATAGGTTTCGGACAAATACGAATATTCTGTAAACCTGCCGAATATGCCTAATACCGAATATCAAAGGATTATTCGACCCATCTCTAATATTGGGTCTTTACATATGAAATTGGAGTTTTTTTTCTTCGTTAATCATATGTACAAATTCCTGCGATTTTCAAAGCTATATCCAAATTTGTTTTTTATTTGGAAAATGGAATATTATTTCAAGGTTTCACATGAAATATTTTTTAATTTCTGAGCTAAATCACATAATAAAAACAATCTGAACAGAGCTCTTTTCATGTGTTTTCTATAATCATTTCTTAGATTCGTTGAAACTTTTATAAAGCGGTCACTTTTAAAAATTAACGCTGCCTATACTTAACTTAATGTTATCCGATAATACACACAAAGTTTAGCAAAATTTGGATTTGCAGTTCCCAAAAAAAAATCAAAAATGTTTGTATGGAGAAAACAGTCTTAATGAAATTCTTCATACAAATCGCCAATTTCATAAGTAAGGACCTAATATTAACAGTAGTGATTTGACTTTTCGAAAAAGTACAACAGTCTTCTCCTGAGGACTACTTGACTATTTTTCTATGGAACCCTCGTATCTAAAATCATCATTGACAAATTTTAAACATGACAAACTCAAATAGTTCGGTCAATGCATCCGAATTGCCATCTAACGAGACAATGCTGCCAGCATTCGTATCTCACATGATAGCGAACGTGAACACGTTTTCTACGTAGATTTCGGGCTGAATACGTGTTTTAGAGTCTTCGGTTGTTTGGTTTTCTCCAATTTTTCTAGTTTGGTATTATTTCATATTATTTTGAATTGGCAGTAAACCCTATCAACCTGAAAAAATAAACATCGAAATCCGTTAAGAATGACGAAACTAGGGTTTGGTGATAAAGAGGCAGAGGGCTAGGTAATATGGGAGAACGAAACAGGGACTTACTTGATATCCTCGTTCTAATCGTTTCGATGGCTGGTTTCACTTTTCTTCACCACAGTATATTGTATGGCGGCACCCTTTCTTATGATTATTTGGAAATTAACTTTTAACTCGATACCGGAGATGAATTGAATACGTGGCCGAGGTCGAACCGGGATGAGAGTCAGCGAGTGAATGAATGTCTCTATAGCAGCGAGTCTTGCTCTGTCCTGTTTCGTAGGTGATAGGAAGGAAAAGGACGAAATATACATAAACTAAATGGGAACTTAAGTTGACTGAGTGGAAGGGTAGATACATAGATAATACACAAGCACTTCTAAATTATACACTATTAAACGGCGTTAACAGGGTTGTCCACACCAAAAGAAATCGGCCTCATCTTCACTTAACTTCAAGTGTGAATGATGTCAAGGGCTAACCATGTGCATAAAGAAATGAATACATCTACACACGAAAATAGAATGGGGATGAGCAGACTTTGCCTCCTTGCAGAGGAAACACATGTGGACCTGCTGTGTGAATATCGCCCGTTGATGCATAAACGTAAACAATATTGGGTTTACGATTCGGATGTCGCCGGTTCGATCCTCAGCGGGGTACATGTTTAAGTATACGGTTTGTTTGGTGGTAGGGCATTTTAAATGTCCGCCTGGCTAGCTAAAACCATCTTATCTAAATCAGCGGCCAAGGAGCAAAGTTAATAGTATTGTTGTGTTCCGGTTGCCAGAGATAAGATAGCCAGTCCCCCAAGTGTGTTGGGGTTTCCGGGTCAGTAAGCTTCCACCTTCGACCTCATCTTCACTAACATCAGGTGTGATTGAGATCGAGTATCAACCCGTTGTGCATAAAAAAAATAATCAAATTCCTCAAAGAGGCAAACCTGAGCAACGAACTCTAGGTTAGTGGAGATCACAATAGATGGGCAATGGTCGTAGTGATACAGGTCTCCGACGACCTGTAACAGCCACATATACAACCTGTTTGGTGTAGTGGTTAGCAACTCTGACCACTATACCAGAAGGTTGTGAGTTCGAATCCCGCTAGGGGCATATGGTTGTGTGATGAATACGGACATGTGTACCCGAGTTATGAAAGTTTTCATTTATAATAAGTATTTATTAACAAAAAAAAAATGTATTTATGTAGTATATCAACCATTTGGTATCCACAACACAAGCCTATAGTTGCTTACTGTGGAACTAGATGGCGCTGTGTGTATGTCAAGGATATATTTATTATTATTATTATACAACAAATAACAATAGAACCTTCTCTTTTTTTGATGTCGTTTTTTCTATTACAGTTTATGGTTTACCCCGGCTCCTTGTTAATTACCGTGGCCCCTATAACAGTGGATACCTTCTTCATGATCAGTGGCATGCTCATAGTCTACACAACTGCTGGAAAATTTAATGGAGGTAAGTATGTGTGGTTATCATCTTCGTCATATCAGCCATAGGACATCTACTGCTGAACATAGGCCTCCTCCGTAGATGGACAGACGACCTGATGAACCTCTTCCAACCGGTTACTCTGGAAATCTATGGGAGAAGCCTATTGTGTGGTATATGGGTTGTAAATTTAAGTACTTGTGTTATTTGAGTTCATTAAGCCCAGATATACCGTACAAAAATAGTATTAAACAGCGGAAGTACCTACGAAAAGAATACAAAATAAATGAACTACTAAGTATAATACTTTTTCTATATACATGTTACACAGGAAATACGTTGTTTTACTTCAAAAAACTTTTCATTACATTTTATTATGTTATTTGAGTACATTATAATTTTATCCACTCAAATAATATTTTTTTTATGCACAACGGGTTTGTAATTGACCTCAATCACACCTGATGTTAAGTGAAGATGAGGTCGAAGGTGGAAGCGTACTGACCCGGAAACCCCAACACATTTGGGGGACTGGCTATCTTATCTCTGACAACCGGAACACGACAATGTTATTAACATTGCTGCTTGGCGGCAGATTTAGATAAGATGGTGGTAGCTAGTCAGGCGGACATTTAAAATACCCACCAAACCGAATACTTAAACATGTACCCCGCTGGAGATCGAACCCGCGACCTCCGAATCGTAAACCCAATATTGGCCCAATATGGAGGCGGTTTAAAATTTCACATTTTAAATATTATACATGGGATAAGACATAAAAATGTACTTAATTTTGTACATGAATAAATTTTACGTAACTCGGTAACTCAAACGGTAAAATAATAGTTTAGAAACAATATTTTTCTTCCTACTACTCTTCCGCCCTCAGTGCAGTCAAATTGTATGGCAACCCCATTACTGCACACAATGTGCAGCACACTGTTGTTTTTTATTTTAATTTGTAGTAATTGTTACCACGTGAGCCTCCTAGAAGTAACGGTAAGGGGATAAGCGTCTAATGGATAGACGTATCGCGTTACCATAATTTATTTATATACGTGGTGCCAATCGCAAAAGCGATCGAACGCAAAAATATTTACGTGAGACGGCTGCTGTTTGTATGATCTGTGGTCAGTATGAAATTATGCTTTGAAGGGGGTATCTTCTTGTTGCATTAGGGTCAGTTCACACCGAGACGCGACGCGACGCGACGCTGCGCGCACATTTTTCATAGAGCGACTCAGAATATACTTTATTCACTACACGAAAAGATACACATTACATTGTGAGAATTCAGATTACGTTGCACCACGCAGCACTGCGCCTCGAGGTGCAGCGAGAAATCATTGGCCTCTTTGAGTATCGTCGCGTCGCGTCGCGTCTCGGTGTGAATTGACCCTTACACTAGAAACTCAAACTTTATACAGCAGTATGAGACCGCAGATTATAGTATTCGATATTAATAGCAACTTGATAACTCCAGCCGTTTCAGAGAAAACGGGCCTTCAAAGTAGCACTTGTTCTATGTATGATGATTTAGACTCACCCGATGGCGGTTCGGTGCACTTTGGAAATCACTATACTTAGCTGTTGATTTGAACGTGTGATGATGTGATTGAGGTTTTGTGTGATGATGATGATTGTGTAACAGCTGATAACCACTTATTTGCACCTTTCTTGAACTCAAAAATTAATTTCGTGAATTATTTTACGGAGCGCCGTGTTTACGCCATGATAACTTGGTTGAGAGAGACAGATATCGTATTTTGCCACTAGATGGCTCTCGCTGCAGCTAATGCCACCTATTCTGATGCGGAAAGACTGGCAAATAAAGGTCAATAGAGAAACTGATCAATCGATAATTTGAATGATGAATTTTTAAAATTACTTGACATAAAAATCGTGTTAATGTTACATTAACAGCACTTGACCGTGTTTTTTTTACGAACTTTCATTGAACGTACTTCGTATGTATGTAATATGTATGTAACTATGTATATTCAACATTTGGAAGTCAAATTAGAACCATTTCCTATTTACCTAAGGAACTGAAATTTTGCGTACTCGTTCAGTTCTGATGACAATACTAGACATGAACTGATGCTGCAGCTAGGATCGTCTCCTCACGAGGAGAACTGATGGAGTATTAACAGCTTGTTTTTTAAATTATTTTTAATGTAGAACCTATTTTAAGGCTTATCAACACAAAAGGTAAACGCAACCGAAATATATGTTGATTTCAGTGATTTACAAATAACCCTCTTAGTATATTAAATACATATCCTGTCAACATAACAGACGTCAAACTCATTTGCGCTGTATCAAATTTCAGTGAAGCTGCTCAAGAACCTTCACCTATTCTACCTGAATAGATATCTCCGAATGTTCCCTCTGCTCGCCGCTGCGGTCTTGCTCCAGGCTTCTGTATTTAACCGCATTGCCGACGGCCCAAATTGGAACACTGTGGCTTCGCATACTAACACGTGCCGAACGAATTGGTGGCTGACATTATTGCATGTGCAGAACTTGTTTGACCCAGAGAATATTGTGAGTGTTTTTAAATACTGACAAAAACGAGTTCGACGAGCGTATCTCAGTAGCTCCGTTTTTTTTTATATTAAAGACACGACGGGCAGGTTATTAGTCATGCTTGATGAAAATCTTGATGAAAGCCGTTTCTAAGATAAACAGAGTTAAACACAGTTTTTTGGTATATTTATATGATATCTTAGTCTGTAAGGGGTATTCTTTTTCAATTTCTTTTTTTTTATGATTAACTGGATACGCGTTTGACCACAATCTCATCTGATGGAAAGTGACGATGTGATCGAATATAAGCACGCGATAGATGCTTATTCACCCTGGTCTTGATGATCTCAAGGTTGTAGGATTCTGGAGAGACTGACGCCGGAAGGGAGTTCTAGGTTGTTCCCATTATGAATGAAGAGTCGAACTGCTTAGTATGAATGTTCGGTATATTAACTATAGTAATTCGAAGATGAATTGGCGATGGTGGGATAAGATTATGTAATTCCAACGCACACTCACCGAAGTGCATCCTGTAAAAGACTGAGAGACAGGCGACCTTGCGACGGTGTTCGATGCTCTGCAATTTAGCTGTGATCGAATAGTCACAGTCGCTTGACCAATCAGAGCATGAATCCTACTTCGCGCTAACGAAGTTTTATCAAGACATTGCATATAGGCCGCCGCTGTCCCCGGACAATACCAACAGCCCAGTGGCAGATCTTTCCTTTATGACATGTCAATCTCCCTCATGCTTTTGTATATTTACATTTGTGGAGGTATTACCTGAGCCTTGCCGACGACGTCTTAAGCCGCAGTTTGAGCCCTCCTCACCGGCACCCTTACCCATCTCTCTCTCTTCAATTTGAGCAATGCTCTTGTCGGTGGAGTCCTTTCCACACTTCTCTATATTCCGCCTTTTCTTTGACTTCCTGGTACGACATGTACGTTCTTCTAGACCTACCTCATTTCCTCTTAACCTCCACTTTTCCTTCAATAATGTTCTTGATAAAGTTGTCGTGTCGTATCACATGACCCAACATCTTGGGCATAGTTGCAAATATTTTCTTAAGTGTGTGACCTTCCCAGCCCACCTATGCCCAGGTGGGTCGAGTCACGAGGTTTATAGGTACATAAGGAGCGGGACAGCTCAGGCCAAGGTCAAAACAGAACACGGATCACCACACCAACTTATTTATTGCATGAAACAGGTAGTACAGAGGACCGAAAGGGCCTTAAAACTAAAAAAAAAATTAACTATTGAGATGTAGAAAAAATGATTAAAATAACGGTGCAGCTGAGTTGAAATCTGAAAATCAATGTGCTAAAAAAAGATCCGTCAGTTCATCAGTCAGTCAGTGAGTTTAAAATTTCGAATTTGAACTCCAATAACCCAAGCTCACCAGGATCAGCTCAAAAGAACGACACCGTTACAAGTGTTTTTGCACTAGCCCTCCTGTTTGCCTAAAGTTACTCTTTTTGTTTTTTTTTTATGCACAAGGTGTTGGTTCTTGACCTCAATCACACCTGACGTTAAGTCAAGATGAGGTCGAAGGTGGAAGCGTACTGACCAGGAAACCCCAACACATTTGGGGAACTGGCTATGTTATCTCTGACAACCGGAACACAACAATGCTATTAACATTGCTGTTTGGCGGCAGATTTAGATAAGATGGTGGTAGCTAGCCAGGCGGACATGACATTTAAAATGCCCTTCCACCGACCAAACCGAGTACTTAAACATGTACCCCGCTGGGGATCGAACCCGCGACCTCCGAATCGTAAACTCAATGTTGTATCGTAATGAATGAACCCAATGAATCGTAAACTCATAAAATAAGAATCAAACAGCGTCATCTGTGGGCTGAGTACCGAAGATAATGATAATGTTTTTATTTTTAAACAGTGCGTGAGCCACAGCTGGTATCTGGCGATCGACATGCAACTCCACATACTCTGCCCAGTGGTGCTCTTCTGGGTGCTTGGTCGTAGTAGGAAGGCAGCCTGGGTAGCGCTGACTGCAGCCCTAATGGCTTTTATAGTTGGCTCTACGGTGTTCAACTTCTTGATGAACTTCAAAGGGGCGACCATAGTTCCTTCGTATGTGCATTAAATAATTTCTATATTTGTTATTTTTTTTAATCTCTGACGAAAAGCGACTGGTGTTATCTGTTTGACGGCTTTGTGTGTGTGTGTGTGTGTGTGTGTGTGTGTGTGTGTGTGCGTGCGTGCGTGCGTGCGTGCGTGCGTGCGTGCGTGCGTGCGTGCGTGCGTGCGTGCGTGCGTGCGTGCGTGTGTGTGTGTGTGTGTGTGTGTGTGTGTGTGTGTATGTCCAGGCTCTGTCCGGCTGCATCTCAGTAATTGAACCGAATTGAGTGCGGTTTTTTTTTAATTCAAGAATGAAGGGGACAGGTTCTTGATAAAAATCGGTTAAGGTGGTTTCGAGGATATTTAGCTCCTAACTATTTTTTTTTGGTGGAGATGGATGATGTCGTAGTCACTCCGACAAAACTGTCTGAGTTTAATTAACCACATATTATAATTATTCATTAATATATTGATGAGGCGTCCTTTCGTCGCTGGACATTTGGGAGCACTGAAAACCAGCGCTGTGATACGTCGCAGCATGAGCTGAGTGGTAACCCATTCGCAGCATTGTGTGTGCGCATCTTATTTATAATGTAATTTGTACCTATTTCTTTTTTAACTATGATTTACTTCTGTTTTTAACGTGTTGTGGCGTTCATAATAAATTATTCTTATTCTTTTAACCTTAAATTCCAGCCGTTTCGGTGACTCGTCGTATTACGGTGTCTATTATTACCACAACACCTTGACGCGTGCCTCTCCCTACTTCGTGGGTATGATATTTGGATACTTGTTACATATTTGGCGTGGGAAGAAGTTAGTAATACCTGTGGTAAGAATCAAAGTTAATAATAGAATATATGGAGGTGGCGGGAAGTCGCTGGATGCAGGCCGCTTATGACTGGTCGCTTTGGAAATCTGTGGGGGAGTTCTATGTTCAGCAGTGGACGGCCTGTGGTTGATATCAAATCAAATCAAAAATGTTTTATTTCGTAAGTTATAAGAATAACATTTGAAATCGTCATGACATACAGTTATCGCTCATTCAATAGGCAGTCTCCCCAGAGAAGAACGAGCAAGAAATTCCAGGGTTGCTCTTTTTAAATAAATCAATACAAATACAATTTGAAATACCTAATTGTAAAATTTATGATTCGACAAAGAAAAATAAGAATAAAATATACTAGATAATGGCGAGCGGTTCATGTCCACGCATTCTTATCATCCAGATAGTCAGAAATTTTATAATAGCCTTTGGCACATAGTTTCCGTTTGAAATTTTGAATGTCTACCGGAACCTTATTGTAAAAGCGTATACATTGTCCCTTGAATGACTTAGTGACTTTGTGTAAGCGACTGCTATGGATATGATGATGATTATGGACAACATATTCCAGCATGACTATTGCTCCTTGGACATTAGGGAGACAACTAGTTTGTGCCACTTAGGCACGTCTCGCATCCACATGACATTTAAGATAGGCATAAATGTTTGCGCTTTTGGTGTAGACAACTAGGGGCCGTGGGGGTAAGAAGCAAGCCATTTGGTATAACCGCCTCCGTGGCTCAATGTAACATAGGGTTTACAAATCAGAGGTCGAGGATTCGATCCCCCTCGGGGTACATGTTTAATACTCGGTGTGGTTGGTCGTTGGGCATTTTAAATGTCCGCCTGGCTAGCTACCACCATTTTATCTAAATCTGCCGCCAAGCAGCAATGTTGATAACATTGTTGTGTTCCGGTTGTCAGAGATAAGATAGCCAGTCCCCCAAATAAAATGGGGTTTCCGGGTCAGTACGCTTCCGCCTTCGGCCTCATCTTCACTTAACATCAGCTGTGATTGAGGTCAAGTGCTAACCAGTAAAACCACTGCATCAGCCTCGCCTTTCAAAGAGGGAACCCCTCCTGCCTTCTAGGCACCATACCGCACAGCAACCTTTTGGAGGACATTTTTAATATACGAGTATTTTATTTTCGATTTCATGATAAGTATAGTGTCTACGTGCTTTATTTTACATGTTAAATAAACGCTATAAATGTGTAATATTAACTTTCAGGTGGTAACATTATTGCTATGGGTAGGCGCAATATCGTTAGCTCTAGCTGCTCTGCTGGTCACACTGCCAATGAAAGCTATGGACTACGAGAACCAGCTGCTGGATAACTTTGTAAATTCTTACCAGAGGCCGGTGTGGGCAATGAGCTTGGGCTGGATTGTGTTCGCTTGCGTGCATGGCTATGGAGGTAACGGAAACAATATAATACATACATACATACATAATGTCACGCCTGTTTCCCGTAGGGGGAGGCAGAGACCACAGACTTCCACTTGCTACGATCCTGACACACCTCTTCTGCTTCCTTCACTCTCATAAGGTTGTTCATACATGCTCGTCGGTTTAGGGTACTCTTGACTTGGCCTTTCTTTAAGACGTCCCCGATTTGATCATGGTACGTTCGCCGTGATCTTCCTCTACCAACACTACCATCCACATTCGCTTTGTATATCTCTTTCGTAAGTCTTCTTTCATTCATCCTCTCCACATGTCCAAACCACCTCAGCATACCTTTTTCAATCTTTGCCACTACGTCTTCATTCACACTGCTTAACTCCCTAATTACACTATTCCTGATTCTATCTTTCAAAGTCACAATATAAAAAACATTGTCATAATCAACTTCTTTTTCCTTCTTTATTAATTGTGATTGAGGTGTATAATGGTATACCGAATTACACTACCCCCAAAAACGGTTGACAGAAGAACGGTTGATCGAAAGCCGAGTTGCGGAGTTTGTTCATCATTAAATTTTTTAATTAAAACCAACTCCGCAATGTACTCGGCTTTGGATCAACCGCTCTTCGGTCAAACGTTTTTCAGGGTAGTGTAATTCCGTATACGATTATACATTCGATTGAGGTCAAGTGTGAAACCGTTATGCATAAAAACAAAAAAAAAAACAGGGAGTGAAATGTGGTGTGTTTTTCGTGGTCGTAATTTGTGATATTTTTCAGGTCCTGTCAACTGGTTCCTGTCTCTCCGTATATGGAAGCTGCCGTCCCGCATTTCATATGGGATGTACATATTCCATTATCCGCTGATGTTTATTGTTACCAGTACTACCTTGATACCCGTTCAGTTTACGTCTGCATATGCGGTGAGTTGACATAAATTGGCGTTTTAACCGACTTCAAAAAAGGAGTTTCTCAAATACGGCCTGTTTGGTGTAGTGGTTAGAAACTCTGCTGCAACACCAAGAGGTCGCGGGTTCGAATCCCGCAAGGGCATATGTTTGTATGATGAACACAGACATGTGTTCCTGAGTTATGGATGTTTTTCATTTTTAAATGTATTTAATTACAAAAAAAAATGTATTTTGTGTATTTTATCAACCATCTGGAATCTATAATACAAGCCTAGTTGCTTAGTGTGGAACTAGATGGCGCTGTGTGTATGTGCAAAGATATTTATTTTATTTTATTTATTTACATCGACTGGCTTTTTTTTTGTTACGCTGTATCTTCGTCAAATGTTAACTGATTGTGATTATTATTTTCTTTTTGTTTGATGGGGTTTACCGCGAGTGTGGTCCCTTATATTGGAAATATTCCTTAGAAGTGACTGCATGTTCCAAACATTAAAAACTACAAATTCAAATTCAAAATTGCATTTATTTTATAGGTACACAGGGAAGGTACACTTAAAATAGTGAAATTTAACATTTTTTTTAGCTACTGTTTATTTAAAAGGGAATTTTCCCCTGAGAAGAACCATCAAGAGACTAGAGGGGTTGTAATACAAAACTTTTTCTTTATTAATAGTTTAATGCTTGAAACAACGCTCACGGTACAAATCTGCTGACTCTAAGAAATTAAATCGATAACCACATTATATCGTGAGTTAATGCTATCCTGTATCTGTCACGGAAACCATAATACAAATTCCTTTAAGCTTTCATATAAAGGAAAATATTTATCTTGAAACATATATTTAAATCCTTTAAATGTTCTTTAAAATCTTCCCCCCGGACCTCGACAGTGAGCAGTCGTGTTAAATGTGTACCTACATATTTTATTTTTATTCTGTGATTTTGTTAATTTCTGCACCTAAAAATCAAGACAGAAAAATAGGAGCGCATAGAACCAAAGGACTCATTATAATAACACAAGAACGTGAGTGACGAATTCCTCTTACTTATGATTGCCTGGTACCTGGCTCTGAGATAATCGCACTTACATAATTGATTTGGCGCCATCTACTGACGGACATTGTCATCACTAATATAAGCACCACCTATGGAAATCCACCAGAACTAAAACGACTTTATAAATGGTTTGAAACTGAGCCTTATAATTCATGTTCTCCTGGTACAACAACTGTGAACTGGATATTGTTTTGCTTCGAAACATCAAAATATCAAACATTGACGCTGACAGACAAGTGTCATTTGAAACAATAAATTCCACACATTAAGTATCTCTTCAGATTCCTGATCGCCTGGGGTCTGTGAACGAATATCTATAATCATTAGCTCGGGGTAATGCCACAAGACTTAAGTTGATTAAACTCCTACCGTTGTCTGAGCTCCTGGTACTACGAGAAATAGAACAACCTAAAATTTCCGTTAAAAAAGAAAAGAAACTAAAGAAATCTAGTAAGCAATTTTTGCTTCTCAACTCTTATTGACGTCTGCACCCCTGGTACCCTTTAGTCCTCGAAGATGATGAATAAATCAATATCTGATCCAGAATTAGATTCTATGCAACAGGACACTACACCACCAAACTATATTTTTACCCGACCAAAGAGAAAGAGACAGCATGTTGAATCTCCTTATCTTGATGATTTTAAAAAGGAAATGATGAATATGATGAAGACATTGCTTACTGAACACAAAAATGAATTCAAAGATATTATACCGACACTTAAAGATATTCAAAGAACAAATACCAACATTGAGAGCTCGATTGCCTTCCTAACGGCCCAAAATGAGGAATTAAAAAAGAAGATAGATATAGTGGAAGCACAAGCGAAAGAAGATAAAAAATATATAAATTTACTAGAAGAGAAAGTTGAAGACTTACAGAGAGGGCAAAGAAAGAATAATTTTGAAATTAGAAATGTCCCAAGGAAAAATAATGAAACTAAGGAGGACCTGCTGCAGATGGTTAAATGCCTTGCTACTAGCGTAGGCAGTAATCTCGGCATTTCTAATGTTAATGATATTTACAGAGTGAATGGGAAAAAATCAGATACACCAACCACTTCAATTATAGTGGAAACAAACTCAACTATATTAAAATCTGAGGTTCTTAAACTGTGCAAACAATATAATAACAAATATAAGAAAACGAAACTTTGCGCAAAGCATATCGGCTTCCATACCTCTGAAGATACACCTATTTACGTTACTGAACACCTGACTCCACGAGGTTCCCGACTTCATTTCCTGGCTAGAGACCTAGCAAAATCGAAGTCGTATAAATTTTGCTGGACAGCATATGGAAAGATATACGTCAGAAAAGATGAGTCGTCGCGTATTATCAACATAAATAATGAAGCGCAAGTCCAACAACTTCTCAACAATGAATGACTAATATTTGTTCCTACTATACTCTTATCTAAACGCGATTTCAGGAAAATAGTTTTTAAAATGGTTTGTTTAATTTTACTTTTTTTATATTGTGCATGTTTATTAAAATATTATAATTATATTCATAACATTGTGTATAACACGTGTATTACTCTATATACTAGACATTGTCTCAAATATTACTATCTTATTCTATTAATATCGAACACAATCTATTACATCTACACACGCACACTTCAACATAAAATTCATATCCACACTTATTACACACACTATAACCGTATTTATATCGTTATAACTTCAGATCTAATAATGCATAATAATTACTTTCCCGCGATATTCCAAAAACAGTTTACTGTAACCATGATTTCACTTTTGTTGCATTCCCATTACCCTAAGCTTTTAATAACTACAGTTTTTATCAATGCTCTCAATGGATAGTCTGCTAATTACCATGAAAGATATAGACAACTTGCATATAGCCAAATCTGTCTCATGTGATAGTGAAGATCTGTTCAGGCACTGTATCATAAAAAAGAATGACTTTACAATACTTTCCCAAAACATCAGGAGCATTTATTGTAATTTTGACAATTTTCTAACCACTCTGTCAAGTTTTACTGTTGAAACGGACGTTATAGTCCTTACAGAATGTAGACTTAATATAGATAAACCTATTCCTATACTAAGCAAATACCTCTCTTACAAAACTTGTAACCACATGAATCAAAACGACGGAGTCGTTGTATACATTAAAGACACACTAAAATTTAACATTACCGAAATTAAATTAACTCATGCATCGTGCCTTCAGTTAGACGTTCTTGATAACATTATCTTATGTATATACCGCTCTCCGTCAAATAGCAGTGCTGAAAGCTTCATAACATCGCTGAATAATCATTTAAATACATTAAATACTAATAAAAATATTATAATAACTGGTGATATTAATATTAATCTTATAGTAAAAGAAACAGAAACCTGTTATGAGTACAATAACAGGACAAGTTATCTGACTATGCTTTCTATATATGGTATTCTACCAGGTCACACGCTTCCAACACGAGAAAACAGCTGTCTAGACCATTTCATGTTGAAAATAAATAATAAGAAGATAAATGCGTTTGTTGCAGTTCTACACACAACCGTCACTGATCACCTTACTACCCTCCTCTCATTATCTAAAATCAAAAGAGGATTTTCTCTGCCCAAGACATCGACTACTATAAATTTCGAAAATGCTTTAAAATTCTTATATGAACACAATTTATCTGAATTACTATTTTGTGAAGATCCAAATGTACTTACAGAGCTTTTGATACAGAAGTTAATAGACTCGATTAACAAGAACACTATCACAACTAACATTCCTAGCAGCAAACGCTTAATTAAACCATGGATCACCAGTGGAGTTCTGAGATGCATAAAAAATCGCAACAAACTACAAATTCAGACTCGTAAAGATCCATATAATGAAACAAAAAAGATAACATTTACACGATATAGAAATTATTGTAACAAATTAATAAAAAAACTTAAAAGGAAATATGAAAGAGACCAATTAACTAAATCAATTCATAACAATAAATTACTGTGGAAAAATATAAAAAACATCACATATACTAATAAAACAAAAAGCCTAAACACTGAACTATTACAAATAAAATCATCTCCTATTGAGTCTGCCAACTTTATAAATAACTATTTTTCCAATGTGGGTAAACAATTAGCGGAGACATTAAGAACTAATATATTACCTGACGGCGTTGTTGATAACTCACTTCGAAATTTACCAAGCCTATCTCACTCGTTTGTGCTACATGATACAGATCCAAAAGAGATAAATCGATTAATTATTAACTTAAAAACGGACAGCGCTCCTGGATGGGATAACATTCCCACCAAATATATCAAATTCATTGCCCACGAGATCACTCCCATTTTAACGCATCTAGCAAACCTTTGTTTTAAAACTGGTACCTTTCCTGCACTATTAAAACAGTCTATTATTACTCCTGTCTACAAGAGTGGGGATAGGGGCGATGTCAGTAATTATAGGCCAATTTCAGTTTTACCCGTGCTCTCAAAAATATTGGAGAAGTTACTGAATAATAGACTATTAAACTATCTAACGAAATTTCAAATAATATCCCCATTTCAATTTGGTTTTAGAAGGGGGGTGTCCACCGAAAATGCAGTTTTATCTCTAACTTCGCTTGTGACTGAAAAACTTGATAAAAAACAAAAGTGCATATCTGTTTTTTTAGACCTCAAAAAAGCCTTTGACACCGTCTCTGTCCCCATTCTTGTACACAAATTAGAAAAAATTGGCATTAGAAACAAACAATTAGATATATTTCGGGATTACCTATCAAATCGAGTACAAAAAGTAAAGCTTGGCGATTATGTTAGTAAAGATGTTGGCGTAACGTACGGTGTCCCACAAGGTAGCGTACTTGGCCCTACTCTTTTCCAAATCTATCTTAATGACCTCTGTAATATGCCCATCAAAAATGCACAAATATTTTCATATGCCGATGATACTGCCATCGTATTCGCTGGAACATCTTGGAGCTCTGTCAAATCTGATGTGGAGCATGGTATGGCCCGTGTGCTGGAGTGGCTCAACCATAACCTGCTCACTTTAAATGCAAGTAAAACAAATTATATTTGCTACAGTATTTATAACAATACACAACCGGACTCCGATTTTGTAATAAAAATACATCATTGTAATAACGTGGCAGACGCCCAGTGTAATTGTCCTGTAATTAATAAAATAAACTCTACTAAGTACCTTGGTGTAATTATTGACCAGAGACTAAGCTGGCACCCTCAAATAGAACTAATCGCAACTAGAGTCAGAAAATTTATATGGATGTTTAAGTCACTTAGGCATGTGGCATCCACTCATGTTACAGAGGCCTCCACTAACCCACCAAAAAACCTCTTGAATCAGATTTATATTGCACTTGTGCAGTCAGTATTATCATATTGTCTTCCTATTTGGGGAGGGACACATAAAACAAAATTCTTGGAAATAGAGAGAGCTCAAAGAGCCCTAATTAAAGTGATGTATTTCAAAAAGCAGCGCTTTCCTACAGATATACTTTATCAAATTAGTGACCTACTTACTGTGAGACAACTATATATTACTAAAATTATATTAAACACCCACAAAACTCTACCATTTGATAAAGAAACAGAAACTAGGCGCAGAAAAGATAAAGTTGCTTACATACCACTAACTAGGACGGAATTTGCAAGAATTCAGTACAAAAATCGGTCAGGCTATCTTTACAATAAAATAAACAAAGAATTAAGTATTTATAATAAATCTCTCCATGAATGTAAAAAAGCACTAGTTACTTGGTTAAAAACTCTAAACTATCGGGATACTGAATATCTATTAACATATACACAATGAATGAATAAATATATATACATATATATATATATATATATATATACACACACACACACACCACTGATGCACACTATACACACATATATCATCACACACACACAAACACACATACACGATTATATAAAATGTAAGCTTACTTTAAAAATGTTATAAGACATTTTGTTATGTAAAAAAAATAAAATAATAGACCTTTTGCTAACATATGATATGGAAGAGTGGTTCATCCTACTACAGGCTTTTGTAAGCTTAAAAGGAGGATCCTACAACTTGTATTGCCATACTTGTAGTAAAGGAAATAAACGATTTTTGTTTTTTTTTTTTTTTTTTTTTTGATGTATAAAAATGTTTAGGAAAAAGGTATGATTTCAGATGTACATGTTCGTCGGGTACTTCGCGTTATCATTCGTCATATCCTTCGTGTTGACTCTACTAATCGATTCGCCATTTTCAACGATAGTCAAACTGGTTTTGGGAGGAGGTTAGTATTTCCATAGATAATAATAAAACTGAATTGTCCTCCATTATAGAAAATTTATAAATGGGATGTTAACCGCATCCGTGGCTCAATGTAAACAACATTGAGTTACGATTCGGAGGTCGCGGGTGCGATCCCCAGCGGGGGGCATGTTTAAGTACTCGGTTTGGTTGGTGGTAGGGCATTTTAAATGTCCGCCTGGCTAGCTTCCACCATTTTCTCTGCCGCTAAGACCAATGTAGTCTGCCAATAACACCCCCACACTACCGCGACGCTAGCGCAACGTTTTTTGCGAACAATTACAATGCACAACGCAATTCATAAATAATCAAAAAAGTGTTTTTTTATGTAGTTTACACACGGAGGTGGTTAAAGATGTTTTTTTTTTTTTTTTTTTATTAAAAACTGGTTTCGCGTTTGACTACAATCTCACCTGATGGAAAGTGACGATGAAGCCGAAGATGTATCACGCGCACCCAGTAAATGCCTATTCACTCTAGACTTACAATCCCAATGATTTACAAATATTAACCCTGTATACCGAATCGAAATATGAATAACAATGGAATATTTCACCAAAATTCTTAAATGGTCCAGGAAAACATCTTGAGGAAACCCGCATGCCTGAGAAATAAAAATTCAAAGGATGTAAAGTCCCCAACCCGCATTGGGCCAGCGTGGTCAACTATGGCCCATACTCCTTGATATACGAGGGAAGGCCTATATCACTGCAGTGAGATGTTTACGGCTGAGATGATGATTTCACCAAAATAGTCTATAGAAACGGCTACATGAATCTTGATTGAAAATTTTGGTGCTCCTAGTGGGAATTTATATTCAATCTCCTTTATAATTTCCCGTAGTCAATAAGGAAAGCTAGAAAGCTGTAATACTAGAAAGCTACTTTTTGTAATAGAAAGCTGTAATTTTTCATGGGTGTACATATTAATCACGCCGACAGTCGTAAAGTGTCCCATACACGTAAAGTGGGGATGAATGTGTGTTTCCCGCCAGCTAAACGATTGGTTTTGGATAACTTTCCATTGAAAGTATTTATCATGCAACAAAAACGGGCAGTGAAGTGACGGACAAGTATGGAACTCCATGCGCGTGGCCCGACACGCACTTGACAGGTTTTATTAATCCTGTGTGTGTTGCTTATATATTCTTTGTGCCTTTCTATTCTATATTAATTAATTTTAAAAATGTGATGTTATTCCTGCGTAACAATAAACTTCACAAGAGCTAGCAAAGACTGTCAAAAATTCTATAAACTATAAAAAGAAATAAAACAGAAAACACCACAAACCAGTCGTGCAAATCGCTGGCTGTCAAAGGCTGTATGGTGCTTGAAGCGCTTCAGTTAGCCAGCTGAAATACTAAACTAAAACCTTTAGCGAAATCCCAGGCAGATGTTTACCGCTATTTCAAGAACCTGTAACTCGAAACGGAATTTCTATACAGTTTAAAATCTGTCAACCAATTGACGACCGATTGGTGTCTACTACACCCTATCAGCGTAACCAACGGTTGCGGGTTCGAATCCCGCGAAGGGTGGACGTTTGTGTGATGAATACTAATATTTATTCCCGATTTTTTTTTATTTCACAGGACAAAAGCCAGCTCGAGAAGAAGTATCGGAAGAAAAACTATGAAATCGTTATAAAGTGCCATAAACTGAATCTGCCAAATAGATTAGTAATTAATGGACATATTGTAAATATAAAATATAAGTTAGTTGTAATAAGAATATAGTTTTTTTGTCTGCCTACTGTATGTAGCTTATCGAAATCTGCCGCCAAACAGCAATGTTAATAGCATTGTTGTGTTCCGGTTGTCAGAGATAAGATAGCCAGTTCCCCAAATATTTGGGTTTCCGGGTCAGTACGCTTCCACCTTCGGCCTCATCTTCACTTAACATCAGGTGTGATTGAGCTCACGTGCTATATATATATATAAATAATAAGGGACCCGTACTCCCTCATAAGGCCTTTATCCCTGCAGTGGGATGCTTACGGGCTGATGTTCACATCTCAATATCAGTCCGTAAGCATCCTCACTGCAGGGATAAAGGCTTTCCTTCGTAAATGAGTACGTGTTATATACATATAGTCCAGGCATGCAGGTTTTCCTTCAGCGTTTAAGAGCAGTCGGATAAATGCACATAAGTAATTAAATTAAATTTAAAAACTCATTGGTACATGGCCTGCCTGGGAATCGAACCCGGACCTTCCAAGGAAACCGTGTCTTAACGGCTGAGCCACCAACGCTCCCATCCACCGACGCTCCCACTTAATAAACCTTTTAGCTTCCCAGTATACGGGTCGCTGTAGTTAGTGTAACGTTTCATTGCCGTGACATCCGTATACTACTTTTTGTTCCAGTAAACCACGTATATCTTTAGATGAGTAAAATGCATTACCCTTTGTGGCATTTGAGCGCATAATTTGTGTGTACTAGCTCTCGTGTGCCGCTGGAAACAAGCATATCTCTTTTATGTGATCGGGCCTACGTACTATGAGCATCTACCCGCAGATTTACGTGACGAAAAAAATGACGACGCATTCATTCGCCAACTGAGAAACTTTTTGTTGGAAAATGAATTTTATTCTATTGTTTATACATGTTTTCTATTTTAATATATCTATTTTAACTTGTATTCAACTATAATTTGACAAAGGTGATTATGGCATATCAATAATCTCATGACATGGTTTATATATTTTATTTTGTTTTGTTTTATTTCATTTTGATTATTCTAAAATGGTATGACGTTGACGTAACAATGGTTACATACTTAAACTTTCTTAATTAATTTTGACATACATATAACAATATGTTTTACTATTGTATACAGGAATTTGTTTTTTATGTTATTATTTTTTGTTTTATGTTTGACAATCACTTTTATTTTAAATTTCATAATTTACGAAACTGTATGTATGACATGCTATTGTAAAAGTGAACTAAATAAATCTAATCTAATCTAATCTATGGCTTTTTTGTACATTAGCAGATACGTGTACGTAGGTCACACTAAAAGTTTTGCGTAACTTAAAAAAACAACATGTTACAACCAAAATATTATGTTTATTGCTTTTCAAAATACTCTCCTTTACATTTTAAACATTTTTTCATGCGATCGAACCATTTTTTAAAACAGGAGGATCACAGATCTGAAGGCATTCTTTCTAGGTGCTTCTCTCCCAAAAGCATTTTGAATACGAGCGGCACAGTCTTGCGGAGAAAATCTTTTCGACTTAATTCCATTTTCGTTGCGTACCTACGTAGAACTTTGATGTGTGATAAAAACAATTGACAAATGATTTCCCGCCAATTTTTTTATATTACCAAGAAGGTTGCAAGTCGTTTAAAAGAATAACATTCGAAATTCAAATAGTTCGGATTAGCTAGAAGTGCAAAACTTTTAGTGTGCCCCATATAGGTATACTTGCTTGTATATTTTTAACCGACGTTAATAAATGAGGAGGTTTCTATGTTCATAATTGTTTTTATAACCCCCAACACAAAAAGTGTTATAAACTTGATTGTTATGAGTTTTGAATCCTGAATCTTACAACCTTGGGATCTTCAAGAGTAGAGTGAATAGGCATTTACTGGGATCGCGTGCTTCATCTTCGATCACATCGTCACTTTCCATCAGGTGAGATTGTGGTCAAACGCGAATCCAGCCAATCATAAAAAACAAGGTTGTCTGTGGTACCATAGTTCTTATACGGGTGAAAGCAGGTTTACTAGCGGTGGTCCTTAGACGTGTTTTATTAAAATCGGATCCGCCATTGTGTTTTAATCGCTTGTTTTCTCGGGGGTTGTCTAAATTTTCGTCAATTGTTAAGAGAGTTTGATAATTATTTTGTTGTTTGAAAGGGTATATCGGATGGTCTCATATAAATATTGTGAAAATCTGATGATACACGACGGAGAATGAGAACGGAAACTTGTAAAGTTGGTTGTTTTGTCAATTACTATCGGTTCAATTCATATAATAAACTAGCTTTCCGCCCGCGACTTCGCCTGCGTTCGACTTTATCGCGGAAATTTGTTTATCCCGCGAGAACTACTCACTTTATCAGGATGTCTTAATCTAGGGTATATTCTACCTATATACCAAATTTCATCCAAATCCGTCCATCAGTTGTGCCGTGATTGAGCAACAAGCAAACAAACAAATAAACAAACATCCAAACTTTCACATTTATAATATTAGAAGATATACCAAATTTCATTCAAATCCGTCCATCCGTTGTGCCGTGATTAGAAAAAAAAAAAAAAAAAAAACTTTGGCATTTGTAATATTTATTTAAGACAACCATTTGCACTTATAATATCTCATGATGAAACTGTAATCTATGATAGTGCCTCTGTTATCTGAGATGTATATCTGTCATTGTATTTGCCTGGGAATATAATTGTGTTTGATTTTGAAATACAATGGTGTCTTCCTTTATAACGAACTTCAAGAAAAGAGGATGTTTTCAATTTTTATGTATGTTTGTCATGCGATATCTTTGTTAATTATAAACCGATTGTATAATAATGTCATTTAAAGATATTTTTGTGTTTCAACATCCTTTTGGTTTCCGGGATAGTAGAAGAACCAAGACATATCTTCCCGTGTGTATCGTACAGGGCGTGTAAGGGATCAGGAATTAATATCAATAGGTTATTGACCGTCAGCAACGTCAATGGTCTCAAAATCGTTCCGTGATTAAGGAACGAGTAAAGGACGTCTTCCCCGTGAGGAGCAGTAGCCGGGAGAGGCGTTGGGCCCAACAGAAGACTATCATTTCTATTCTACATCACTTGACGACCTGTTTGGTGTAGTGGTTAAAAATTCTGACTGCTATGCCAGGTCGCAGGTTCGAATTCCGCTAGGGGCATATATTTGTATAATCAATACAGACATGTGTTCCCGAGTTATGGATGTTTTTCATTTATTAATGTATTTATTAAAAAAAAAAATGTGTTTGTGTAGTTTAACAACCATCTGGTATCCATAATACAAGCCTAGTTGCTTAGTGTGGAACTAGATGGTGCTGTGTGTATGTGCAAAGATATTTATTAAATTTATTATTATTATTATTTATTTCTGTTGTGGTAGTGGTTGTATCCCAACAAGTTGATTTATTTTTGTGACGTCATTTCAATGCGAAGTTAAAACAAATGAAAACACACAACCATTCAATTCAGTAACAAACTTTTCCATTCACAACTGAAAATCGATGCGTTAATCGCCGCACTTCGAACAAATTAACAGAACCAAACTGGGACGAATTCGCTAAGTGAATCGTTTGAAATTTTCCGAGTATACAAAACTCTTGTTTGTATTGTGTTTCAATAAGAGAAATTGGAAAATGATTTCCATTGCTGTTGAGATGCCTCATAAGACTAGAGGTGGACAAAGATTAGACTTGATAACTACGAATTGAAAATTTAGAAATCACCAATAGACTTCAGGTCTATTATATTACAAAAATGGTATCTCACTATGAGCTTTTATAAGAAGCTCAAGGTCACGCTCGGCGTTTTATTACGATATCGAATCAGAAAGGAAAAAGAATTGGTGGCCGGTGGGGCATTAAACTTCTTGAGTGGAGACCACGCACCAGCAAGTGCAGCGTAGTACGCGTAGTACGTCCACCCATAAGGATGACTGATGACATGATGAAGGTCGCGGGAAGTAGCTGGATGTGCAGGCTGCTTCCGACCGGTCACTCTGGAATTCTATGGGGGCGGCCTACGTTTAGCAGTTGGTTGTCATGAACGCTAAAGACATGGTCACTTTACCGTTTCCCAGTATTCAGTAAGTTTATTACAAATATAAAGTTTTGGTGCCCTACCACCAACCAAAACTTTATGGGGTTCGATGTCCAGCGGGGTACATTTTAGTACTCGATTTGGTTGATGATAGAGCATTTTAAAATGTCCGCCTGGTTAGCTACCACCAACTTATCTAAATCTGCCGCCAAACAGCAATGTTAATAGCATTGTTGTGTTCCGGTTGTCAGAGATAAGATAGCCAGTCCCCCAAATAAGATGGGGTTTCCGAGTCAGTACGCTACTACCTTCGGCCTCATCTTCACTTAACATCAGGTGTGATTGAAATCAAGTGCTAACCCGTTGTGGATAAAAAAAAATGCTTACGAGTAAAATTAACTTTCTTTAGGGCTGTAGCGATTTTAGCTCAAAGTTCTATTCGAATTTGCTAATTATTTTAATTACAAATTAAGAGCTACATGCGTAATATAATACTCAGATGTATGAAAATTTACGTAAGTGTAATATTGAGAAGGTAAATTGATAATTCGCAAATCGTGATTGTTGGCTATTTTAAAAATACCTATTCACTAATATAACCCATTACTAAACATGTAGCCAGCTGGGCATCGGTACTCCATTTCGCTAGTGTAAAGAAATAATAAATAAATATCCTTACACATACACACAGCGCCATCTAGTTCCACAGTAAGCAACTATAGGCTTGTGTTGTGGATACCAGACGGTTGATATACTACATAAATACCTTTTTTTTGTAAATAAATACTTATTATAAATGAAAACATCCATAACACGGGTACACATGTCCGTATTCAGCACACAAACATATGCCCCTAGCGGGATTCGAACCCGCAACCTTATGGTATAGTGGTCAGAGTTTCTAACCACTACATCAAACAGGTCGTAAAAAAAAACTCTTATACTTAAATAAAATAAATGTAACAGAGTCAACCCTATATTGATGTCTGTAAACCTTCATAGACACGGGGACATAAATCGCATAACTTTTCCAAGCACGTCCCGGTGAGTTGGTAGGGAGTTCGGGCGGAGTAGCTGAATATGTAATCATATAGGATCGACCTCCTGACTAAGAGACTTGCTTCTGTAGTCGTGAATGTGTTACGGATTTACAGAGGTGAGTTTAATTTATTTTGAGATATCTTATTATGTACCTAACCAAGAATTTTATGGAATCACATACCCGGTCAAGGGCCAATGGGTAGTATTCTACCCAGCGCGCGAAATCCGTAAAGCGCCAATGGGTAGTATACTACCCAGGGTCTCGATCCGCTGAGTGTGCTCACAAATCTATTTATCTCGCTTACACTAGTGGTTAATTCCTATGGTAGAAAATTCCTACCAAATCTACGTTAGTGTACCCTTCTTTTAAAATATATGCAGCCATTTGAAACGCACTTACAACCCACACAAAAAAAAAAAAGAAGGTTGACAGCAATAACCTATAAATTTACGTCAGTGTTTGACAGTGCGTAATATATATAATAAATATTTTTTATATGGTGAGATAAGGCTTTCTATGTTTTTCCATGCATAGAATGAATCAATAAACCATTAAAAAATATAAAATAGATAGGTCATCGATTTACTTTTAAATATAAAAAATGTTAAAGGTAGAATATAAAAAACATAATTACTTAAGGTCAATGCCAAAGTTTACAGCTTAGTATACCCATTCAAGAGTTGTAAATGACATCATAACTCATGCCATTAGAGAGCTATGTTCAACAATAGTTATAAAAACAACACTTGAGCTTACAATCTTTGCGCTCTGAGTCATAAATAAAGTTTTTTAAGAAGGCGCGCGGCAACCGCAAGAGGCTCCCGGTCTGGCGCTTTACCGGGGTCTATCAATATGGTCTTTACCTAGGCTAATGCTTCGCGTGAACTTTATCAAATCGTCGGTACACCTCGTGGAGCTGCCCAGGCTGCGTCTTCTGGTGCGTGGTCGCCGCACGAGAACCATTTCTCCCCAACGGCTGTCGGCCCTACGAACATACATATAAATATAAAATATTCTTAGACATACACACAGCGCCATCTAGTTCCACACTTAGCTAGTTGTGGATACCAGATGGTTGATATACTACATAAATACATTTTTTTTTGTAAATTTGTAAATAATTCCTTATTATAAATGAAAACATCCATAACTCGGGTACACCATGTCCGTATTCATCACACAAACATATGCCCCTAGCGGGATTAGAACCCGCAACCTTTTGGTATAGTGGCCAGACTTGCTAACCACTACATCAAACAGGCTCATAATTCATGTATACATATTCATTGTATACTTTATTGCAACATTCATGCATACCTACATATTGTACGAGTCTATTGTTGGGCATCCACACATTCGATATTAATGATTCACAACCGCCATTATGATTTAAAAATTCTTTATAGTATCACAAAACATACAGACATGTATTGGTAAATAACTCATTAAAATTAAATAATTTCTAGTGTTTTTTTTTACAAACTTAGGTATTACGTCTTTTTAAACAAACTTGTAATCAGTACGTTCCATTTTTCTCCTACAAAAAATCGGTCACCGATTGTCGGCCGTGGGCGGGAAGTCTTAAACTGTTAAATTTATTCAATGACGGCGCTACTAGACGAAATAAACCCGCGTAAATTTGAACATGGGACATGAAAATATATAGACAGACTGTACACTTCTTAATAATCCTCTTGTTGAAATGGCAGCAAACAAAATGTCTTCTATATCTTCCTAAAGGTACTAAATCGGTGATTTACACATGAAAAAATCAAACTGCAGTAAAATCAGTAATAAATATTTTGCTAAAACAATTGTTATTGACATATTTATCGAAGCTAAAGATATAATTCACTAACTTTCCGCCCGCGGTTTCATTGTATATTTAATTGGTTTATCCCGTGGGAATTACTCACTTTATCGGGGAAAAAATATCGTATACAGGGTATCTATGTTCTACCTATATACCAAATTTCGTTAAAATCCGTTCCTCCGTTTTTGATGAAATTTTGAAATTTTTAACGATATTTTTTTGAAGAACATAACTGAGGGAAAGGTTGAAGGTAAGAGAGGAAGAGGAAGACCTAGGCGTAATTACTTTGACCAAGTGAAAGAAAAGGTGAATGTCGTGTCGTACCAAGAGGTTAAAACGAGGGCGGAAAGTAAAGAGACGTGGTCATTACTCTACCGACAAGAACACATAGCTCTTAAATTGAAGAAGACCAAGTTTTATTCAATACGACAATTAGAAGTAGGTTCGAATTTACTTCTTTTTTTTAATGCACAACAGGTTGGTATTTGACCTCAATCACACGTCGAAGGTGGAAGCGTAATGACCCGGAAACCCCAACACATTTGGGGGACTGGCTATGTTATCTCTGACAATCGGAACACAACAATACTATTAACATTGCTGCTTGGCGGCAGATTTAGATAAGATGGTGTTAGCTAGCCCGGCGGACATTTAAAATGCCCTACCACCAAACGAGTACTTAAACATGTACCCCGCAAATGTAGGAAGTAATTATAAATTATATATATAATTACTTCCCATATTCGTTAGTCAGTTATACAAGTGAAGTTAATAATAAAAGCGTATTATAAGAGAAGATCAAAAATAACCCCTCCGGTAGAAGGGAAGCAGTGTTACAAAGATTTCGCCGACGTCTCCGTAACTCTGTGGTCAGGGTACTACCACAACAAAGGTGAAATAGGACTCACTCAGACGCAAGAGTTGCGTCCTTCGTATAAATTTCCCTCATTCCTGAAACGACGTGTCTTGAGAACTACAGGGTCTCTATGTATAATATAATTATGTAAAGTTAATTAGAAAGTTTCTGTGTGTGGGTTTGCGAAGCTTGTTGACGGCAAAATACTTTTTCATTTTAGTCCCGTGTTAGGTAAGGATGTCCTTTAATTGGCATAATCTAATTGTCCTAATATAAATCCGCATAACAGACTTGGCATAACGCAAATGCGCATAATATTAAATCTGCCTAATAATAAAATCACATAATACAAAAACTACATAATATAAATTATCTAGTATAACTTTAATATTTATAAAAACAATTTACATAACATATTACCGAGTACCCATACATAGTTATTTAAGGCTGTATAAAACTTGCTCATCATATTGTGGCTAGTGAGCGAGCGAGCAAGATGGGTCGGAGCACCCCGACACTGTTGGTTAGGTCACAGATTACTAATAAGTTACTAAAGTAAGTTAGGTTCAGAAGGTTAAGGCGGGAGCGAAGCGAAAGCGAATGTTAGGTTGAACGTATAATATAAAAATAGAAGCTTTATTTTAAAACAAACGACTTACTAGGTATAATGTACCTTAGTCACAATTTATTTAGAATTTTTCATGAGTATGAAAACTAACAGTATACTTATTAAATTTATGCTTTGTTATTGTTATGAATATTAATATTATGCACATTAAGATTATGCGTTCGCATTTTATAGAAATTAAGATTATGCGGTTTTAAAATTATGCGGATTATGTTATGCGAGTTAAAAATAGGAGTATTTAATGTATTTAATATAGACCCGTTAGGTAACCTGTCTCCCCACATGCGTAAGGTATTGTGACAAGGATCTACACCTACCTATCAGGGTGAAATTTAATTCGTGTTATTCCTGTTTACTGATGACTCAACTCTTGATTACGAACAACTTTCCATTAGGTACCATAGCCGAATTCAGCCGAAAATTGTTGGATTACCATACTAAAGGCGGTTTCAAACCAAATATTTAACACGTTCATCGACACTGAACCAGACACAATAGAAGTTTTAAAGTTATTACGTCTATGGGCGTTCAGTGTCCGTTAACGTGTTAAATTACTCACCTTTTACATTGCACTATCCAACTATGTATTAAAAAGCTTCTTTAATTGAGGTTGTCTGGAATAAATCGTTATCAGCTTTAAGACCGCCTTTGTACACTTTTATCGTTTATGTTAAATAATAAATGTCTTTGCACAAACACACAGCGCCATATAGGTCCACAGTAAGCATCTAGGCTTGTGTTATGGATACCAGATGGTTGATAAACTACACAAATATTCTTTGTATTTTATTTTGTGTGTACTAAAGGATTTAATAATAATAATACTCTTAAATATAAAACGAACCGCAATCAAATCGGAGTACTCATTACTGAGATACGTTCGGACAACGACTGGGGACACACACACACACACACACACACATACACAAGGCCGTCAAATACATGACACTCGTTTTTTCCCATCAGGGTTTAAAAATACTGTCTCCCAGTTTATTTCTCAAAATGTTTCATAGAATTAATCTTCTGTCAAAATTTACAAAAGAACGCTGATAATAAAGCACACTTGGGTTTAATTTCAAACCGTCTCAGGTCGTCAGTGAGGTAATTATTTTCACGCTTTCTGCTTGCGAGGTAAATTATTTTCAATGTTTTTGTTTGTATAATGTGCGGTGCTTTAAGAAAGTTCTGCTTCTGATTCTTGTTTGATTTCAAAGTGTTCTTTTAACATATCAACGTCATCAACAGGAGCTTTAATAATTTTCAATTACATTACGGTTATTTTGGGTAATATTAAGGTATTACAATTGAAATTTATCGGAAAAATAAAACAGTGAGTAATAGATGTAAACAGGAGTGAGTTTAAATACTTATTCAGGAGATAAATATATCATTATAACTAGATTTCCGCCCGCGACTTCGTCCGCGTGGAAGATTTTATCAATGTTGGTTCAGCAAAAAAAATTACCTATATGTTAATCCAAGTCCCAATCTGTTTACTCACCAAATTTCATCCAAATCCATCTAGCCGTTTAGGCGTGAAGAGGTAACAAACATACATACAGACATGTACACAAACTTTCGCTATTATGATATTAATTGGATTTATAATATTAGTTAGTAGAACATAGGCTTCCCCCGTACATCCAGTGATTCCTTAGGTATGCACAGGCTTCCCCCACAGATTTCCACAGCGACCAATTGGAAGCGGCCTACATTCAGTGACTTCCTTAGGTATGGGTATACCTAAATTGTGCCACCGATGTATACAAGTCCAATAAATAGTTTTTCAAAAACAACGAAGAAGAGCAGCACAGATAAGGACTTTTTGTTGGCCGCACTTTTTTGTTCTCCGTGTCTGTTATTGTTCAGTATAGAACCTCGCCTGACGCTGTAGGCACAAAAATGTAGACTGGCGCCATCTATCGGCGAATCCTTGAACCCACCACTAATCTATTTATTCACGTCAATAGGTACAAGTGTACCTTTCTCACGGGTTCTAGGACAATCCGATAGATGGCGCAAATCTAAATGTATATATTATATACTGGCGCGTGGCCAGGTTTGCTTTCTCTTCCAATCGGTGCAACAGTCCAACAATAAACCCTCGATCAGAGCACAGCTCCTGTTTATCTTCTCCCAACAGTTATTGCATAGAATACCATACATTCGATCCTCGCGGACAAAATTGTCCGATTTGGGTTTTTTAGTTCAACAAAAAGTCAAACAAAAAGTCCGTCATTTGCACTGCCCCATTTCACATGGCTCGAAGAACAGATAGCCGTTGGATAGGTTACAGTTCTAGAGAGGAGACTATGTACCGGCAAACACAACGTAGGACATGCTGAACATAGGCTTCCCCCATAGATTTCCACAGCGATATACCCAAGGAAGTCACTGGATGTAGGCCGCCTCCAATTGGTCGCTGTGGAAATCTATGGGGGAAGCCTATGCATACCTAAGAAAGTTATTGGATGTAGGCCGCTTGTAATTGGTCGCTGTGAAAATCTATTGGGGAAGCCTGTGCATACCTAAGGAAGTCACTGGATGTAGGCCGCTTCAATATGGGGGAAGCCTATGTTCAGCATGTCCTACGTTGTGTTTGCCGGTGCATAATCTCCTCTCTAGAACTGTAATGCCCAACGGCTATCTGTTCTTCGAGCTATGTGAAATGGGGCAGTGCAAATGACAGACATTTTGTTTGACTTTTTGTTCATATATGTACATTGCAACACACGCCGTAATTTTAGTGGCATTTGTCATATTTCTGTTGTCATATTTTATTATTGTTATCTTTAATTTGAAGAATAAGTTAATTTTTAAATTCTCGCGTACTCACTCTGTACGCTTTGAAGGGCGGTGTTTTCTAACACAAGTATATTTTTATACTTACCAGTAAACACCACTGTTTAGTGAAAGCAAACTTGAGAATGTAATAAACTATTTTCATTTTATTATTTATTTATTGGTCCTCTGATCTCTATACTAGACAGAAGGCCTGTATTGTAGAGATCAACGTATTAGGAATGGATAGGGTTATGTGCGGACGATAACTCAGGCACACAAAAAAGGTCTACAACTCAGCATGGGTTGTAGCCGTTCACTTCAACGCAGATTTTCAGTGGGGCCTCTAAATAATGCATGAATGTTCAAATTTCAAACTTCAAGCATTTTATTTCAACGTAAGATACATGATATCATTTGTTGAATGTCAATTTAAATCTATTGGAAATGAAAATAGGGCTAAGCATTTTTCGGTCAGTCAGTATGTCCAAGCTACCACCGCAATGTAGAAACAAAGTCAGTTGAAAAGCGAAATAAATTGAAGTAGATTCATGCTCACTCCAAAATTCAAGCTTCGCAGATGCTATTTTAGTGTTTAAAAGCTTGGGGTAAACTGATTTCGAAGTTGCTTTTCTGAAGCGGATCCATCGTCTCTTTCACTCAACCGCGTTTTCCTTATGCTCTTGATCAAATATTAAACGCATGCAATAAATGTTGTTTTTTTTTAAGCATGACAGGTTCGTACTTGACCTTAATCACACCTGATGTTAAGTGAAGATGAGGTCGAAGGTGGAAGCGTACTGACACGGAAAGCCCAACATATTTGGGGGACTGGCTATCTTATCTCTGACAACCGGAACACAACAATGTTATTAACATTGCTGCTTGGCGGCAGATTTAGATAAATGGTGGTAGCTAGCCAGGCGGACATTTAAAATGCCCTACCACCAACCAAACGGAGTACCCCGCTGGGGATCGAACCCGCGACCTCCGAATCGTAAACCCAATGTTGTTTACATTGAGCCAAGGAGGTGATTAAATCATGCTATAAATCCTCTATTAAACTTTCTGAAGTAGTTATTAATTTATTTAGGCTCAATAACAGAATACATACACTATATCTTACAAAATCATTGAAACAAAAATTATCTGGCATGAACTCTAATTACAGACGAGCATAATACTCAAATGTATGTAAAAATAACACTATAAAACTATGTGCAAAGAAATTTATAGCTTATTAAAAAAAATACAAGACACTTTGTCTTTCGGTAATTTAAATTAAAATAGTTTAAAAAATTGTTAGCTTATTGCCGACATTAAAACAACCAGTGTTACAGTAACCCTAATAACTTCATTTTGTTCGTTTCATTCTCTCCTCTCGGAGAAGGAAAAGTCTTCTAAGCCCATACAGCCATGTCTTATTTCTTCGTTTATAAGTCAGTCTCAGTCAAAACAAGTAATTCGTCGTATACTTGGCGTGTGTAGAGTCTAGTCACGGTCAAGTAATTTTTCAGTAAAGTGGCAGAATGCTTTACAAAAGATTTTGGCGGCTTCTTGTGGGAACCCGAAAGCTCCGTTACGCACTTTAATTTGCACTTCCCTTCACTTGTACACCATCACAAACTTTTGATGACATTATTAAGCCTCAAAAGTGAGAATGCACAAATTATAAGAATTTTGAAGAAAATTGCAACTTCACTCGCCGAGATCCCGCCAAAAAGCCTTCTTCAGTTATGCATCTTTTTTCACTAACACATTTCGTGGCATATTTATGAATTTCAAAAAAAGAACGTTCTCATGCACGAGCTATTCAACACCACAGCGCTATAATTTTGAAATAAGAACAATATAGGTTATTCGAAAATTCAACTTCGATAGAAAATATACATAATGAACTGGGTAATATAAATATTCAGAATACATCAAGATCTGCTGACTTTCAACAAGGTGCAAATTTTCAAATTTTTGAAAATATACAAAAGTTACCATTGCATTAAGTATTAAATGTTGATATGACTTTTTTAAGTAAATTTCCGCAAATCTCTATACGATAGTGAAAACTGACTAAAAGGTTACCAAAATCTGTTGCGCAGGTTAGAACAAATAAGGCCTCAAAGAGACACGTGGATTGCGACTTTGTTTTATGCTATTTAGAGATCACAGATAATAATTTATGAAATAGTATTACGAAGGTTTGGTGTAGTGGTTAGAAATTCTGCTGCTATATCAAAAGGTCGCGGAATCGAATCCCACTAGAGGCATATGTTTGTATGATGAATACAGACGTGTTTTCCCTAGTTATGGATGTTTTTTATTAATATGTGTATTTATTTCCAAAAAAAAAAAAGTATTTGTGTACTTTATCAACCATCTAGTATCTATAATACAAGCCTAGTTGCTTAGTGTGGAACTAGATGGCGCTGTGTGTATGTGCAAAGATATAAAAAAAAATGATAGACAAACCTCCAACGCTAATGAACTTACTCCGGTTTTTACTAATTTCCTATCACTTGCACCTAAGAAAAGTCTCCACCACCGGAATTAGTTCGCGTTTCTATTTAAACTGCACGAGAACGATTCGGAACGAACTTCCCTGAGATAAGACAATGAGCCGGCAAGAAACGGGTAAGTGGATGCCTGCGGAACTAAAACTTGATCGTTGAGCTCAAATGAAATTTCGCGCCGTTTGAATCAATATCACGAAGATGTCATATTTGGGACTCAGCATCATCAACCCGTAATAAGGATATAGGCCTTCTCTCGTATATGAAGGAGTATGGGCCACCGTCCACCACGCTGGCCCAATGCGGGTTGGGGGACTTCACATGCCGTTGAATTTTTATATCTCAGGCATGCAGGTTTCCTCACGATGTTTTCCTTCACCGTTTAGGAGCAGTCGCATAAATGTATATAAGTAATTAAATTAAATTTAAAAACTCAAAACCGCCTCCGTGGCCATCAAAACTCAATGTAAACAATATTGGGTTTACGATTCGGAGATCACGGGTTCGATCCCCAGCGGAGTACATGTAGTACTCGGTTTGGTTGGTGGTAGGGCATTTTAAATGTCCGCCTGTCTAGTAACCATCGTCTTGTCTAAAATCTGCCGCCAAGCAATAATGTTAATAGCATTGTTGCTGTTCCGGTTGTCAGAGAGAAGATAGCTAGTCCCCCAAATGTGTTGGGGTTTCCGGGTCAGTACGCTTCCACCTTCGACCTCATCTTCACTTAACATCAGGTGTGATTAAGGTCAAGTACCAACCCGTTGTGCATAAAAAAAAACTCATTGTTACATGGCCCGCCCGGGAATAGAACCCGGACCTTCCAAATTGGGAAATCGCGTCTTAACCGCTGAGCCACCGACGCTCCTTGTTTGTGACTATTAGGGTAAATTTTCAAGTGTTTTATATAGGATATGTTTCGCTTGACTCATAGACAGTACGGACCCGTGATATTATTATCAAAGTTATTTTTTTGTCACAGCTAATAGACGAGACTTGTGGCGCGTATAAAAATGCTTTGTTTGAATGGTCATAACGTGGAATTTCACCATGTCACATTGGGTTTGATCACAATACCTTCTTACGAGGCATTTTGCGTCCTCGGTGACGTCATGACACTAATACCCCGCATTAGTTATAGCAGGAGCATGGGGGCGACGCTGATCGGATGCTCGTGCGATGAATGTCAAACACAAGAGAATAGTCAACCAGCGAAATGTGAATATTTCTCTGTGGTCAATCTAAAATAAGCTCGTCGTTCAGCCTGCTATATTTGGATGCGCTGAAACACGTACAAACTAGGACCGAGCGTAGTTGCAAAACGGCCACCGAATGTACAAAAGGTAATTTATTCAATAGGTCTGTATGCATATAGGTATGTAACCACATACAATTTAACGTCTCATCTGATTTGAACAAATGACTTAGCGTAACATTCGTACTGGTATCGGGATTGTAATAAATCATAATCACAAATTTATTTGCATAATCACAGGTAAACAGAAACAAATGTAAACTATTATATTAGTGAACCACTATGACTTACCTTTGGTGGCGTGCAAAAATTACTGAAATTCTATAAATAACTAAATGTCAAATGAAATATAAATATCAATACAAATACGCATTTCAAAACGGATATAAAAGTCCTAATAGGTAACATTCTGATGGTAATATGTCCCATAAATGTCCTAAATGTCCCATGGCTGTGGGTTGTCTGGAAGAGATCGCTTTCAGTGATAAGACCGCCTAATTGTGTTCCATTTTTATCATCAAAAATTATTGTAAATTATTTTGCGCAATAAAGAGTATTTGTATTGTAATATGAAAAAATGTTGACAAGTTATTTATGTCAGCTATTGCAATGTGCTTAACATGTAAATAATCTTCAATTTATTTGTTAGTAGCAAGTATGCATGTCAAATAGAGTATATGCCATCACGATAAATCAAATATGGCGGACGGTAGTAGCAATTTTGTCACATACCTTCCTCCAATCACAGAAATTCTATCTATCATCTATTCTATCGTTCAAATTATTATAATGGAGATTAAGTTTCTTTTAACAATGCTGACTATTTCATACATTCATCATCACCATACCAGCCACATGACGTCCACTGCTGAATATGGCCTACCCTATTTCGTACATTATGCCACTGGAAAACTTTGAAACGGGTTAATAAGGACCCTGCCATCTAAAAATCATAAATTTCCAAGTCCAATTTCTCCACCAAACAAACAATTTGGAGGCTAATTTTGCCAAAATAATAGATCCAAAATGGTGGAATTGTACATGAATATTCCATTAAGAATTAATTCGTCACTTGCGGAATCTCGAGAAGTTACTTTGGTTTAATTTCTCTCCTTTATTAGATTAAACGGAGCCTAACAGACGAGTCTTTGGTTTGGTTCGAGGTAAAATGTAAAGTCGTACATATCTAGAAACTCGTACAGGGTGACGCATTTACACAGCAAAATATTAGTTCCTTACCTATGAAATTGGCGTTTTGTATGAAGAATTTCATTAAGACTTATTTCTCCATACAAACATTGTTGATTTTTTTTTGGAAACGGCAAATCCAAATTCAGCTAAACTTTGTGTGTATTATCGGATAACATTAAGTTAAGTATAAGCAGCGTTAATTTTTAAAAGTAACCGCTTTATAAAAGGTTCAGCGAATCTAAGAAATGATTATGGGAAGCACACGAAAAGAGCTCTGTTCAAATTTTTTAAATGTGATTTAGCCCAGAAATTAAAAATATTTCATGTGAAACCTTGAAATAATATTCCATTTTTCAAATAAAAAACAAATTTGGATATAGCTTTGAAAATCGCAGGAATTGGTACGTATGATTAACGAAGAAAAAAACTCCAATTTCATAGGTAAAGACCCAATATATATTTACACAGAAATGCTTGTAATGTGGTGATTATTGTGACAGCCTTCTTTGAGTAAACGATATCGAAAAGACTAAGTAGTTGTTGTATGGAATTTCATTGCTGCAATTCCCTTTTTTTCAAAATAAAAGTCAGGTACAAAATGATTTTGTTCAGACTTTGGCTGTATATGTCCAGGCAGTACAAGCATCATTGCTTAGTTTATAAAAAATAAAAAGCGCCGGGAAGAGACAAGAGCGCGCACGGTAAAATTTTTGCAAAAACACTGCAAATGAATTTAGTAACTGTACTTTGAACAATTGTTACTTTAAATAAGTCCTTACTATATATACTAAGCTGGTTTTATTTATATTACTCGCATTGTTTGAGTAAAACACTATACAAGCCATGGGCCACAGTGACTGTCATAGCTACATAGCTATGCTAACCGAGAGCATTCTCGGTCTTGAAGCTTGGTCATCGCGGTCATTACAGACCGCGGCAGTAATGTACATTACAGAAATACCTTCACTTCATAGACCTCATGTAAGATGTGGAGAAGCGTCTTCCTGTACTTGTTCTATAGTTACAACACGAGTACCTATAGCTTTGACTTATCAATAATAAATGAATAAATATTCTTGGATATACAAACAGCGCCATCTAGTTCCACACTAAACAACTAGGCGTCTATATTATATAAAACAGGTGGTTGATATACTATAAATATATATTTTTTTATATACATATTATAAATGTAACCATCCATTACACGGGTATACGTGTCGGTATTCATCATACAAACATTTGGCCCTAGCCGGACCTGAACCCGCGGGGCTTTTAACCACTACCACCAAACAAGTTGTCAAATGAATAGCATAACCCTCTAAAACTGGTGATGACACTAGGCCACAGAAGCAGAAATTGGAAATTTTTGCTTCCAGAAATCTTTTGTAACTGAAGTCGGAAAAATTTTCTTTGAATCTGAAATTCCAAAAAATATGTTATTACAAGTCGTGCCAGGTCAATCATAATATCATATGAATGTGACACCTTGTACATTTAGATGGTATGTGACCTAGATCTGTTCATTAAAGGAATATGAATTATGAATGAATATTAAATGCTTGATAAATAACAGTAGATACGAGTAATTGAAATGTGTTTGGAATGAATTAATTATTCTATTATTATTAAAGTTTACTAACTTAACTTTAACATATAAAAAAATGAGGAACTTCTACGTGTAATAACGTAGGACATAATACGTATAAAACACTTTCAGCCTGTCATTATAAAGTAAAATTATAGTCTAACCAGTGGATGATCTGCACAGAAAACTAAGCATTTTGTCCCTTAAAATAAGGAAACTAAAGCCTTTGAAATGACATGTTAAATGTAGGGCAGTGTTTAATGTCAAAATTTTGAAATTTCTCGTTTTATTTAAAAAAGTTATGGATGTCATTTTACTCATTAGGTAACGTACTTTCGATATCAGTTTAAAGTTTTTTGATATCTCTAATAGTTACGGAGAAATAGCCTGTGTATATACTTACTTAACGATTACATCCTGTATATATAATTACGTATCGCTTGTTTAATTTGCAGCAAGGATGTCTTCATTATATATTTTGTTTGGTCTGTTTTGATGATCCTTAAAAGTAAAGCAGGGTGCAGCAGATTTTCGTGGCAAAACTAATGAGTTTTCCATCTAATCGTCGGTGTCGCGAACTACTGGTTAGCACTTGACCTCAATCACAGCTGATGTTAAGTGAAGATGAGGCCGAAGGTGGAAGCGTACTGCCCCGGAAACCCCATCTTATTTCTGGAACTGGCTATCTTAAATCTGACAACCGGAACACAACAATGCTATTAACATTGCTGTTTGGCGGCGGCAGATTTAGATAAGATGGTAGTAGCTAGCCAGGCGGACATTTTAAAATGCCCTATCACCAACCGAGAACTAAAATGTATGCGACCTCTGAATCGTGAATCGTAAACGCTATTTGTTTACATTGAGCCACGGAGGCGGTCTCCAACTCAATGTAAGTATGGATGTATATAGATTTCTATGTGACCTGTAGTCCAAACTTGGGTCCCACGTTGGGCGCCAGTGTGACTGGTGTCTTCCTCCCTGGGATGTTACCTGTAGCCTAAACTAAGGGACCCACGTTGGGCGCCAGTGCGACGGGTGGTCGTCTTTCTCCCCGGAATGTCGATTGATGTAGTAGGAATGGAGTTGGGAGCCGTAAGAGGTGAGACAGGACCGTGAGATCCGCGCCTATTGGTCCAGCAGACTTTCACTGGACAGCAGTCTTGTGCAGGGGATGTCGGTGAAAAAAACAGGCTGAAGTTCGGTGTTTTATTAGCACTCACACTTTTAGATTAAAACTATTACACGTACAAAACGAATATTATTTGAGAATTACTATAAATATGGTGAAGAAGAATAAACATCTCGAAAAAGATCCTCGTCGTAGCAGTACCGAAAAACGACTGTACCCTGTTTCAGAAAACAATTTAGAATTTCGAATTTTGAATCCAATTCCAAAAAATTAAAAGCCAAAGAGTATCGAAAAGAAAGAGGTGGAGATTGAACACCTCGTCACACAGCTGACGGATTTTGAAGTGCAAGACACTGTTCGATTCGTTTTGATCCCCAGAGTGTCATAAAAAATCCAACATGGCGCCCACAAAATTACAAACTATGCTGCCGGGTTTTATGGTTTTTAAATAATTAAACAGTTATTAACTCTTCAACATTTTCATATTGCTTCTTGTATAATTTTTCATGTATGAAAAAAGTAGGGTGATCCAACCTTTATTTAACCAGAAAAAAAAGTTAAGTATTCATTGCTTTTATTCATTGCCGGAGTTTTATAACAGATACCTGAATTACATCTGAGACCTAGAACACCTCTATATCTTGTATCTAAACGACGTCGTTCGTGTTATAGGGGCCATTTGACCTGATTGCCAATTTTCTTTATGTATCGCTAAAATCTAAATAACCATCTATGTTAATATTGAAAGGGCTTATCTCTTTCATTGTTTAGTAAAGGCGGAGATTATGCTTTTCAAAGGAAAAGCCTAGGTTGTAAAGAAAGCACCTAGATTATTTGGATATTTCCTTTTACGTAACAAACTTTATATGTAGTGCAATAATTATTAATTTAAAAATAAATAAATGTTGTTTAGATATACTAACAGTTAACAGCGCCATCTAGTTCCACACAGTAATTAGGCTTGCATTAGCAACTCTACCCTGTAAATATTTTTGTTTTCGAAAGCTAAAAATTTGCTTGCGTTCGATCACCCAATTTAGGTATAGTCGAATACATAACAAAGATAAACACTAACTAAAATATATATAGTGATTAGAAACTCTGACTGCTTATACCAAATGATCGCATGTGTTTATGTGATAGGTACCCGCGTAATGGATTTTTTCATTTATATATTGGATGAGTTTTTTTAGCGTAAGGAAAAATATAGAGCATATTAGGTACCTAAGTGAAATAGAAGGTATTGGCATAGGTAGTATAATTTTTTTTTCTTCGAAACCATAAAATATAATAAAACTTTGTGGCATTTCATTCCGATTGCTTTGGAAATCTATGGAGACCTACGTGCAGCAGTAGGCGTTCTGATCACGATGATAAAGATTGTTTGTTGTTTGGCATTGTTATTTTTAATTTTGTCCTATTAGTGACCCTGGGCAGGATCCCGATTCTCGCGCACTCGACATTTCACTGTCGAGAGACATTATGGTATGTTTATCTTCATCACATTTATAAGCGTGTGCAAAAGTGACAAATCTATTTAAAGTCTCTCGATTTAACGAATATTAGTTTGATAGTTCCTAGAGATCGTAAAAAAGTCACTTTCATGATTCATGTTTAGAAATAGGTTTAGACGCAAGTATGCAATAGTAGTGATCAACTGCTCACCTGGTGAACCCGGATGATCTCCTCTGGCAAATGATGGCACCCAACCCTCATGGCTATAGGTTGAGACTACAGATGCACACACAGATAGTACCAGAAAGAATGCAAAAGGTCTCTGATCGCGAGAAGCAGCCAAAGCACAGTCACTATTCGATACAGCGTGCACGGTGGTTGTAAGGTCTCTGCTCCACTGTCAGAGGTCGACACGGGGTGGGTGCGGGGAAAGGGGCCGCACCGTACATCAAAGAACACGAAATGGGCAATTTGACCACAGATTGGCACTTACATCTAAATATTCCAAACAATTCATACTAGCTTTCTTATTGCCAACTAATGATAAAGAAGTGAATTTCATCTCTAATCGTAAAACTCGACCAATGATTTGCTTTAAGGACAAAAGCGTTAAGCTGGATTCCAAGCGGTTAAAACGCCACAGTGTTCGTCTTGCCGCGTTATGACGGAGGAATAAATATTGATAAAGCTAACACCATACTCAGGTAATGCATATATTGTTTAATTCACCGCTAACAGAGTCCCACTGGTTACTCTTAGTTATAGGGTTGAGGATAGACGAGAATAAACCACTTAAAAGCGGTTACCCAAGGGAACCGACGAGTTTACAAGTCAGGAACCAAATAGAAAGTTCCCTTAATTGATTCATGATTTCTCAGTGGGAATGTAAATCTTCGGTATAGAAAAAGTGTTTGCATGCATCCGTAATATTCTAACGTAATACTTTATTCATGTCCCGTGGGTACGTGGTGGTTGGGGTTACCATACGAATGTTTTGTCATTGAGAGTGGAATCTATTGACTGCGAAAAATATTCATTTAAAAGATCATTCGGTTTTATTGCGCGACCTACTCTTTAGTTTGAGGGTTCTAAGGAAGCCGGTCCCGAGGCTATAGTTCAGATCAAACCGAAATTCAAAAGCGGAGGTCAAATTCTTGAAAGGAAACTAAGTGTCTAAGTGCATTGATATTTCACAAACAGAACGCTTAGTTTTCCAATGTTGTCCCTCGGTTAGCATGCACATGGACAGGTAGGGTACCTCTTAGTCATATTGTTTATCTCATCATCATCTTATCCGCCGAAGTACGTCCACTGCTGGACCAAGGCCTCCCCCAAAGATCTCCACAACGATCGGTCCAGCGCTGCCCGCATCCAACGGCTTCCCGTGATCCTTTACCAAATCGTCGGTCCACCTCGTAGGAGGCCTGTCCACGCTGCGTCTTCCGGTGCGTGGTCGCCACTCGAGAACCTTTCCGCCCCAACGGCCGCCATTCCTACGGGCAATGTGCCCCGCCCACTGCCACTTAAGTTTGGCAATTCTTCGGACTATATCAGTCATCTTGGTTCTCCTGCGAATCTCCTCATTTCTGATTCGATCCCGCAGGGAGATTTCAAGCATAGCTCTCTCCATTGCCCTTTGGGCGACCTTAAGCCTCCTTATGAGGCCCATGTAAAAAAAAAAAATCTAGACGTTTTATTTTCAAAAAGTATTTTAACACATTTTTTTATTTAAATAGGTTTTTTCGATAAATTTATGGGGAACCAATAATGTGAGGAGGAAAAGGAAAGGTATTCCACAGAGCTGATGGTGTCATCCGGAGACAGCTACAATTGTTAGTGGCTTGCCTTTTAGTAAGGTCTTGAGAAAACTTTCGCACTCTGATAAGTCGACGTAGTAACGACACTTCTACACATTGACCAAAGCGTCACGTACACTATTTTGATCGCTTCCTATGTTGTTTTCATTATGTTATGATAGATTATTTTCCACATATCTTGATTACAATGAAATCATGGTTACAGTAACAACGCGAGTATTGGTCAGGACCGTTCGAACTCACAGTAGCATGATTTAGTCAGGGAAATGTCTTACTTGGTGAAATGTAGCCCAAGTTAAGGACCACGGAAGAATACTAATGATTCATACGTAGGTACAGCACGCACAGAAGGTTTGAAGAAAAACGGAAGAAGTGAATATTGCAAATTGGCCTGTGATTCTCTGTGCTCTATTCAAAACGATCCACCAAGTAAATATTTTTTTGAAAAAAAATCCATGAAATGTTCCCGATACAAACGCAATCAGAAGACAAAAAGTTTAGCATCCAGACCTAAATTGAAGTCGCTTGGAAATATACTGATTTTGCATTATGCTCCTACTACGGAGCGTAAAAAAATTTAATTCTACCTCAGAATCGAACCATTTCTGCAGAAGAAGCCTTTTTGTTTCACAGAAGTTTATAAAGACCATTACGAGTAGAATAAATAAAATGATATTGAGAGATGTGAACACTCCTGCTCACCTTGATAAGTTTTATATTGATAGATAGTTAAAGCATTTATTTACGCTACTGCGTTCACACAACTACACAATTTTTAAATTACAAAGAAATATACATACGAATAAACGTAAAGACTAGAAAATACAAAGAGCGAGTGTGTGCCGCAGTAGCACAAATGGGTTATAACTCAGTGTGGCACATCACTCAAAGAGCGAAATTGTTGATAATGATACCTGTGAATGTGGTACAGAAACAGACGTGGGGATATGAATCATATTTTTCACTGTTGTCGACAATTATGATCGCTCCACTACTTTTACAACTTAGTATATTTCCATATTATAACGCGTGGATTCTAGACAGCTGTAAGCCTTTATTCAAAAAATATAAAATTCTTCCGTTACCTTGTATAGACTCGTATAACATGTGTATAATATTGTATAACAATCTGCCTGACGAAATAAAATTAGTTAATGACAAAATGTTTAAAATTCGATTGATACAATGGCTTCAGGCAAAGTGTTTCTATGATATTAAGGAATATTTAAATTATCAGAATGCTATGTAAAGTGTCACAAATCATATTTTGCACTATCCACTGCACCAATCGGTCGTCATAATTTCTTTCTTTCTTTATTGCTTTATCTGTGCCTTCCTACTGGTCATCTTTTTTTTATTATCAGCTGTTATTGAGCACAGCTATTTTGTGAATAAAGAAATTCACGGCTTCTGTCAAACTTTTTGCCTTCAGTGTAAGTGTTTTGGATATTTATGCCATGAAGTTTGGATGTAGGTTTTCTTAAAACGGTTGTTAGTATGAAGGGAGGAGTCTCTATTGTAAATCATGGAACTTTTCCCGAGTTACGGTGGGATCGGCAAGTATTAAGTACGAAAGTACGCTTGGTGTTGAAATAAATTGATATGTGAGATGGCAGAACTTTCCATGTTTACGATCAAAAATGGTATACCTACGTGTTAAACCATGTTATTCTTTATTGTATCATTACTGCATATTTTACATGACTAAAAGTAACGACCGTGGCTCAATGTAAACAACATTGGGTTTACGATTCGGAGGTCACGGGTTAAATCCCCAGCGGGTTACATGTTTAAGTACTTGGTTTCGTTGGTGGTAGGGCATTTTTAATGGTCGCCTGGCTAGCTACCACCATCTAGCATAAAACTGCCGCCAAGCAGCAATGTTAATAGCATTGTTGTGTTCCGGTTGTCCGAGATAAGATAGCCAGTCCCCCAAATGTGTTGGGGTTTCGCTTCCACCTTCGACCTCATCTTCACTTAACATCAGGTGTGATTGAGGTCAAGTACAAACCTGTTGTGCAAAAAAAACGAGGAGTAAATATATGCTTTGCATGGAGAATACCCTTCTATTAATAATAATAATAATAAAAATTGTTTATTTTCCCACCACAAATGACGCTTTACAAAGTGATTTTACGACTAGGTAATACATAGAACTCATTTGTGGGAAGACTGGTGCCTGAAAAGGAAGAACCAGAATTACAGGTCACCAGGCCCCCAGCTATGGACATAGTGTATTAGAGCAGAGATATGGTGATTGAGGCAGAAAACAAAATATTAGGTAGGTTATAGTTTTTGCGCGCTAGATTTCCGCAACTCGACGCTGTATGCGCCTATTTTGCGTGGTGGGTTACCTATGAAATTGGCGTTTTGTATGAAGAATTTCATTAAGACTGGTTTCTCCATACAAACATTTTTGATTTTTTTTTGGGAAATGCAAATCCAAATTTAGCTAAACTTCGTGTGTATTATCGGATAACATTAACTCAAGTTTAGGCAGCGTTAATTTTTAAAAGTAACCGCTTTATAAAAGTTTCAGCGAATCTAAGAAATTATTATGGGAAGCACATGAAAAGAGCTCTGTTCAATTTTTTTTTACTATGTGATAAATCACATTAAAGCCAAAGCTAAAGCCCAGAAATTAAACAATATTTCATGTGAAACCTTGAAATAATATTCCATTTTCTAAATAAAAAACAAATTTGGATATAGCTTTGAAAATCGCAGGAATTGGTACATATGATCAACGAAGAAAAAAAACTCCAATTTCATAGGTAAAGACCCAATAGAATGAACAAGTGGCCGGTTGGTCCTCGGCAGAGTAGAATAGGGCAAACCCGTTTTTTTCCGTAGGTGTCGCAAAAAGCGACTAAGGGATTATGCGCATAATAGGATACACCAGTGGTAAGCAGCAACTTCCAAAAAAATCTGTTGCCAACTCGCTTGGCAAGCATGCCGATTAGGCGATACAAATCGCACCGTGGGGGAGGCTATGCTCGGTAGTGGCTATAAAGCCAGTTGATGATATGAATAGACGCAGTTATTACGGCATGAACTTGTTTTTCTTAAATACTTTTGAGCTCTTTCACACCTACGCACTTTGTTATATTTCTTCTCTTAGTAGGCTTGTAATTATGTCGCATTGTAAGCCTTAGATTACAATGCGACATATTTCATATGTCAAAGCGAGACACTGAACAGACAGATTGTAAAAGAGGAATGCTAAGATCCGCGGCGTCAGATTGCGATATAAAGTTCACATTTGTTATGTTAGTAACGCAATAATTTTATTCATATTAGCAGGAAAACTCACTGGCAGATCATCAAAACTACTATTTTGTAATTTGACAAGCAGGATCTTGTGGCACAAATAAAGGAATAAATACTTTTGAAACCCGCGTGGAGTTAATACAAGAAAAATATTAGTTTGTCTAAATTCCTAAACAATTTAAAAGTCTGTCTTATAAGCACCGATTCGATGGACTTGTATTATCAATATTGAATGAAAGAGTGACTATGAGTGATGTCAATATATTTCCATTTATTAATTTGTTTTTACTTAAGTATTTATTTAATGTGGTTTTTAAATTTGTTGATGTTGCCTGCTATGACAATTTCCTCTGGTAGTTTCTTAAGTCTTAATGAATGCTGGCGAAGGCATGGAATCTGGAATCATGTAAATAATTTATCGAAGCCTTGATAATCGTAATGTCCTTTGATTATTTTATAAGTTACTAGTAACTTACTAGTAACTTATAAAATAATCAATGGACTTAATATAAGAAACAGTGTTTGGAAGTCCTGTCGGACATTAGTGATACTTAAGTTTTAAATTAACAGGTTCGCATTGTTTTTTTGTCTCTACAGTTATATATAAAATTGTAGTGGATAACGGAGTTGGTTACACAATGACCTACATTGTCTACATATAATACTATAAAACATAATTGTATTGCGCAGCTGTTACTTGTCCCGAATAAAATAAAATAAAAATAAATAAAACAAACACAAACCATGGAAATTGTGTAAACACACTTCCCAAAAATGGGTTAAAAATTCACGTTCCATTAGCAGCTGCGAACAATATCTCAAAAAACCCGGTTTCTGTTGAGGCTTTGATGTGGAGTTTGAAAGGGAAACCTTTAAAAGAAGCGCGCCCGGTCGCATTGTTCTCTCTAGACTCTCATTTTGCAACGGTTGGAATAGCTTTATTTTTTCAGCTTCTTAAGTTCCACATGTACTTAAACTCTACGTTGGTGTAATATCAATGTGAATGTATAAGGTTTTAAGTATATATATTATGTAAAGTAATGGAACGGAGTTACTTCTCCCGTTAAAAAAAAGAAATATAAATAAATAAATATTGTTTATTTTAGGATAACAATGACGCATACCAATACAATGTGATAAAACGCAGTTGTACATAGTGCATGCGCAACCTTAATTATGCAAATATTTCTAGCAGTAAACATCATTTTCCTGTCCTAATCCCACTCTCCTCTATTAGCCGTCATCTCCGTACTCACCCCTTTCACACACATATCATTCCTCACGCAGTCTACCCACACCTTCTGTGGTCTTCCTCTACCTCTGTATCCCTCCACATTCATACTTAGCACTCGTCTTGTTACATGCCTTTCATCCCTCGTCATAATGTGCCCAAACCATGCTAACCTATTACTCCTCAACTTTTCTGTTATTGGCGCCACTTTTATACTGCCTCTGATATACTTATTCTAGCAGTACACATTTAACAATATTCCATGCAATATGTTACAAAATTAAATAAACGTTAAAAAGAAAACAATATTTTCCAGAACTTACAGATTAATACAGACAGATAGAAACTTACACCAATTATTTTAGTATCAAAGCAAAGCATGTGCGATAGTTGGTATATAATGGATAAATATACATTTACGAAATAATTTATCTAAGACCCAGCGCACACTAGTGATTTTTAGTCGACCAATAGTCGGGCGATAGTTGGATTCAGTATGGAGTTATATCGGAACTATCGAAAATGACTACGACTTAACTATCGGTCGACTAAAAATTACAAGTGCGTGCTGTCTCTAAACATCGTTTACATAAAGATATGCTTTTTCGATTAGCAAAGTTAAGCAGTGTCTGGCCCGGACAGTACATGGATGGGTGACCACTAGTGGCATTTTAATACGAGTTTTAAATTGTTTCCGTGCTTTTAAGGGCACGTTAATTATTCGGTCCCAGTTGTTTTCAATTGAAGGCAGTCGTTAAGCTAAATCGGTGACCTGCAGGGGCGACTTTAAAACCCACTAGTCTGACACAAAGCCACCAACGCGCACTGAGCCCGCGTGGTAGATTATGGCCCATATCAACTCCCAGTGAGAGGAGGCTGTGCCCCAACATTAAGGACGCGTAAGAATGATAACGAAACAAACATGATTCGAGCGTAAAAATTTAATCCTTATCATACCAGCCACACCACGTCCATTTTCAAACTTCAAGCATTTATTTCAACGTAATATACATGATACTATTTGTTGAATGTCAATTGAAATCTATTGTAAATAAAAATATGGCTCAAGCATTTCTCTATCTATGTGTATAGACATAGACGTCCTTCATAGATTTCATAGCGATTGGTGGGACATTTGCAGGCTTCAGATTGGTCGGTCCATTGGAGGACGTATTCAATCTTATTGTCCTTGTATCCTTTGCGGAGCATTGGTTACTGTGAGCCCGGTTCAGTCTGTCCACCAAATCTTTCAGTCTTCTTGCAGAAGCACCTTCGATGGACATCCTACGCCGCATTTACCGGCGCGTGGTCTTCAATCCAGTACCTTACTGTCCCACCGACCATCACTTTTTCGAGCTATGTATCCTACCCACTATCACCCATGTCAGTGACTTTCGTTCTTCAGAAGTGAAGAGATCCATAGAGTTTGACGTGGCAGTGAACAGGGCATATAGAGCGCTAGGCCTTATTCGGTATAAAAGTTTAAGAGTGGACACCACGCCCCGGTAAGCTCAGCGTAGGACGTCTACCCAAGAGGTGGATGAGTGACCTAATAATTTAAATGTTTTAATTTCTGAGAGACAGGCCGCTTCAACAGGTTCTAGACATACAATTACAATAATCGAAAGTATGTCAATACTATTTTGACGACCTGTTTGGTGTAGTGGTTAGAAACTCTGACCACTATACCAACAGGTCGCGGGTTCGAATCCCGCTAGTGCCATATGTTTGTGTGATGAATACGGACATGTGTACCTGAGTTATGGATGTTTCATATATTATAAGAAGTATTTATTTACAAAAAAAAAATGTATTTATGTAGTATATCAACCATCTGGTATCCACAACACAAGCCTATAGTTGCTTACTGTGGAACTAGATGGCACTGTGTGTATGTCTAAGGATATTTATTTATTATTATTACTATTGCTGAAATAAATCCCATACACTTATTAAGTAAAGTCATTGTATACGTGTTTAATGAAGTAAAACAACCTTCACGTGCTGTCTTTAATGTTTTAAAGCAGCGGAGAGAGAGCTCTTCCAAAGCCTCTGGTATCTATTTCTAAGTATTGAAAAGCGAGACCAGCGCCCTTAAATATCCAATGTTATGCCTATGGTTAGCTGGGGACGTTCCGTGACCACGATGATGATGGGAAAAAGTAATGTATGTAACGGCGTAGGTAAATTATATACTGCTATACCACTACCCTAGTTATTCTGCCCAAAATAATAACGAAAATAAAAGTGTTGCCGCGATAAAAACAAACAACGGAACTTTCGCCCCGCGGACTTTGATAACGGAGTCCCGCGGGATTGACCCCGGGATGTTCCGAACCGCTATGATGTTGCGATAATTTAGTGGATTTGCTCCAATTTTTTTTGGGTTCTATCGGAAACGGAAACATTAGTGTACATCTATCTCTATTTGCCCTAGGGTTGTTTTTTAATCGACTTCAAAAAAGAAGGCGGTTTCAGTTCGACTATATTTTTTACTAGCTCTTACGCTTCGTTCGCGTGGAACATTTCATCAAGATCGGTTCAGCAAAAAAGTAGTCTATGTTAATCCAGGTCCTAATCTGTCTATCCACCAAATTTCATTGAAATACGTCCAGCCGTTTAGGCGTGAAGAGGTAACAAAATACATACGTACATACACAAACTTCCGCATTTATAATATTAGTTGGGTCGTTTTTCATGCATGCAATATCTTATACACTTTTGAACTCATTTCAATGATTCATTGTTAGTTTGATAGGGCATACTACCAGGTTGATCTCATGTTAAATTGGTGAAGATCTGATGACTTTTCACGACTGACTGACAAATTTTACTGAAGTTGTTTAAACAATTTTTGGCGCTTTATTGATTTACGATGCGATAATCATTGTGTTAACTAATAAAATATCAGATTAATATGGGAGACCAATATGGGAGACCAATATGAGAGACCAATATGGGGGATTAATATGGGAGACCAATATGGGAGACCGATATGAGAGATTATACTTTACGTCCCTTCTATTAGGGCACAGCCTCCACCAGAGTATGGGCAATATTCCACCACTCAACGACCGATTTGTCTAGTGGATAGTGACCCTGTCAGCGAAACCAACGGTTGCGGGTTCGAAACCCGCTACGGATAAATGTTTGTGTGATGATTGCGAACATTAATTCCAGAGTCATGGCTGTTTATATAAATATTTATGTATGTTTATCTATCACTGGTACAAGCTTTGCTTAGTTTGGGACTAGATAATTGGTGAAGTATCCGAAATATTTATTTTCCATTATGGAAGTCCATCAATTTTTGCATACCCAATACATTTGGAGTCAGACACATATGTTGGATTATCATACCGCAAGACTGGTTTACTTTAGCTATTTCCACAGTTTGATGTCATATGGCATATTGTTGTGGGGAAACGCTGCTGACATACATATGATTTTTGTTCTGCAGAAGCGTGCTATTCGTGCCATTTATAAATTAGGACCTAGAGAGTCTCTTAGAGATAAGTTTAAGGAAATTAATATCTTAACAATGGCATCTCAATACATTTATGAGAATTTGTTATATGCAAAAAAAAATATAACCTTATTCGCTAAAAATAGTGATAGGCACAATGTTAATACAAGGAATAAGAACCAGTTATCTATTTATGTTAGCCGACTTCACAAAGTTAGTAAATCCTTCAAAGGGCAATGTATACGCTTTTATAATAAGGTTCCAGTAGACATTCAAAATATGCCTTTACATAAATTTAAAGCAATCATAAAACAGAAATTATTAACAAAAGGCTATTATAACATCACTGACTATTTGAATGATAAGCAAGCATGGACATAGCTGTCTATTCATATAATTATCAAATCGCAACCTATAATCTGTTTAAAAGAGCAACCCTAGAGTTTCTTGCTCGTTCTTCTCTGGGGAGTCAGCTTTGTGAATGAGCAGTAAATTTAAACTATAATGTAATATTAATATTAATAGTGACGTTTTCAAGTGATAACTTTATCCTATGAAATAAAAATATTTTGATTTTTTGATTTTGATACTACGGCCAGTTATATTACGCCGAACCCAATAATTTGGGATCAGGTCAAAAAGGTGATAATGAACCTTTATTATGGAAGACCTCAGTAGTAGCATCGCCCATCAAAATATTGAGTAAAATAAAGAATATTATTGTTTTCTCTATTTGGCTGTCCCGTATTTCGACAGACTGCCTCTCGACTGTGTCAGGTAAACAATATGTACTGTGAGTTAGATTTAGTCTGATTTCTATATGCCTTGGTTATCCGTTAGTATATTATTCTATGTTATGATTGAAATAATAAGGACGATAGACGTAGATTGGCCGCAGACATTTAACTTAGTGCTTTTGGCCCCAAATTTAGTGCGGCAATATACCTAATTCTAGGGCCATAAAATAATACCCCACTCCATCAAATTAGTCGTTCTAAAAGAGACAAAAATATGTATTTTCGATTTGTTTGAAGTATAACTATGATAAATCGTCAGCTGCTTCTATAATTTTTTTTTAAATAAATATTTCGGACACTTTCACCAATCATTTAGTCCCAAACTAAGCAAAGTTTGTGCTATGGATACTAGATAACGGATAAACATACCTAAATATTTATATAAACATCCATGACTCAGGAATAAATGTTCATATTCATCACACAAATATTTACCCGTCGCGGGATTCGAACTCGCAACCGTTGGTTTCGCTGATAGGGTTACTATCCACTACACCAATCGGTAACATTGAGAAACTTTATACCAAATGGGGTGTTCAGAGATATCCCAAACTTAGCCTTTGGGTGTTCCAAACATTAAAAATTTAATGCTTGAAACAGCATCTACAGTTCTTCATCAAGACCTCCTCTCATTGGGAGAGGATATGGGCCATAATCCACCACGCGGGCACAGTGCGATTTGGAAATGAAATGAAATGAAATGAAATGAAAATCATTTATTCATGTAGGCAATACAATATGCACTTATGAATGTCATTTGTTTTTTAAACTACCTTTGGTGGATATAATGTCAGACTAGTGGCCCCTAACACTTTGTTTTTAAGTCGCCCCTGTAGGCCACTGACTTGGCTTAACGACTGTTGTTGAAAACTACCGGGACCGACAATTCAATATGCCCTCCGAAACACGAAAACACTCGCATTAAAATGCCACTAATGGTCACCCATCCAAGGACTGACCGCGCCGGACATTGCTTAACTTCTCTAATCGAACACCAATAGCGAATGAGACTATGCCACTCTGTTTGTTTAGCACTATGCAAAATTAAATTCTATGCCACTGACAGACTACTAAACCAACACGGTAACATGAATGTCTTATTAATAGATATGCAGACATGCTCTACCCATCCAGTAACTTGAGGGCAACCGGAAATTGCAAGAGTAGTTAAACCGGATGTGATATAGCTCATCAGCTAATCCCAGTAAATTCACCCATGCAAGAGAAACAAGTGCTAACGCGTTGTGCATAATAAACAAACCCGAGACCTTAGTTCAACAGTGTTTACAGCGGTCGGTCTCTTTCAATTGCCAGAAGGTTGGTTACCAAGGTTGCCAACTTTTAGATCAGAAATTCTAGGGTGAAATAAATAATAATCCTTAGACATACACACAGCGCCATCTAGTTCCGCAGTAAGCAACTATAGGCTTGTGTTGTGGATACCAGATGGTTGATATACTATCTACATAAATACATTTTTTTTTGTAAATAAATACTTATTATAAATGAAAACATCCATAACTCGGGTACAGATGTCCTTATTCATCACACAAATATATGCCCCCAGCGGGATTCGAACTCGTCAAATATAATAATAAGAAAGCAATTTTTATAGCAATATTCATTACACTACAAGCAGCTTGCAATACTTAATAATAGTAATAAAATTATAAAAACCAATAGCCTTTTTCCGGCATAATCGCGGAGTTGCGGGACAGCTGGCAACTCTAGTTACCACCCTTCCTATTTTTGTCATTAAACATTAAGGTTATTCAAATTTGTTTTCTTTTTTAAAGTAATTTTTTCAAAATAATTAAAATTTAATTCAAAATAATAAGCAAACAAATAAAGGAAATTAAAATTCATGTCTGTGGCATTGACCCTAATGCACTAGCCCGTTATCTCGCTGAAAAACCAGACTGGGATATTGAGCGAGGTATGCGCCAGCGTTCGCACGAGGTCAGAACTAATCCGGTGGAGAGGTCGTTAATGAATGAAAATGAAAAATGTTTATTCCGTCCTGTGGAGCCCACTTTGGATAAATTAAGATTAAATGAATAAAGTCGCTTTGACCTGCATTCGATAAGCCAAGAAGCTAATTATAAAATAATACCTAAATATCTTTGATGGGGGTTATTATCGGAATTCACGATTATATAAAAAATTGCCGTTTTTAACAATAATTTGAAATTCTCGAAAATAACCGCAATTAAAGCTATTAATGTATTATTTATAACATCGTGAGTGCAGGTCAGAGCCATTTTTCTAATTTATTCTATAGGGTGAATGTGTATTCGTGTATTCACATTAACCGATGACGCAAATTGTTGGACTTTTATATTAAATGTGGTTTCAGGATGATTTACTTTGTATATGGGTAATCAAAAATTTTTTGATTAAAGTCGTTCCTTGGGTAAAGTTGTTCGTAATCAAGAGTGGCGTCACCAGTTAATGGGAATTACACGAATTCAAATTCACCCTGTATATTTGAAAAGAAATCTTAATTTATGTAATGAGAGCCCCAGGGCGGCATAAACGCTCAAAACAAAAATGTATTTTAGTGAATTTCTGTGTTTCGTTGACCATGGGTCCATTGTCTCTACAGCTCCACCACCACCATTTTCCCACAGATGACCAACTGACCAAAGCAGGGTGAAGGATTCAGTTAAGCTTTTTACATGTATCTGAAGCATTGCACAATGTCTGCCATATCGAATTCCACATTGCCCATTATACTTGCCTATACGAAAATATGCATATTGAAGGCACTTTTGCATAATCTTTGCGATAACGTATCCTCTCTTTTTAGAGCAAAACTCCGTGGTATGAATACTGAAACATTAAACTTTTCAAATTTCAAAAGTAACGTAAAAGAATTTAATACTCGTGGCTATTCTCGCGTCATAAAGAAAATCATTTATTTTCACTTACAACACTGCCTTATTGGATTGCTTTTGAATATTTACCACAAGTGCTTTTTAACTCCCAAAGAAAAATGGCGGGTATTATGTGTTTAACAGCGTTGTGTGTGTGTCCAATCTTTGTCCAGACGTGTCTCAGTAATATATGGTCCGATTTGAGAGCGGTTTTTTATATGAATGACTAAACAAGTGGACAAGTTATTAACCACGTTTGATTATATTTCCCCTAATTCAATCTTAAGTATGAAATAATTAAATAAATTGTTAAAAAAAACACCCGACTGCGTATGATAGTAAAAAAATCGTATTCGACAAAAATGGTGGACCACGGCGTCCATATTTATTTCTCTTAAAAAATACATGTCCCTAAACACTCCAGCAATTATAAACGAATCCAATGACACCTCATTTATTAAAATCCATCAAGCCGTTCAGGCTACAGGATGCGCTAAAAAAACGGACATATATACAAACAGTCGAAGAACATGACTAAAACAACAACAAGATATGACAACATTCTGCGCAGTCGGGTACATAAAAAACGCACACAAATTGGATCACGCATTAATCCGGACAAACGCTGGACTGGACACACACACATCGCTCGTCGTTTTTCATAAAAGAAAAAAAAACAGAATTAAATCCGAAAACCCGGCCTCACATTTCTACACCAGTCTGACCGCAGGTGGCAGTTTTTCACTGGCAAAGTGATTTTTATGAAAAATCCAGACATAAAGTTGGTGAAAAACAGTAAAAGCAACGAAGAGCGCTATTCTGTCGAAACTTTTCAGTTCACTGAAGTCAACTTCATTTTTTATAACCGAGTGGAATCCGTGAGGAAGCGATTTTAGAGCACCTGTCGTGGTCGCAGATAATATTTAAATGTTAACAACGTCGTGGCTTCGATTGTGACGGGGTAAAAGTTTTAACCCCCGACGAAAAACGAAGGCATATTGACGGCGTTCTATGTGTGTGTGTTGTAAGTTCAGTGTATGTTCGGACTTACTAAGGCAGGTAGGTATTAATAAACCATTCTCTAGATTGAGAACAGTCTTGTGACCGGTCTCAAGTAAACGTGTTGATTAATAAACCGAACTTGAGACCTGAAAAGCACGTGCTTACTCAAGCAATACTCATTTGAGAGTTTCACGTACTAATAAACGGAACTCAAGACTATCATTCATTCGCCGCTGAGGCGAAAATTTGAGAAGTGATCTCAGCTGAGTAGACCTCAAGATTGGTTTATAAATTAGCACGGAGCTTGAGATATCGTCAACTTGTATTAAGATTGGTTTATTAATACGGGCCTTAGTAATGCGTGGTCCAAATGCGTTTTTTTTTTCCATTAACTTGGAGCACGCATTACTTAGTTAAGTCCGGACATACACTGGACTTTCATTTCCTTGCTTAGTCTTTACTAAGCAAAGGAACTGAGCCATAATTGATAAAAATGTAGAATGATCTATTCTACGTTGGCTACGTCAAAATCATATTTAAACTAAATAAAGATGGGGTTTCCGGGTCAGTACGCTTCCACCTTCGGCCTTCCATTCTTTATTGCAAATAAACACAAAAGATATATTTGTCAGATACCAAGATACAAAGGTGAGCTTATCTCTATCATCAGGTGTGATTGAATTGAATTAAAAACCAAACTTTTTTTTTGACAGGAACATTTGCTGTCAACCGATAGGCTTTTTACAGCGTCGACGGGCTGGTGGGCGAGTGCGGGAGCGCTCTGCCCGTTAAATACCAAACGTATCTTTACCTGGATAAAACACAACAAAATGAAAACAACTATAGCACGTTTTCAAATACGGCTAGCGCCATCTAGCGTGATTTTGTTATTTTAAAAACAATTCTGGAAAATATTGAAATACCAATGGTACCAATTATCATTTTGGAGTCACCATGGTTGCTGAGCTTTTGTTTGAAATATTTCCTCTTTGAAAATTTTCTATTCAAACTTTGAGAGGAAATTCAAAAAAATCCTTCGTAGTTCACCTGAAATCTTAGATCAACCTACCAAATTATATCAACATCATCATTAAATAAATAAATAATACTAAGACATACGACAATGACGACCGATTGGTGTAGTGGATAGTGACCCTATCAGCGAAACCAACGGTTGCGGGTTCGAATCCCGCGACGGGTAAATGTTTGTGTGATGAATATGAACATCTACTCCCGAGTCTTGGATGTTTATATAAATATTTATGTATGTTAATCTGTTATCTAGTATCCATAGCACAAGCTTTGCTTAGTTTGGGACTAGATGATTGGTGTAAGTGTCCGAAATATTTATTTATTTATACACGCAGCGCCATCTAGTTCCACAGTAGGCTTGTGTTGGGGATACCAGATGGTTGATATACTACATAATTATTTATTTTTTTGTAAATAAATACTTGTTTTCATACATCCATAACTCGGGTACACATGTCCGTATTCATCACACAAACATATGCTCCTAGCGGGATTCGAACCCGCAACCTTTTGGTATAGTAGTAAGAGTTGCTAACCACTACACCAAACAGGTCGTCAATTTTGCCATAATATAGATAATTAAAGGTTAAAATTTAACTAAAATTAAAAAAAAAAGTGTATTTAGGTATAATCTATCTCTTAATGAGACCTAACCTCATTTCTCCAGGTAAATTAACACGATGGAAGCGGTCCACGTCAGGTCTGTGTGAAATTTAACTTAATTTTCATACTAAAAGGGCAGCTTTCCGTGTGTTTATTGCGTTAGAAACTTCGGACAGGCAGGTTCAACCCGGCCTTAGGTAGCCTGTTATGAGTTAGGAAGTGCTGAATTGAAATTTTGACCTGGTTTGTGGAGAAATTTGAATATTGCTGTTAAGCAGCAAAGTTTGCAGCACTAAGTTTGTGAAAGGTATAATAGATTGAAATATATCGAGGATTGTTACACTTTGACGGAATACTTCGCGGGTTCGATCCCCAGCGGGGCACATGTGTAGTACTCGGCTTGGTTGGTGTTAGGGTATTTTATATGTCCGCATGGTTAGCTACCACCATCTTATCTAAATCTACCGCCAAAGAGCAATGTAAATAGTATTGTTGTGTTCCGGTTGTCAGAGATAAGATAGCCAGTTTCCCAAATAAGATTGGGTTTCCGGGTTAGTACGCTTCCACCTGCCTGCCTCATCTTCACTTAACATCAGGTCTAGTTTTAACCCGTTGTGCATAAAAAAAGGTTTTCTAAGGGGTTTTATAAATTTTCTGTTTATGTCACTACGAGTAAGTTTCCCAAATACACAATAGAACATTGTTTTAGAGCAACTATTTATTACTTTAAAATTACACGATCGAACTATGAACGTAAGAAACAGCAATTCATAAAGACCGTTCCATAATGAGAAAAGATCAACAAAGGCAGACAAAGCGAGTGGAGTTCTTACCAGAACTTACGTTCAGTCGAGTCGACAACGCGGAGTCCGATTGCAGGCGGATTGCTTCCGTCCGGAACGTAGAGGACGTGTCGACTAGACGGCATCCTGTTTAGAACTCATCACAGACATCTTTAAAGCTGCCTTACTTGGTAAATGTAACCACATCTTTGGCTTTATGATTCTCAGATTGATTATTAGACTTAATGCACCAAGAGTAAACCTGGATGAACTTAATCTACTTGCGTTAGACTTAATGCATCTACATTTCTCCGCCAGTATAATATGTTATATTCATCTTAAAAGTGGCACCCGTGACTGATATGTTAAAAGGGATCCGTTTAACCTGGTATGGACAGGGGGCCGATCGCGCTAAGTCTGAACGATAATAACTAACCTAAACCAAAACCAAAAACGTTACGTTAAGCTCATTTCGTATCGCGCTAATTATTTGAATGGAAAACATGTAAAGTCCTGGGCCGATTACGTCACCACATCCCCAGACCCCCCTCCCGTGCGCACTCAAAGGGATCAAATTACACGGTCTCAGATAAACACATCTGGTTCACGTTCTATTGCGTCTAATCTCTTTCTGTAAACTGTTTTTTTTTGCCTTTTGAATAACAGAGCCGCATAACTATAAACAAATCAGGTCAGGTATTATTATTACTAAACAAACCTGTTGATTACAGAGTACCTACCTAGTTGGGTCGGGTCGACTGGTACCGATCGGTAACAGCGGAGCTTGTCAGTATGCGCTATTAGGTGGTACCGATCGGTACCAGCGGGATTATTTCGGTTAAACTGGTTTCTTTTTAATACTCGTGGTTTGCTCTAAACATTTTGGGGTTGGTTTTACTTTGGTAGCGTCAACGATACAATCGTTCACAAAAAATAGCACGATACCATTTTTTACATTAGCTAAACTAAAGCTAAACCAAAACCAAACGTCCCGCCCGAAAAGGGCGTGAATGATGAGGTAAATGCTGACAGAGGAGATTGGAAGAAAAAGACGTACTGCGCCGACCCCTAATAAATTGGGACCAGTGCATGAAGACGATGACTCATATTCACCTAAATAGCTACTTATTAAAACTCACAGTATTTTAGAATGATCATCTTGCACTTTCACCACTTTTGCCAATGACAAATTAATGAATGGAACATAGAGGGTACAAACTAAAATAAGTAAATCAATGCAAATTTAGTGAGGGGAAGTGTAAATTAAAGTGCGTAACGGAGCTTTCGGGTTCCCACAAGAAGCCGACAAAATCTTTTGTAAAGCATTCTGCCACTATACTGAAGAATGACTTGACCGTGACTAGACTCTGTATACGCCAAGTATACGACGAATTACTTGTTTTGACTGAGACTGACTTACAAACTGAAGAAATAAGAGAAATAAGACATGGCTGTTATGGGCTAGATCCCTTTGCCTTCTCCTAGAGGAGATAATAAAACGAAAAAAAAAAACAATACAAATTTACTTATTTTAGGTTCTACCCTCTATGTCAATTTACAATAGAAAATAACAATTTTATAGTATGCAATGATATAATACGCTGTCCATTTCCTCTCTGGCCGCAGGAATATGTGAAGCACTACTCCCAGGCTGATACTGGAGATGTCCAGGACTAGGCCACAGAATGTAGAGAGATGAGGATGAGCCGGACCTTGAGTCGTTGTCAGTGACAACTTATATTAAAAATGTATCACGTTCACAAACAATAATACGTACACAAAATAACTTTTATATTGGTAAAAAGGAATAAACTGAATTTATTAGTTTTGTAGTTCAATTATTATTAATAGAAAAGTATACGTCCAGTCTTTGTAGCAGTCAATCATGAACTGAATAAACAAAAGCTACACAGAAAGAGAGAGAGAGAGAGAAAGAACAGGCAGAATTCAAATTTTGAATTTAAAATATTATTAGTTAATCGAAAAAGAAACAAACAAGGAGAATATTGAATAAAGAGAACCAACGAGGGGCATGGCGTCTCGTTACATATGAAACTCGTAGTATTTTTCATTTGTGTTAATAATATTTACATATTTTGTTCATGTTTACATGTTTACTACGCGACCAGAAAATGGCCGACTTTCTGATCGCGTAGTAAACTAGTTCAGAGTGGCTCGACAGATGGTTCTGGCAGATGGGGAATCTTTGTATTTACATTTTAATATAATTTGTACACTGTTCAGAGCCACGTTAAGCATAAAAAAATTGGAAAAGCAGGCATTCTCTCTTTGGGGGCAGCAACTACTCTGTTGGAGGGGATTGAAAACCAGTAACACTGCAGAGTCGCCACCCATTCATCACAATACTGTAATTCCCGATTCTCATGTATGCTTATATTTTTTGTGATGAATACCTTTTATTTATTATTATTTATTATAACTTAAAACGGAAAAACTTTTCGCGGGGTAAACTTAATTCAGATTTTATTTTTCCATACATATATAACGTCATGAACTTTATCCCAATTAGTTTGGTCAGTGATATCCCAAACATTAGTATACTGTCTTAACTTAATCAGTGAACCCTCAAATTTCTAAAATCTATTCATTTTAAGTAAGGGTGTCCTTAGGAAGAAGCGAAGGAAACTCAAAATTTGCACTTTTTAGTCTATGGTGTGAATTATGTTAGTACATAATGAAATGTAGGATAGTATATCACAAGCAAACAAGATGGTACTCGTAGTTATCCTTCAATTGTGATTGCTTGATATTGTGATGCAAGTTTTTAGAAATTGTATGACAATATCAAACAAATCACCGTGTAAAAAATGATTACTACCGTAGCCGCGTTGAACCTTCCATTTAATCATGCGCTAAGAAAATTTGCATCATTGATATTAAAAAATTGAGAACCTCCTCTTTTTTGAAGTCGGTTAAAAAGAACAAACTCACATAATAAGATAGCTGGACAGATTTCCAATAAAAACAAGGTTTTCTAAATTTTGAATTTATTCACATGACTTTTATACAATTCAATACAATACAAATACTCTTTATTGTGCAAAATAATTTACAATAATTTTTGATGATAACAATAGAACACAATTAGGCGGTCTTATCACTAAAAGCGATATTATGTATTTTACATACATATTTTGGAGAAATAATTAATTGAAGAAAAGGTATGCTGAAAGGACATTTAACAAGGAAGAGCCAAGCAATAAAGAGAAGTCTAACTGGGTCCTTCTCGCCCCGTTTTGTCGTCACGATCCGTACCTTATGCCGGAAGGAAGCAATTTGCCGCAGTCCGGATCATTAGCATATTAAAGTATCTACTTTGATAAACTATTACAGCGTCAACTCTTTAAAATACGGTGAAGCAATCTGCTGCAATGGCCAATGCGAATAAAACATTTCGTGAAATGTCAAATGCGTTTTATCATACTGAACTAGCGTTTGGCCACGACTCCGTCCGAGTGGATATCGAAATAAAAATACCGGTAATGAAATAATAAGAGGCTTGGCTGTATGAGTTCAATACCTCTTGCCTGCCCAAAAAGAGTTCACAAGTTATTTCACTCGTAGCAAACAAATACGTACTATTATAGTTAATTAGTTTAAAAGTGTCACAATGTAAATAAGTAATTAAAGGCATAAAAAAAATACGTATAAGACCATCGTTTTTAAGCCCCGACGAAAAACGACGGCCGTTGTGATGTAGTGATTCAAAATTATGTCATTTTATCGAAAAATCCGGGTATTTTACGGTCATTTATATAAATTATGGTAAACAATGCTTAAAAAAAGATAGTACCTAGTACGCTAGCGCTATTGCCCCGCTGAATGCATAAGCCCAGCTGATGAGCAAAGTAGGCACCAGCGCACATCTCCAGAGACGTGGACCAGTCTAACGGATAAATCCTTTACAAAATGTTTCGTGTCAGAAGACCAAGGGCCTACTGCCTTCACTGCAAGCGCCGCAAACTCGTGGTTTATAATTAATTCTATTCTCATCAAAAATAATAGTATTTAAAGACGAAAGTCTGCAATCAATGTGTGTCACCTGTAATGACTCATGGTAATAGAATATGGTTTCTTACTTTGGGCCTCATAAGAGATCTAAGGTAAGGGCGAAAAATACATTATTATTATGTAAAATACAACGCGCCAAACTAACATGAGAAGATAAAATCTAAACGATATGCCTCGAAGTTTCCGAACTCACGAAGTTATTCTGTTTGCATTTATTTGCAAGATATCAAACACGCGAAAGCAATAAAATGCCTCGCAAAACTTTTAATATCGAAGAAAAATATGATTCGGCAAACATTCGGAGCCTTCGAATGGTACCCAATTTATATTCGCTTAAAAAGGAGACGTTGAATATGAAACCTTCATTTATTTCATCAATTCTCCACTTGGTGCAGTTTATTATGAAATGTTTCTTTGATTTTGTTGTACGAGTTACTGGGAATGGGAGAATTGTGAGAATTATTTTGACTTCGTTCGAAATTCCGATATTCATTTGAGTATATTTGTCAGAGCTTGTAGGTATAGATAGGGAAGCTACAGAAACTCGCCCTGTTCTCGTATACGTGATTAAATACACTAGTAAAAGCGTCGATAATAATAATAATAAATAAATATCCTTAGACATACACACAGCGAAATCTAGATCCACAGTAAGCAACTATAGGCTTGTGTTGTGGATACCAGATGGTTGTTATTACTACATAAATATTTATTTTTTTAATAATTTTTTATTATAAATGAAAACATCCATAACTCGGGTACACATGTCCATATTCATCACACAAACATATGCCCCTAGCGGGATTCGAACCCGCGACCTGTTGGTATAGTGGTTAGAGTTTCTAACCACTACACCAAACAGGTCGTCAATAATAAGAATAATAAAGTATTTATTGTCTTCTTCACAACCTTACTTAAAAATATGAACATAACAGATGATAAACTTAAGTTTATGTATGTAAGTAGATATAATTATACATGTAGATTATATAAGTTTGTATTTATTTCGTATGTATTTATTGTACCTAGTATAAGCTAAGTTCTAGTCAATATATACAATTTTTCCAAAATTGTGACTACTGATTTGCTTTGTGTAGGCCTAGTCAATCTGTTCTTTGGCATATACCTAAGTAGACTGGAATTCCGCCTTTGTACTTAATTTTAAATTAGGTAGACATAGTAACTTTGTAAATTTTAATAAGTACTATAAAGCTGAACGATCGTGAACATTAGTTGACTATCTATAAGTGTTTCTAGTGATTGTGTTTTATACTATATATTAAGTATTTATATTTATTTATTATATATATATATATATATATATATATATTATATAATTATGTCAATTAATATGATATTATTATTATATTTATGCATGCACCCTACCTGTTTTTCTACGTACAAATATCCCATAGCTGTGGGTTGTCTGGAAGAGATCGCTTTTAGTGATAAGACCGCCTAATTGTGTTCTATTGTTATCATCAAAAATTATTGTAAATTATTTTGCGCAATAAAGAGTATTTGTATTGTATTGTATTGTATAAAGCGTGTACAAACTAACAAAAACAAACAAATAATAATTTAAAATTACTCCCATATCTTTCTTATATGTAGGTATATTTCGGAACCTTACATCAATTATCTAGTACCAAACTGGGCAAAGCCTGTAACATAGATAAACCTTTATAATGGCTCGACCATAAATAATTTAATGTTAGTATTCATAAAACAAACGTTTACTGCAACAACAGAATATTAAATAATACTAATTAAGTATCAATCAATAGTGAGACGTCTAGTTCAAAGGTGGACGGATGACCTGAGGGTCGCAGTGAGCTCAGCTAGTAGGTAATATTTTTTTGCAAGCTGGAAACTATATGATATTTTATGGGTAAACATTAGATTTAGAATTAGCATTTGTTATAGTTTTTTAGTGTTCAAAATGTCAGAAGTGTACTCACTGTACCCTTACTTACTCTGTCTTTGGAACAGGTAAAGTGATACCTCGGCAATTGGATTGTAAGCGAGCCGGACTTGGCTCAGGGGTTCAAACTGGGTATTCTGCTATTTCTACCCAAATCTCGTTATGGGGTGACGTTAAGGCGATTTAATATCATGGGATACCGCAACTGACTGACCATAGGATCTTGCTTGGGTGAACTGGAATGATACGAAATTGTTGTTTATCTGTGAAAGACCTAGGCCCGTATTAATAAACCATGCTCAAGATTGAGAACAGTCTTGTGACCGGTCTCAAGTAAACGTGTTGATTAATAAACCTAACTTGAGACCTGAAAAGCACGTGCATACACAAGCAGTATTCACTTGAGAGGTGCGCGTATTAATAAACGAAACTCAAGACTGTCATTCATTCGCCGCTGAGGCGAATACTTGAGAAGTGATCTCAGCTGAGTAGACCTCAAGTTTGGAGCTTGAGATAGCGTCAATTGCTTAAGACGCATCTCGGTTGATACATCCTCAAGACTTGTATTGAGATTGATTTATTAATACGGACCTTATTGTGACTTTTTGTGAGTACGTCATTCACTTGATTGACGTACCTACACTCTTCTTGGTCGACCTTTACCGACCCTTCCATTCACTCTTTCATTATATATTGCTTTCGTTAAACTGCTTTCACTCTTTCGTTATATATGCCCAAACCACCTTATCATACCTCTTTAGACTTAAGAATAAAACTAATTTACTTTTCTTGGTTCTTACTTACTTACCAGGTATGTAAATTTGGTACTAGCACTGTCCTAATTACCCATATTTGGAGTTAAACAGTTTTTTAGGTAATCATGTCGGCGTCACGGTTTCCCACCATACTGCTACTCATAAAGGATACATGTAGGGGGTACACTTATTGTCCAAAAATGTTTCACTTGTTCTTGCACGTTCACCCATGTTCTCCTTGGGTATAGCTGAAAATCAGTGTATTACTTTTTGAGCAATCCCATAGACTGAGCTGTGAACTATTTGTGCTGCTGCATCACAATCATATATTTATAATAATCCTGTTATACATAATAAGATACCATAATTGTATAATTCTACATTGTTATTTGTGCCTAAAAGTTATATGTATTTGTGTGACTGGGGAAACAAATAAATGCTTTATCTATCTATCTATTTAATAAAGTTATACGTTTTTTAAGGGCCCTGAATCCATTTTGACCTTTTTTTAATTCGAAAGTCTGTAAGCGTTTGTCTACAATCTCACCTAATGTAAAGTGAATATACCCTTGCTCTTGAAGATTCCAAGGTTGTAGGATTCAGGAAAGACTGACGCCGGAAGAGAGTTCCATGCCTTGGCTGTTCACACGACGAGTGAAGAATGTTTGTTTAAATGCAATTCAGTTGTTTACAAGATATTCAGCTATTCAGTTGGCTTATTCATCTAGTAGATGATAACCAAAGACGCTAAGAGGCGAGAGACCTATCATATATCCCATATATCCAATGGTACCGAATCTGTGGTAAATATTACTTGAAATTAATTTTAAACTAACTTTATTTTTTTCTAATTAGAAGAAAACATAAAGGACGACATGACGTTGTAGTCGCTTAAATTTAGTATCAGTTCAATACGTTTTCAAACATTTCCTATACTAGCGTAGACCTCTTTACTCCTTGACCCTTTAGAGTTAAGCAAGAAGTACCTATTTCAGAAGAGTACTTAATCATATTAGAGCTTTAAGGATATACGGGGTCTAAATTTAAGTACTTCTAAGCCTACCACGTATAGTATTTTTTTTATGCACAACGGGTTAACACTTTACCTCAATCACACCTGATGGTAAGTGAAGATGAGGCCGAAGGTAGAAGCGTACTGATCCGGAAATCTGGCAGCGTTTTCTCGCTGAATGCAGATACTTACGCCAGGAAACAGCCAGCTTTAGAGTCCCCAGTGACATCGGCAAAGTGCTTTGAAATATAAAAAAAATTGAATAACTGTTATATTTAGTTATGTTATTTAAATGTTTTTTCATAACTTCTATAAGGCTCTTCACGTTGGGCGTCTCAGAAAACCAGCGTTGTGGCAATTGCTGTAACATATGCTGAGATGGAGACCAATTTTGACATCACACTGAACTCATCCCATTTCAAAATATCCCTGACTTCCGTTTTTTATTAACATTGTAACTATTGTTGCTGTTATAGTGTTGTGTCAAATAAATATTATGTCCATGTCTACTATGCTATATTTACAGCCTGTATAACTTCTTATACGTAAGTAGTAGGTATCAGCCAACCTACTTTTACGTATTTTTTTTTCCAAAGAAAGCCGATTATACTTTGTGAGTTTTTAAGACAGATCAAAGGTAGGCCTAATTTTATGTTGAAAGCTTGTTATTTCGAGGAGAGTTTCTCTGAGAGCCCATTGGTAGGCTGACTGGTTTTAATGTAAATTAAGTGTTTCATGTTTGTTTATTAGATCTTTGAGTTGACAGGTGCTATCAATAGGTAGAGGATGGGTAGTTTTAAATATCTATTCAAGTATTTAAAAATGAAAAAAACTCGACAGTGTATTTAATATTTTTCGAGCGTCAACTTCATTTTATTACCATAAAATGTATCGAACGCCACCATGCACTTCGATTGTTCGTTTGTTCTAATATGGTGCCTATCTATACAGGGCGTCCCAAAGTTATGGGACATGAAGGGGAAGTACCTTAAATATCGTAGATAGTGAATTTTGCTCAAAGAAGACTTTATGTTATTTTTAAAAGTTAGTAATTCTGCATTCATAGATTTTCTAAAAATTATTTGCTTCGGCTGGGAATCGAACCGACTCAAATGTGAAAAAAAAAACACCCTACTTTTATGATGCCAATCGAAAGAATAGCTAAAAAATAATAACTCTGCCTAAGTAACATAGTATTTTAAAAGAAAGGAACAACGTGAAATTAATCATTTTAATCAAATAAAAAACATACATGAAACTGCCGTAGTCAATTAAGTAGGTATTTTTTTGTAAATTAATTAATTAAATGCTCAAAATGTGATCCCTCTTGTTTTACGCAAATCGCCAATCTTTTAATGAGCCCGCTGCCTGTTGATTTTATGAAGTGGGTACTTATTTACGAATAATCAATGCTATCTTTGGAATGATAATATCGCTACTTTTCGAACGTCGTCGGCAATAAATAACTTTCTTGAAATTTGACTCAATCATTTTATGTTGTTCCTTTCTTTTAAAATACTATGTTACTTAGGCAGAGTTATTATTTTTTAGCTATTCTTTCGATTGGCATCATAAAAGTAGGGTGTTTTTTTTTTCACATTTAAGTCGGTTCGATTCCCAGCCGAAGCAAGTAATTTTTAGAAAATCTATGAATGCAGAATTACTAACTTTTAAAAATAACATAAAGTCTTCTTTGAGCAAAATTCACTATCTACAATATTTAAGGTACTTCCCCTTCATGTCCCATAACTTTGGGACGCCCTGTATATAAATAGCTATTCGATAAAACAGGTTCTTTTAGTGCCATTTTGTAGACGACATAAATTTGCGTGCATTTTCATATTTCGAAAATATACTGAAATTACACTTGATAGGGGTGAACAACATCCCCTTTGACGTGCAAATCTATAGATATTATTTTGTGTAACGTCCCTTAGTCTCCTTTTACGACAACCACGGGAAGAGACGGATTTGTCGTATTTTGATTACGTGCCGAAACCACGAAATATTGACTGAATTCTGCTTGAAATTCAGCGCCGTGGTTTCACTGCGGCACATGCTGAGGTTGTAACCCTGTTTCGCTCTTGCGCACTGCTTACTTATGTATTTATTATAGATAGATGACGACCTATTTGGTGTAGTGGTTAAAAACTCTGACCGCTATGCCAAAAGGTCGCTGTGTTTATATGATGAATACAGAGGTGTTTTTTTTTTATTATTATTGACTGGATTCGCGTTTGACCAAAATCTCACCTGACGGAAAGTTCCCGGGTTATGGTTATTTTTCATTTATATATGTATTTATTTACAAAAAAAAATGGGTGGTTAGTGGCAGGGCATTTTAAATGTCCACCTGGCTAGCTACCACCATCTTATCTAAATCTGCCGCCAAGCAGCAATGTGACATCAGGTCAAGTACGAACCCGTCGTGCATAAAAAAAAAATGTATTTGTTTAGTTCAACCATCTGGGATCCATAACACAAGCGTAGATGCTTACTGTGGACGTAGATGGCGCTGTGTGTATGTGCAAAGATATGTATGTATGTATAGATATGACATACAGTTCAGTTTTTTGGGTAACATCGCGCGGCCAGTTTATTTTGGTAGTGTCACGGTAGTGCTGTCATACCTACACTACCCTGCCTCTTTGAAGACAAAATAAACGATTTATAAAGTTCAGACACAGTTTTGAGATGTTGGTATACTTAGAATAGCACTCCACTGTATATATCTACACGAAGTTGTTCCAACTTGTTGACAAATTACGAGGGAGAAATTCTGTTGCCAAGTTTCATTTCGGGGACCTTCTTCCCGCAACCTTTATACGAAAATCATAAGATACTTTCATTTTTTTTAATACCCACCATTCAAAGATTGGGCATTCGTTTGCTCGTCACGTCTCGAGTCAGCCGACTCTTTCGTTGCGTCGCCCAAAATTAATTCATGCAAATTAGTCTACCGCCGTCGTTTCACCAGTAAAAACAGTAACACAATTCCGAACAAATATTACTTCTTGTAGTTTCCAGCTCTTGTTGGTATATGTCGTAGGCAGATGGGTAAATTACTTATTCACCTGAATTCTTATCGCGGGCATTTTTTCATAGATAGATAAACATTTATTTGTTTCTCCAGCCACACACATACATTAAATAATATTTATGAGTACTTAATACAAAAGTAGTACACATAATTTAGACTATAGTACAGTAATAAAAACCAGATAAAGGTAGCTTAACCTTAGTATTTATTAAGTGGGCACTTTTGCTGAAGAAGCACGCAAGTTTAAATATGTAGACAGCATTTTACAAAACATGGCCAATAAATACATAACATATAAAAGTACAAACAAAACATAGGTATAAAAAGTATGTGTGTGCTGTAGTGGCACACATGGGTCATAGCTCAGTGTCGGATACCTCTAGAGCAAAACACTGGTCATTCATTGGTAGATAAGCATTTAATACACACACACATATAACAGTTTTGCATAAGAAAAATCCAACTAAAACAATAAAACACTATTACAGAAACATCAAATTTTAATATGATGTACGTGCCGCATTATACGAAAAGGCTACAAGCTCAGTGTGTGGATTTGCTCGAGGCGGGCAAAACACTGGTATTCTGCTGGAACCTGAGGCCTATGTTCAGCAGTAAAGAAAGAAAGAAAGAAAGAAAAAAATATTTAATTTAAACCCATCTCATGACACAAACAATCAGGTACAAAATATTACACAGTCGAGACACATGCAAAAAATAACATTGTGTTTGCCATCTAATTGTCGGTGTCGCAAGGTGGAGTCAAAACGGTCTCCAACTCAGCATGGGTTGTAGCCGTTCACTACAACGCTGGTTTTCAGTGGAGCCTCCAAATGACGCACGGACACTGGTCAACAAATGTACATAGTAGACGTCCTCAGGCTAAAATGATGAAGATATGAAATACCAAGCTCTCAGTCCACTCGATCTGTTGGCAAGCCACGACCGTAATTCCCAATAACTGGCAACTTCAAAAAGTGACTGTTTGAAAGTGTAAATTTAAAAATGTAATGTTAAAATCATTGTTTTATAGGCTATAGTATGGTCGCGCGAACAAATCTTTTTCGCACTTTTCTTGGTAGATTAAACAGTGCCAGATAATAGGACTGCTGAGAATAAATGTCCGCCTGGCTAGCTACCACCATCTTATCTAAACCTGCCGCCAAACAGCAATGTTAATAGCAGTGTTGTGTTCCGGTTGTCAGAGATTAGATAGCCAGTCCTACAAATGTGTTGGTATTTTCGGGTCAGTACGCTTCCACCTTCGACCTCATCTTCACTTAACATCAGGTGTGATTGAGGTCAAGTACCAACCCGTTGTGTATAAAATAAAAATAAAAAAATTGCCAAAACCAACACCGAGCACAATCAAAATTTTTTGTTAGTCTGTGGTTACAATCTATAACATCGAAGTGCAAGAAAAAATTCCAATATTGATTAAAAATATAAGTTTTATGTATAATAGTACTGTGGTAAGGTAATACATTATGTTTGTTATACTTAAAATATACTCGCATGTTTTTTGTTCACTTTTCTGTATTGGTGATGCATTTTTTTACAATATAAATCAGTATGTGATACAACTACCCTGTGAACGAAACTACCCTGACTGTGTGTGACTGAGTACCCATTAATAAATAATAATAAATATCTTTGGACATACACACAATGCCATCTAGTTCTACATTAAGCAACTACAGGCTTGTGTTTTGGTTGATATACTACATAAATACATTATTTTTTTTTGTAAACTGCTTGTAAAACTCGGGTACACATGTCCGTATTCATCATACAATACATATGCCCCTAGCGGGATTCGAACCCGCGACCTTTTGGTATAGTGGACAGAGTTTCTAACCAATACACCAACCCATTGACACCAAAGTTTTAACACCAATGAACTTTTGTTTCTTTTTGTTTGTTGTTGTGGTTGTTGTTGTTGAAATGAAATTTTGATTGTTTCAACGACCCGGTCCATATTATACAGTAATATAACTCTATGGTTAAATTAAAATTAAATTATTGTATTGCCTGGTACCTACTGTAGTTACTGTAACTCAGCTACACTGTGACACCACTGAAACCCGCCTAATCTTATCGTCAGGATAATTGTATGTACACTCCACACAAATAGAGGTTTAATTTTTTTATCAACCTTTTAATTTGGTCAGCTGCCAATTTGGACTGGGGTTACTATTTATTTTTTAATTAAAGTCCTGAAATGAGCCCATTATCGTTTCTAGTAATGTGTTTTGTTTGTTCTAATGCGATGATTAAATTGAATGGTTTATTTGAATTATTATTGCAGTTGGATGAGTGGAAGTCTACCACTGTACGTTTCTTAAGAAACTTCTTACCACGTACAACCACCCTGTGGAACGGACTTCCGGCAGCGGTATTCCCGAACGAGTACGACATTGGAACCTTCAAGAAACGAGCCTACACCTTCCTCAAAGGCCGCCAACGCATCTGTGACCCTTTTGGTGTTGCGGGTGTCCATGGGCGGCGGTGATTGCTTTCCATCAGGTGACCCGCATGCTCGTTTGCCGCCCTAACATATAAAAAAAAAAAAAAAGAAGTTGTGGCACATTCGAATTTGCTATCGCTATTAATACCATTAATACCATTTATTTTCCACACACACATAAATATAAATATAAGCTGTATAAAAGTGTAACAAGACATTAAAGAAGGCTCGTACTAATGAAACTATCCCAAGACTGAGAGAAATTTATAGAATGATAATTGAGATTAATCTATATCTTCCATCTAATCTGAATTTGAACAGTATCAAATATATAATATATTATTGAGAGTGAGACTCGATCTCAATCCTGCGACTGCCCCGTCAATACGGCCCTTAGCTTTCAAAAAAAAAAGAAGCTACAAAACGTAATAATAAATAAAATAAAAAAGTTATGCGTGCGTGTGTGGTGGGAACAGACTCAGCGTACGCTGGGCGGCGCAGTCACACAGCACTGATTTTCAGCCTGCCCCTGACTACAGTAACAACAGTTTTTTTTTTAGGTACGCACACATCACAAACAAACATCTTTCAATAAATATTAAATATTATAAAGTAGGATTTGCTGCTGTACAATAATGGAACAAAAAAAAAAGGAATTCCCAACTTTTACTAACATTACTACTTCTTGTGATCGGTACTTTTATCAATTCAATGATATAATACGAGTATAATAGCACAGTCCAATATCTATTACATGGATGACCACTTTAACAAAAGTGGTCATCCATGTAATAGATATCCATGTAAAAGGCATTTTAACAAAAGTGTTTTTGTGCTTCGGAGGACTAAACTATGACAGAGACGGAAGAAGACAGGACAAAGGACGGTTGATGACAAGACGGTCACGTACTTTCTTTCTTAAAATATGAATAAATAATGTTTTAGATTTTAGGCTTCTGGAGTGCAGGTCCGTGCGATATTTTTGATTTACTGGATTTAAAAAGAAATTTCCAATGTAGGCGTGTCTGGACAAAATATATCATCACGTCATATCATCATCATAGTGATAAACATGATGTCAATACAAGAAATAAAGATAAACTTGCAGGTCACATAAATTGCCTCCGCGAAGTCAGTAATTCATTCAAAGGGTTATATGTATATGCTTTTTTAATGAGGTTCCTGTTGATATACAAAATCTTCATTTCAATAAATTTAAAGATACTATAAATCAGAACTTATTAAGAAAGCATATTATAAAATATCAGATTATTTAGATGATAAACATTCATGGACATGATCAGCTCGTTCGCGTAACCAGGCTATTTCACAATTAATAATGAAATATTACAATATAAAATAATAATTAATAATTTTGTAATATAAAAACCTTTTTTTTTAAAGAGCAACCTCTCGAATTTCTTGCTTGATCTTCTTAGAGGAAAATTGGCTTTTGAATAAGCAGTAGCTTAAAAAATGTAAAATCTATTTTAAGTGTACCCTGTGTACCTACAAAATAAAGCATTTTTTGATTTTTGATTTTAATCTTAACAACTGAGAAATTTACTACCCTATTAATTATTTGTTACATTATTGAGAAGTGGTATTACATAATTTTATTTTTATTATACCAATTTATTGCATACACAAAAAAACAACTACAGCGAAAATAAGATATACAAAAGGCGAGCTCAATCCTAAAACTTATTTCTTTAAATCGAATCGATTCCTGAGTGTTTAATTCTATGTTTGATATTGATATCGTCTGCTATTATACTCTTGACAGTGATAAAGTCTCTCACTGTGTAGTATAGAGTGTTAGTAACTTTACCTCTAATTGGGACTCTGACCCAGTTCCAGGTAAATCTTGAAGCTGTAACTAAAGTCACGCGTTTCATCTACGCTACATCGTTATATTCTATCAGGTGAAATTGATAATTCCTTAATTAGGGAAGTCGAGGTGATGAATAGAGATGTTCTACAATGACTTTTTTTAAATCTTATATAAGTACTTTGTTAAAGATTTTCAGAAGTAAATAAACAATATTAAAGCATATCAGAAAAGACTATGTTTATACAATATCTCCGCCAATACATAGACAATGGAAAGTAGCACATAGCAATATTAAAGTAGTAGGTTCAACTTAGTCCCTAACCAACATTGGGCCAGCGTGGTGGACTATGGCCCCTTACTCTCTCATTATACGACCATCAGACGCCCCATTGGTGTAATGGATAGTGACCCTGTCAGCGAAACCAACGGTTGCGGGTTCGAATCCCGCGATGGGTAAATGTTTGTGTGATGAATACAAATATTTATTTTCGAGTAATGGATGTTTTTTTTTTGATGTTTGCATGGATATTTATGTATGGTTATCCGTTACAGCGTTTAGTTACCACAAGTTTAGTTAGCACAAGTTTTGCTTAGTTTGGGACTTAGTTAGATTTGATTGGTGTAAGTGTCCGAAATATTTATTTATTTATATTATACGAGGGAAGGCCTATATCCCTGCAGTGGGATGTTTACGGGCTGATGATGATACAACTAATACAATTTTATAATTTTGGGGAGCTGGTCGAAGTACACCAAGCATATTGATATTGAATGTTGAAAAAAAATGAATCATTCAGATAGTCACTAATTTTGTAATAACCCTTTTTGCTAATGTTGTTTTGACATGATCTTTATTTCAGTTAAAATATTAATTTCTTTAAACCAGTCCCGGAGAGACTATTCGACGCAGATTATAAATTCCCGAACGAATGTCATTTGACTGTCTCAGACTAATTGCATTTGATATCCCGGGACAAAACCTAGTTCCGGATAAATATCGCTTTGTTCTTTCCATATTAAATTAAGCTTCACATTACTGGACAGCGTTTCTCTCACAAACTGTTATGTAAAGTAATCTACGACTTTGTAGGACGGACACTTTAGTGGGCCAAGTGACTGCAGAGTAGAGGTAAGTACGAGTAACAGCTGTTCTATCCATTCCCTTGTCATATCTAGACGTTATTAAAGTAGATTGTTTTGAATTCCGTGTACGCTTTCTTGTCACAAAGTTACGTCTGGAAATAGAGTTGGTGAAAATTGTGTAGGTATAATATACAACAACCACAACAACAACAACAACAATACAACCTATGGGGATCCAAAATCGTATTTATGAAAATACGAGTGCTTATTAAAGACACGTTATGTGAACGAGTATGTGAATATTATTAATACAAGTGAGTGATGCGTCAAAGTCTTATACAAATATACAACTATATTTTTACCGCATCTACATTACGCGATAAGGCCGCCTTTTTGTGCGATTAATGATGTACGCTGTATTCTTCATGTAGCTTTTGTTAATTGTGCAATAAAGAGTATTTGATTGATTGATTGATTACGTGGTCTCGGACTATGGGCATGTTGTTTTGACATGGTTTTTAAATTGTTTTTCATTTAGATTAATGATATTCTCAGGTATAAGGTTATAAAAGCGTATACAGTGTCCCATAAATGATGTATTAACTTTGCTCAGTCTGAACATAGGGGTGGAATAACTTATTAGTAATCTGTGCTATGGGCTCATAAGAAAGCTCAAGGTTTTTGTTTATTGTTTACCAACTGTTGTATTAAATAGGGTTTCATTTTTCCATGCATACATGTCGACCTACCTGAAGGGCACGTCTGGCGAGGTGTGCTCGGGTTAAAGACTTATTTAGTCCTTCAAACTATCTAACAACTAGTTTAGACACTGGAAATATCACCATGTTCTTTCTTGATACCTTTTAGTATTTACGTCATAAATTGTAATATTTCGTAAGACTCTATTGGTGCAAAATAAACTATAAAGTGTATATTAACACGCTCTTGAACATTATCTAATAGGTATGTCAAATCAAGCCCAAGAGCTGTTACTGTTTGACATTCAATCCATCCATTAGGCATATCCCTATACGACTACTCGACAGTTGTTTTTGTTATGTTATATCCAGTTAATTAATTCGAGTTTAAATACCAGTGTCTGCTCAAATTATTTCCTCTTAAATAATCTTGGTACGAGTACAAGACAAACGACGTTTTAGAACCTTATGAGAGTAATTTGCGGGCAAGAAGGTGATACTATGTTAGAGGACCCTCGATTTAGTTAAATAATTCTAGTCAAGGTTGTATAGGAAATTTTGACAATTGAAGCACGTTTTTCAGACGAGCATACTTAAACCATAAGCAAAGGAAAGAAAGAACATATATGTTGTCAACATACCGAACATCCGTACTAAGCTCTTTGCTTCATCATTTATAATGCGGACTGCTAAGGTATGGAACTCACTGCCCGCGTCGGTTTTTCCCGACACTTACAACCTTGGGATCTTCAAGTCTAGAGTGAATAGGCATTTACTGGGTGTGCGTGATACATCTTTGGCTACATCGTCACTTTCCATCACGTGAGATTGTAGTCAAACGCGAAACCAGTTTTTAATAAAAAAAAAAAGAACAATTTTATTTATACTTATCTCATGACCTGCAAGCGGCGCAAATATTCAACCCTGGAGATGGTTATATGTTTGCGCCGTTTGGAGTGGCGATATTGTGTTTGTGGGGACCTGAAGCTCGAATGCTATTATAGGATTTATCAACTCGCCTTATTGAGGTAGGTATCCGACGTTCCTAGAGCTGACGCTTACCTTGGCCAACGCATGAGCATTGTCATTCAACGAGGTAATGCTACATGATAGCGAAGTTGAACACGTTTTCTACCTTAGATTTCCGGGCTGAATACGTGCTTGTTGATTGGTTTCTTCTATTTTTCTAGTTAGATTAGTAAATAATATTACAACACAGATTTATTTGGATAAAATTATCAGTTGAAACCGTATTATTTTTAACTTTATTCTAAAATTAGAAGAATTAACAAGAATGTCAGTGTTGCGTTTACACAAAAGAAATGTTCTAGATACACAAAAAGGAAACATGGTGTTTGCCATCTAATTGTTGGAGTCGCAAGATGGAGTGTAAAAATTCTCCAAATCAGCATGGATTGTACCAGTTTACGACAACTCGAGTAGGAGAGCACATTCAAGGATGTATACGTGACAACATAGACCCTCACCACTGTAATCTGTAGACTGAAGTCCACTCACGTGTTCCTTGTCATTGGCCGATAAGAAACGTCGAGATGCTATGCTAGAGTCGCTAGGTTGTCAGATTTCCAACCTGTTTCAGCACGTGCATATTTCAATAAGTCGGTATTTACTACATCGTATTTGGTTTAATTACTCCAACTTTCTTGATTCTATATAAACTATTTTGGTAATGCAGGCTGTTCAGTTGTACTTTCAGATACGACTTAGATTTTTTTTTCTATGTAGAGAATTTCAAGAAATACATATTATGACCCTAATTATATGAATATAAATGAAATAGAAAAATATATGAAGAAAATACGGTACCTAAGAGGTTAGGTACCGTATTTTCTTGCGTAATTAATACAAACTTTATTGTAAGCGCATTGTTAATAAAACAGGGGCAGGTCCTAACTCCTAAGTCAAGTCAGGTCTAATGCTTCCTTCATGTAAATATTTTAGCCCGTGTCAGTTACAAAGGACCGCAGCAGCGTAATGGAAGCGGATGGCCGTTGAAAATGGAGAACAGGCTATTATAGCGTAAATTAAAGAAAGTGTATATCAAGGGATGTTCAGTATAGAATCTCGCCGGACGCTGTCGGCACAAAAATGTAAAGACTGGCGCCATCTATCGTCGAACCCGTGAACCCACCACTAATCTATTTATTCACGTCAATAAGTACAAGTGTCCTAGAATCGGTGAGAAATCACCGGTTCTAGGACAATCCGATAGATTGCGCAAATTTAAATGTATAAATAAGGGCGCGTGGCCAGTTTTGCTTTCTCTTCCAATCGGTGCAACATTCCAACAATAAATCCGTTTATCGTCTCCCAACAAGGGGTAAATATAGATGCAGATTGATGATGAAGGGTAAAATATTGACGAGCGATTGGTGTAGTGTAGTGACCCTGTCAGCGAAACCACCGGTTGCGGGTTCGAATCTCGCGAGGGGTAAATGTTTGTATGTTGAATACGAACTCACTCGGAATATACATCCATGGATGTTTGTATAAATATTTAAATAAGTTTATCCGTTATCTAGTCTAGTATTCATAGTACAATCTTTGTTTAGTTTGGGATAAGATGATTGGTGTAAGTGTTCGAAATATGTAACATTGCCTCCACAAAATGAAGCCAAGTCTTCGACACGTGTATTTCGCCCGTGCGCTTCCGACGGGTGACCAGAATAAAATATGCGAGGCCCTAATGAAAACTACCTGCGATATTAACCTAGCTAACCCTTCTAAACTAGTAGATTTAACAGTTTTATGGGTACCTACCTAGAAGTGTGAAATTTAGTGGAGTATAATCTTGTTTGTCCAATAAAATTGATGTTAATATAATATTTATATTGTTAACTTGTAGCTGTTGCCCGCCACTTCGTTTGCCTGGAACATTTCATCAAAATCGATTCAGCAAAAAATTGGCGTATATGTTAAATCAGGAATATTTCTACCAACCAAATTTCATCCTAATCTGTCCAGCCGTGTAGGCATGAAGAGGTAACATACATACATACATACACATATACAAACTTTCGTATTTATAATATTATTAGCTAAGATTATATAGTTGGGATTATTCTTCTGTTTTTGTATACTCTTTGTCTACTATACCTACCTCTAAATATGTTGTTACTGAGTTTGCTGGAAGAGATCCCTTATAGAGATAAGCCTTTTGAATATTTTTAATATTGTCCTGATATGTTTGTATTTAATGTGTACGCTTTCATGCAACAAAGTGTTACATAAATAAGTAAAACAGAAGTTTTTGGATCGCTATTTAATTTTTTTTAGTTTATTTATTCACTAGCTTTCCGCTTGCGGCTTCGCCTGCGTGTTATAACATATCGCGGAAATTTGTTTTACCCGCGGGAACTACTCATTTTATCAGGATAAAAAATTACCTGTGTATCAATCCAGGGTATATTATACCTACATACCTAATTTCATCCAAATCTGTTAATCCGTTTCGCCGTGATTGAGCAAAAAAAAACATCCAAACTTTCGCATTTATAATATTATTTTTTTTTATGCACGACGGGTTCGTACTTGATCTCAATCACACCTGATGTTAAGTGAAGATGAGGTTGAAGGTGGAAGCGTAGTGACCCGGAAACCCAAATATTTGGGGGACTAGCTATCTTATCTAAATATATATAAAGAGTGACACTCTGCCTAAATCATTTAAGACTAAAATAAAAAAGTTCCTGTTAGAAAAGTTTAACACATCATCTTGTAAATATATATGAAACGAAACACATAATGTTTATGTTCCATTTACTATGCTTACTGGTAATACTGTGAAACTCATAAAAGTTTAAATAAAGCGTTACAGTTACATTGTAAGATTATTAAGATCAAGGGAGTATATTTTCTGCCCATAAACTATTTGTAGTTTGGTAGAAGTGTGTGAAATTGTAACTCTAAAAAGAACCTCAAAATAAACGTTTCATTTATTATTTATTTTATTATTATCTCTGACAACCGGAACACAACACTGCTATTAACATTATTGTTTGTTAGATAAGATGGTGGTAGATAGCCGGGCGGACATTTAAAATCTACCACCAACCAACCTGAATTATTATTGCATTACTAAGATTTTCTTGTGTGTGTTGGAGTTTCCGGTTCAGTACGCTGCCACCTTCGACCTCATCTTCACTTAACATCAGGTGAGATTGAGGTCAAATACAAACCTGTCATTCATAAAAAAAAAACAAATAATTATACAATAAAATTTGATCAACCCATTAGGATTTTTTTAGTGCTATAAAAGAAAGGCTTTTGCTGTATTGTTCATGATACCCTGTTAAATTAATGTATTAGTGTTATCAACCCAGTATCATCCCCGACCTAATAATGAACGAAGTGGGAATTAATATCAATTTAGTCCCAAAATTAATGTCGTTCTCAGTGGAATACCGCGGCTGGAAGTAATCAGGAGTTGGCTACTCGAGTGGGTTTGCTCTGACATCAGGGTTACCAACTCCTCAAAAGAAAAACCCCTAAAAAATGAAGAAATAACCCTAAATAGCCCTAAAACAAATAATTGAAAACCCCAAAAAATTTATCTATTCGAACCTGTATTTATTTATTTAAAGAAATTATATGTTTTATTAAGCTAAATTTATATTATTATCGGCGTCTATTAAGCCCTAAAATAAATACTATTTGACTTTTTAATTATAATTTTATTGTTAAAAATCAAATATTTTCTCGTTTTGGTCAGCAATAGGTTAGGAATAAAAAATCAATATCTCAATTGATTTGGTGGGGTGATATATTTTTATGTCCCTAAAAAAAGCCCTAAATAAGTTAGGACCCGAAAAAAACCCCAAAGTCCAGTCCTAAATTTGGGGCCAAAAGCCCTAAAATGAGAAGCCTCTGGCATAAACTTTACATTATCATAAAACCTTATAACTGAATAGTATATTTTATATACACAGAACGACTCTCTAATGAAATCAAGCACCTATATATTTCTGTTTTCTGGCTGTATGAGGTTAGGACATAAGAATAGACAGTTTTAAAAATTCCTGAGTTCTAAGTTCGGTTTTTACCTACAACCTTATTTCTTTCAGAAGTGTAAGTCTGTAGTTTACAGACAACGACGGATATGACGAAATTATCTAAGGGTTCCTTTATTTTCTATTTAATAATCAATATAATCAATAATCAATAATTTATTTGCATGAATACAGTTATTTATATAAGTTCTTAATATAATTATAGTTCGGTGTATCCAGTCTGTTCGCAGACGTGCAAATATTAAAATCTATAACACTTTAAATCTTATACCATTTACACTTAAAAATAACAATGTCAAAAAGTCTTAAGTCATTAAAATTAAAATTATTACGTATACATGTCAATTATGGAAATGTCAATTATAAATATATTATTATTGTCATTGAGTAGGTAGAGAATGCAATATATTACGAATCTAAGTACTGTTTCACACTATAAAAACATTTATCATTAAGCCATTTCGTCAATTCCCTTTTAAAACTCTCCTTATTCATTGTTTTAAGATCGTCAGGCAGTTTATTATATAGTAATATGCACATATTAAATGAATTTTTTTGATAAATAAATGTATGACAGGGTGGTTGATATAATCGGTGTGCATATTTAGATCTGCCCTGCCTGGTGAAGACTTCCGAGTATAGTTTAAAATAGTGGGGATGTCGTTTTACAAAACAGCAAACATATCTAATATACATGCATGGGAGGGGAAGTATCTTTAATTTTGTAAACAATGGCTTACAGCTATCCAGAAACCAGGCATTACATATAGCTCGTACACATTTTTTTTGCAGCTTAAAGACTTTGTCGATATCTACGGAGTTTCCCCATAATAATAGTCCGTAGTTTAGGACTGATGACACATAGCCATAATATGCTGCAAGAGCTGCTTCCACAGATACTGTTTGTCTTATTCGTTTCAGCGCAAATACAAATCGATCCAATTTTTTACAAACCTGGTCAACAGCTAGCTATTTAGCTTCGAAACCCTAAAAAGTCCAAAGTTACTCGAACGGAATAATTCGCTCGTACAGACCCCAGGCACGAACTTATACTTCACGACAGACAGGACTACAATAACTGCAATTACCATACAAAATCCTTCAATAAAGTTTCGACCTTAATATGGGTATCACGACACTAGCTAATTTTACAAACAGGAGTCCGTAATGAATTCATTAGGTAAAATTTGCTCCAATACACGTGGGATCATTGTCTGACAGCTACATAAATTTTCTACGATGGGGGTGTTTTAGGGCCGTTACATTTTCGAGTTTAAGATTGAATACTCAGAATATTCATTTATTAATTGTAATATACTTATCTTGTCACCTGAAGAAGTGTCCGCTACTATTCATTATATTTGACGACCGGTTTGGTGTAGTGGTTAGAAACTCTGCTGCTATACTAAGGGGTCGCGGGTTCGAGTCCCGCTGGGGGCATATGTTTGTATGATGAATACGGACATGTGTACCCCAGTTATGGATGTTTTTCATTTATATATGTATTTATTTACAAAAAAAAATGTATTTGTGTAGTGTATCAACCATCTGGTATCCACAACACAAGCATAGTTGCTTAGTGTGGAACTAGATGGCGCTGTCTGTATATGTCCAAAGAAAGATTTTTTTTTTTTTTAAGATATTTATAAGTAAGTATTTATTTACATGAACAAATAGTCCATAAAGGTATTATAATCATTAGTTAGTTTCACTATACATTCTGTCTCAGCTTTTTGTAATTACATATAAATAACAAATAAATAATTAAATATTTCGGACACTTACACCTACCATCTAGTCCCAAACTAAGCAAAGCATTATAGATATTAGATAACGGATAAACTTACATAAATATTTATATAAACCTCCCATGACTCGGGAATAAATGTTCGTATACATCACACAAACATTTCGAACCCGCAACCGTTGGTTTCGCTGACAGGGTCACTACCCACTACACCAATTGGTCGTCCAATTAGCCAGAATATGTCAGGATCGTAGCAAGAGGAAGTCTGTGGTCTCTGCCTACCCCTACGGAAAACAGAGCCCATCGCCGTTAAAACGTGTAAGTCCCTATGGACTTACTTTAAAACATCTATATGTTTTGTGTGGAAGGTCCATTAGTCGCCTTTAACTACACAGGAAGAGACGGGATAGTTTATTCTTTTTACGTGCCGACACCACAATCAAAATTGGATATTAAGTTTGAAATGGCAACAAAATAACCAAAGTTTGTTCTATTTATACTATTGCCACGGATAGCAAATACTGTGAACTTAATCGCCCAGTAATTTGCCAATAGATCCCCAAAAAAGCAAATTATAGGCCGTTAGAGCTTTGCGTAACAATTTACGAGTGCTGTAACAGAGAAAATGGGCTATAAACAAAATCGCCAAGTTGCAGTAAAATATATTTGTTTATTTCCAACGAAATTAAGACCTTGAAACCCTTTTACTGCAGGTGTAAGCGTAAACGCCTCCAGCTGGTGTGGAAATTAAGCACCTTTTAGAGGCCACCTGTGAGAGTGTGTCGCGACTACTTCGCTCATCTATCGTCGGATAAGGTGCACTCACAATTCAGATACGATAAGTAATAATGAAATATCGGATGAGTTGTTTTACCGTAAGGAAAAAAATAGGGCATATTAGGTAAGTGAACTAGAAGGTATTGGCATAGCTAGTTTTTTTTTTTCAAAACTATTATAGAATGCGTTAATTTGTAGCCTATTCCACATAATTACATCATTAATTAAATAAATAAATAATCTTGGGGACCAGGTGCTCATTATCTCTTTAAGGAGATTTCTGAGCGCTTGGTCAATGCGTCCTATGATCGGAAGGCTGGTCTATATTTCGCGCAAAGGATTAGCCTCGCCTTACAGCGGGGTAACTCTGCCAGCATTCTGGGAACGCTCCGAGATACGAGTTATATTTCTTTTAATTAGGTTATTTTGGGGACTCCCATTAATTATTTGTTGTATCAAGCTTAGTGTTAAGGTAAATAACAAGGACCCAATCTGTCTAATAAATATTTTTAATTGAAAGACCACGCAGTTTAACAAAAAAAAAAAAAAAAAAAAGAAGATATGAATTCCAAATAAATTTCGCATGATAGGAACCCTATTATAAAATTACTCTTTAAGCAGTAATCCCAAGTTTAACATTAGATTAGAATAACATTATAGTGTTTTTTTTTTGTTTTAAAGTCACACCTAAAGTTTAAGTAACATTGTTTTAATTTTAAGCCGGCTTTATCATATGATTATTTATTATATGAGTCTTATAAAATAAATAAGATTAAAAAAAACCCTAAGAATCACGCCAGTGGCATAGATATCTCAGGCCTGTGCAAAGCCTATTTTTTTTTTGTGATAAATATTAAAAAAAACCCTAAGAATCATGTCAGTGGCATAGATGTCTCAGGCCTGTGCAAAGTCTATTTTTTTTTTGTGATAAATATTAAAAAAAACCCTAAGAATCATGTCAGTGGCATAGATATCTCAGGCCTGTGCAAAGTCTATTTTTTTTTGTGATAAATATTAAAAAAAAAACCCTAAGAATCATGTCAGTGGCATAGATATCTCAGGCCTGTGCAAAGTCTATTTTTTTTTGTGAAAAATATTAAAAAAAAACCCTAAGAATCATGTCAGTGGCATAGATATCTCAGGCCTGTTCAAAGTCTATTTTTTTTGTGAAAAATATTAAAAAAACCCCCAAGAATCATGTCAGTGGCATAGATATCTCAGGCCTGTGCAAAGTCTATTTTTTTTTGTGAAAAATATTAAAAAAAAACCCTAAAAATCATGTCAGTGGCATAGATATCTCAGGCCTGTTCAAAGTCTATTTTTTTTGTGAAAAATATTAAAAAAACCCCCAAGAATCATGTCAGTGGCATAGATATCTCAGGCCTGTGCAAAGTCTATTTTTTTTTTGTGAAAAATATTAAAAAAAAAACCCTAAAAATCATGTCAGTGGCATAGATATCTGAGGCCTGCGCAGTCTATTTTTTTTTTGTGAAAAAAAAATTAGACTACCTATGCCAATTACTTTTATTTCACTTACCTAATATGCCCAATTTTTTTCGTTACGGTGAAAAAACTCATCCGGTATATTGTGCCATTTGTAATATATAAAGAGCAACCTGTTTTCTTGCTTGTTCTTCTCAGGCGAGAATTGCCCCTTGAGCAAGCAGTAGGTTTAAAAATGTAATGATGGCAATTTGCAACTACCCATAACTAGTTACGGTTGTTATAATAATAATATACATATATTTTTATTAAATTATTATGACATTAAAACCATACAAAAGTAAAATACAAATTAAAAATATACTATAAAAGAAAGTAATACCTAATCCAGTTCTAACACGATTCCATTACGAAATTCGGATAATTACAATGATTCTCCTTTTCTATCATACTTTATCATCACAGTGAATAGATCACCGTCTAGCTCCATTAACAGACTAGCTTAGTAGCAATATCAAATAGCATTGTCATCCAATTTACATAAATAAATATGTATGCAAAATTTTCAGTTCAATTGAATTTCTAAAGGAAATCGGTCCAATTTAACTTGTAAGATGTACAAACATCGGGACAAGTGAAGCTAAATAAAAGCTTGTAAATCCGACTAACAAAGGAAACCTTTGGAGTCTGAATTTTCTATTATACTCACGATTCCTTGGTCTCCTTTTACGACACCCAGGGGAATAAGAGACGGGTTGGTCCAATTCCTTGTGACGGAAACCATAGCAAACGACACGAAACCGGGGTGCGATTTTCGAGTGCTTTTGTATGCGCATTCGAATATTATCCTACATGCTAATGCATTTCTAAAGCTCGTGGAAAGTCATATCACTCGCTTTCCCGACAAGAAGATCCCCTTTTGAATTCGAGTGATCGTAAATTTGACACCATTGGTTAATTATAGTTTAGAACTTTTAAGCATTTTGATGCTTAAAAGAAATATCCCACAACACATTAGTAATTGTATGATTTGGAAAAACAAATAAACTATTTTGTATTTTGTATTCTGTAACTTAAGGTTTTGGACTGTAGTCAAGTACTTATTCATTATAATATTTTGCGTGTAATGTTTTTTTTTATGCACAGGTTGGCACTTGACCTGATGTTAAGTGAAGATGACGCCGAAGGTGGAAGCGTACTGACCCGGAAACATCTTATTTGGGGGACTGGCTATTATTATCTCAGACAACTGGAACACAACAATGCTATTAACATTGCTGTTTGGCGGCAGCGTTTAATTTTTGTTTATTGTATTACTGTATTTAAAAAGATGTCTTAATTGATCTAATGAGGGCGCCACTGGATGTCATAAACTCTCTTAAAATGAATCGGTAAGCGAAGTTGAAAAACAGAATAAATTTATATTGAATATAATAAAGATGAAATATAATTCGCACGTGGAATATATTTTGATCATGATATAGTAAAAAAAAAAAGAAGAGACAAGTATTTATTTGGATTTCTGTTATAAAGAGTATTTTATACATAAGTTTACAATACCTATACTAAATCCAAAAAGGTCTCCACTCAGCATGTGTCGGGTTGGAGCAACCACGACGCTGGTATTCTGTGGAGACGAAAGGCAGAGTGGTGCCACTGTACTACTTAATATTAACGTAACTCTCCATATCAACTACCCATAGTAGGCACCTACGTTTAAAATTGCACCCCAGACGTTTACTTGTCTCGAAAATAACACATTGTCTGAATACAAGAGGATGTTTCAAATTTCAGCCACTATTAGGTAACAACAGACAATGTTAGCGGTACGTAAACAAACAAACTTGCCTTTCGCACGGGAAGTATGTATATAACGTACCTACCGGTTGGAGCAAGACAAACATGGTAACTAATGTTCCGTCCACACCGCAAGTGGATTACATCGCATGATGGTAACATTTTGGCTTTGAAGAAAAATTACTTTGCTTTTTCTCTATACATAATTTCACTACTAATAAATAAAAGCCGTTTTAATCTCAATAGCTGCATAAATACACTTTATTGCCCAAAAGTAGAAAATACATTTTACAAAGCATAATACTGAAAAGAGTACAATTAGGCGGGCTTATCACTAAGAGCGATCTCTTCCAGGCAGCCTTTGGGTGTAGGAGTATAACTTTATAGAACAGGCAGGTTGTGCAAAATACGGATGCAGATATGAAATACCTACATAATCAGTTACTTATTTAATAAACAAAAACTAAAACCATACACGTACCATAATAGATGTAGTGGAATAGTTTTTGTTAATAGATAAATTTGTAAGAACCTATCTTCTCATTAGATTATTAAAAGAATTAATTTAATCTGTATCTCATCATCATCATATCAGCCGAAATACGTTCACTGCTGGACGAAGGCCTCCCCCATGGATCTCCACAACGACTGCTCCTGCGCAGCCAGCATCCAGCGGCTTCTCGCGATTTTACCAAATCGTCGGTCCACCTCGTGGGGGCCTGCCCATGCTGCGTCTTCCTGTGCGTGGTCGCGGCCGTCGGTCCTACAAGCATTGTGCCCCGCCCACTGCCACTTAAGTTTGGCAATTCTTCGGGCTATATCGGTCACCTTGGTTCTCCTGCGGATCTCCTCATTTCTGAGTCGATTCCGCAGGGAGAGTCCGAGCATAGCGCTCTCCATTGCCTTTTGGGTAACCTTGAGCTTTCTTATGAGGCCCATAATGAGCGACCACGTTTCAGTACCATATGTCATTACTGGTAACACACACTGGTTTGTATCTAGTAAAAATACTGTCTAGTAAAAAATATTAAAATTTCAAATGTACTGCCCTTATACCCAAAGGTTGCCTGGAAGAGATCGCTTTTAGTGATAAAGTCACCGAATTGTAGATACTTTTTCTGAAACTGTATTTTCCTTTCTATTGTGTAATAAAGCGTATTTGTATTGTATTGTATTGTAAATAATTATATGGTTAATATCAATTATCGTCCACAAGCACAGCTAAGCTATCAAAATTTAACACTGTCATAACTCAAAACTTACTAGTCCTAACCCAACAAATCAACAAAACAGAACAGTACAAGTCTCCTCGTTCAAAATACTTTTGGTACTGAAACGTGGTGCCTTACTATGGACCTCATAAGAAAGCTGAAGGTCACGAAAACAGCTATGGAGGGGGCGATGTTCGGTATTTCACTAAATGATGGAACCAGGAATGAAGAAATCCTTACTCGAGTGAAAGTCACTGACATAGCCCATCACATAGCTCGAAGAACTGATGATCTATGGGGCATTAAAGCTCTCGAGTGGAGACCAGACACTGGTAACTGCAGAAGACGTCCACTCACTAGGTGGACGGACAACCTGATACGATCGCGGGAAGTGGCTGGATGCGGGCCGCTTTTGACAGGTCGCTGGCAAATCTATGGGGAAATCTTATGTGACTGATGTGATGATGAACGCGCACATGTAACTACATAATTTTTAATGTAAAATTAAAAATATAAGCGAAAGAGTAAACAGGGTTACACTCAAACCACAGCGTTGATTTTCAGATAGATAGAATAAATAAGAATGGTCAATTTTATTTACCTTCTTTCGGCGGAATAACTTTTTCGCAGAAATTAGTTTATCCCGCGGAAACTACTCACTTTATCGGGATAAAAAATATTCTATGTTTTAATAATAATAATAATAAATAATAAATATCGTTGCACATACACACAGCGCCATCTAGTTCCCCACTAAGCAACTAGGCTTGTCCTATAGATACCGGATGGTTGATAAACTACATAAATACTTTTTTTTTTTGTAAATAAATACACATATAAATGAAAAACATCCATAACTCGGGAACATATGTCCGTATTCATCATACAAACATATGCCCCTAACGCGATTCGAACCCGCGACCGTTCGGTATAGCAGCAGAATTTTTAACCACTACACCAAACAGGTCGTCGTCGAGGGTATGTTGTACCTATATACCAAATTTCAACCAAATCCGTTCATCCATTTCGCTGTGATTGAGCAACAAACTAGCAAACAAACAAATAAATAAACAAACATCCAAACTTTCACATTTATAATATTCGTTAGATAACCAGAATGGAGTGGTTTGTGATACCTCTACAAAAGATGTTCCAAACTCAAAAGTTTAATTCTAAAAATCCACTTTTCAGCTTTCGAAACGCGCGATACTGACCCCATGGGTCTTTGAAACATGCAGCTCTATATACATATTTTATGGTGTAAGTAGGCGCTTTTTACAAATTCAGGCATAGAAATGGATTGGATCAATAAACTTTACGTGCCGGAATATATGCTATAGCTCCGACATACTGCATTTACCCGCGAGTGTACTTGCGATATACGATCTGACAGACAATTTAGAATTTGTTAAAGACTGCACTATATAGCCAAAACGACGAAGGTCCTGTCCTTGTCTTGTCTTGCCCCGCGTGTCCTGACAGCTGCACCTTTGACGACCTCCTTAACGCCACAGACAGTGCTGTTAGAGTGGCTAAGTTTTGGTCCAATAAAATTTGAAACTTGCCTCGACACGAAAAGAAGAAGATAGTCTAATAGCTATTAAATCACTAACGCACTACACAGTCTCTCCTTACCACATTCAAAATTGTGTGTCAAGACTTTCTTGCGACGTTTCTTCTCATACACATTACGAAGCGATGGTAGTTACATGTTTAATTCTTGTTCCATGTGACGTCCTAAGCCGATGTTCGAGCGTTAGGCGTCGGTTGCAAAACTCTTTTTGCAAGACGTAGGATTGCATGCGCCTGCATGCCTATCGGCCTATCAGCAATAATAATAATATTCGAGAAATTGTATGCTTAAGTTCTAGATTGTAGAATGATGCTTTGGATTTTTTGTATGTCCGCTTCTTTTTTGATATAACATTGCCGATTAGCTTGCCGGTAGCGATAGACAAATGCATACCCATATTATCACATAGATTTATATTAACACTAGCTTTTAAGATTTTATCAAAATACAAACAACAAACTTTCATCCCCTATTTTATCCCCTTGGGGGTAGAATTTATCAAAATCCTTTCTTAGCGGATGCCTACGTCATAACATCTACCTGCATGCCAAATTTCAGCCCGATCCGTCCAGTGGTTTGGGCTGGGCGTTGATAGATCACTATGTCAGTCACCTTTGAGTTATATATATTTAGATTGTCCGAAGGCCAGTGTCTAATAGTGAAAGTGTGGGTCTATGAAACTATGGGCCAAGCAGCTTCATTTAAAGTCCAAAGTTTCGACTTTATCTTTGGAAGTTTACAGATAACTTAATACAGGTAAAATCATATTAAGGAATCGCTTGTGAACACTGCCTAATTCCTAGTAAAGGCAATTACTTGGGCAAATGAGGCAAGCGTTTTAAATGAAGATTAACGACTATGTTACTGGGAGAATGGAATCTTCAAGTGGAATCTATCCATCTATGTACCGGAACTCTCATTAATTGAACATACCTTTCAGAGATAGTGTTTTTTGCTAGTGAACCAATAGTGGCACTAAATTCGTTTATATGAATTCACTATAACGCATAAGAATACATTACGATTTATAAAACACTAGCTTTCAATCTGTATGGATTACTGTTATCTTTCTTGGCTTGTAATGTGTCTTGTCTTGTGCCTTGTCTTGGTCGTGTGATTTGTCTTGTCTTCTCTTGTGTATGTCTTGCGTCTTCTCTCGTGTCTTATCTTGTGTCTTGCCTCTACCTCTCCGTCAGATTTAGATATTTAACAGTGAAAAGGTAATAAGGAGACAGGGTTACCATAGTAACATTAGTGTAGTTATAAAACGGTTAAATATGTGTGTAATGCATAGTCATGTTCTCACGCACACAAGGGTCTCGGTTTCCACTGCCTGCTCTCACATGGAGAAGATATAGACTACGCAAGCTCAGTCTCAAACGTTCGATATATTAATGTAGATGTCACCGGAAAAGTGTGTAATTCAGTTATTGTATAGAATACTTAGGTGTTCTATACAATACCAATTTCATCTTGGCAATGTGTAATATATTTTATTTATCGTTAATCATTACATACTGTGCCTAGGTAATGTATGAAATACCTATTTTTTAACCGCCTCCGTGGCTCAATGTAAACAACATTGGGTTTACGATTTTGAGGTCGGGGGTACATGTTTAAGTACTCGGTTGGGTTGGTGGTAGGGCATTTTAAATGTCCGCCTGGCTAGCTACCACCATCTTATCTTGTCAAGATAAAATAGCCAGTCTCCCAAATGTGTTGGGGTTTCCAGGTAAGTACGCTTCCACCTTCGACCTCATATTCACTTAACATCAGGTGTGATATTGAGGTCAAGTACAAACCCGTTGTATATAAAAAAAAACCTAGGAATTGTAAGAATGCCATTAGGAGTACAGGTATAAAATATGAAATGATACAAATTAAACACTTTTACCAGTGCTACAATCACACCAAACTCGTCAGAATCGCTGAAGGATACTTCGCGAGATTCGCTTGTCAGAAAAATAAAACGCTGTAGATTCCTTTTTTGTTGTTACAATTCAGAACAACTTAGCCGTCTGTTCATTCGGCATCTACAGAATGCCTAGGTTAAGTGTGGTATAAATGATATTCTATACATTGCCTACAAATTGCCGATAACATAGATACTAACCCTATGGGCGACTGGAAGAAATCCCTCTATGGGATAAGTCCGCCGTTGTACTCAATTTATGTATCAATGCAAAATTAACGTATAGCCTTTTTGTACAATAAAGCGTTTACAAACAAACAAACACATTAGTGTGGCTAGCACGTGGAAGTCTGTGGTCTCTGCCTAGCCCTAGAGGAAACAGGCGTGATTTTATGTATATTGTATGTATGGCTGTAACTTTCTGTGCTCCGCTGGGAGCCTCATGACCGACGCTGCTGCTGAGCATTCATGCCTCATATTCCATCACATTGTCACTTTCCACTGGGTAAGATTGTGTTAACTCTTGGATGCGCTATCATAAATGTATGTTTCATGATTTTCCAACTGATTCCGCATTACTTATTTTGACCTGTATATCCCAAATAAAATTACAAAAGTAACATTCGTTCTGAACTATGCGGGTTAACAAATTCAAAGCAATATTGTGTTAATAAACGCGAGCCACAGATTAAGAAAAACTAATGATACAGTTCTGTTACAAATATAATGACCTTAATCACACCTGATGTTAAGTGAAGATGAGGCCGATGGTAGAAGCGTACTGAATCGGAAACCCCATCTCATTTGGGGGACTGGCTATCTTATCTCTGACAACCGGAACACAACAATGCTATTAACATTGCTGTTTGACGGCAGACTGAGATGAGGTGGTGGTAGCTAGCCAGGCGGACATTTTTAAAATGCCCTACCACCAACCAAACCGAGTATACTAATACCCCGCTGGGGATCGAACCCGTCGCGAGTCTCCGATTCCTAAACTCTATGTTATTTACATTGACCCACAATTAAAGAAGAAGAACATGTGAAATTCTAGGACACTGTGAGGATCTGCAGGAGGAGTGGAAGGAAAAGAGAATGGAAAAGTTCCACTAGTAGACCGTCTTAAGCCCGTCTGAAGCACGCAGATGTCCCACCTTCAATATCAATATCGTGGGTCATAAATTAGGAACTCTAATCCCTCTATTCTAAGTATACAACGTATATTAAATATCGTCATTAGCAAATTTTAGTAAAAGGAAACATCGTTTTACTTTTGAACAAAAAAAAACTACATTCATGGAACTTTGAACAGTAATTTGCCGGAGTTGGGTATGGAAATCTAGGTATCCCTGGACGAATGGACACCTCAAAAAATTACTATTATTATTAGGAGCCCATATATTTCCCACTGCTGGGCAAAGGCCTCCCTCCTCTCTATACCAGGCCTCCTCCTACCAGTTGGTTAGGAACTTATCCAACTCATCCCGCCATCTCCTTTTCCCTTCTCCTTCTCCAAACAATAATTAATAATTTTTAAAAGACTTTTTTATGGTAAACGGATGAACGATTGACCCCAATCTCACCTGATTTTAAATGAAAATGAGGCCGATTATTTGAAGGACTGGTTATCTTACCTAAAATAGATGTTACGCAACAATGCGTAGATTGCTGTTTGGCGGCACACCAGAACTAAATGGTGCTAGCTAGCCATGCGGACATTTGTAATGCCTCAACCCCAACCAAACCGAGAATCAAACATGTACGTCGCCAAGAATCGAACAATCGATCTTCATTTGGTACTTTTGGCACTTACTGGTGCATGAATACTGCTGTCACCTTTGGGATGGTCCAACCAAGTACCAACTGGCTGCACTCGATTCTGTGGAACGACGTGTCAAAAGACTCATTGGCGACCATTCGATCATTGCTAAATTGCAGAGCCTCGAACACCCTCACAAGGTCGCCTGTCTCTCAGTCTTTTACAGGATGCACTTCGGTAATACACACAATTACATAACCTAATTACATCATTGCCATTTCATCTTCGGACTACTAGACATGGGGAGGGATTCCATCCGTGTGTAGTCAACATACCGAACATTCGCACTAACCGGTTCGAAAATTGCATTCATAATGTGAATATAGCCAAGACTAGTAAATAATCCCAACAACGATAATTCCAATTAAATGATAAGCAAGCATGGACATAGCTGTCTTATTATTCATGTAATTATCAAATCGCAACCTATAATCTGTTTAAAAGAGCAACCCTAGAGTTTCTTGCTCGTTCTTCTCTGGGGAGTCAGCTTTGTGAATGAGCAGTAAATTTAAAATTAAAATATAATGTAATATTAATATTAATAGTGACGTTTTCAAGTGATACTTTTATGCTATGAAATATTTTGATTTGATTTGATTTGATTCAACCTTGGGTTCTTAAAGAGCAGGGTGAATTAATAGGCATTCGTCACTTTCCATCAGGTGAAGATGTAATGTGACGCGTATTCAGTTAATCTTAAAAAAAAAATAGTGGAGTTACTGTTTACTTTTCCCTACGTATTTCACAATTCGAACGGATGATGAATATTAATAATAATTACACAAACAGACCTTGTCGAAACCCTTTAGAGGATTCCGGTCCTCCGCGTATTATATCAAGTGTAAATCAGATACGGGCCGCATAATACAATGTATTTACAATGAGATACTACACGTGTAGTAAGATTTTCTACATGTGTAGTCAGTAAATTTCCAGACATTTTGTCTTAATGTTTCGAGGCCGCAGGGCTTTAAAAACAATAGCTGTGAACGACATTAACCGCCTCCGTGGCTCAATGTAAACAACATTGGATTTACGATTTGGAGGTCGCGGGTTCTATCCCCAGCGGGGTACATATTTAGTACTAGTAGTTTGGTTGGTGGTAGGCGATTTTTTAATGTTCGCCTGGCTAGCTACCACCATCTTATCTAAATCTGCCGCCAAACAGCAATGTTAATATGCATTGTTGTGTTCCGGTTGTCAGAGATTAGATAGCCAGTTCCCCAAATAAGATGGGGTTTGTTTATTTTTAGCTATTTTCTTAGTATACATGTGAAGTAAGATTTCTTATAGTGGTCAGGACACATAGCTCGAAGATCTGATGGCCACACACCGGCTAGCGCAGTATAGGACGTGTACTTACAAGGTTGACCAACGACCTGATGAAGGTCACGGGAAGTCGCTGCCTGCAGGTCGCTTCCAACTGATCGGTCTGGAAAATTATGGAGAGGCCTAGCAGTGGACGTCCTCTGGCTGAAGATTTAATAACAAAATTACTGATTAGTTTGTAAAATTTCTAATATTTTGTCTTAATGTACGGAGGCAGTTGTGTTTTAAAAACAGTCGCTCCGAACGGCATTAATTTTGTTATTTTGGCTTTTTTTATCACAACAACGTCCATTGACTATATGTACATAGGCTAATTCAGAAATGAATCAGCTAATATTATTCAATCATTCTATATTCAAGAAAATTCTAAATTATGCTACATTTCAACGATTAACTTGTGGCGGTCCCTATCTAACCTGGGATACATACGCATTATACATTATTACACATACACATACATTATATACATAATAATATATTCATACATACATAAAATATTATAAATGCAATAACACTGACCTTCTTAATATCGGACGTCAAATACCGGATGACGTGTGGTCACGGGCCAACGGGGCATTGGAACCGCGCGGCGTGGACCGGTTAACTCGCAACAATTTCACTCGCCGACGCGCGGACCGCGAGCGAACGCTCGACCGGCGAACTCGACTTCCACTGAGAGCTACGTCAGAGTTGTTATGATCACAATAGGCCCTAGATATTATATTCGCTTTTGTATAAACCCTATGTCCGTCTTCTATGTATATTCTTCTAAAACCTATCGATATATACTGACTTTCTTTCTGTGCTTGTGCTGTGTTTGTAAACTTTTATAAATTCAATAAACTGTGTGTGTGTGTGTAATAGTGGTGTCCATATTTCTTCTTCTTCCACAAACTGTATGTATCTAGACTATAGCTATTTTACCCACTATACCTCAAACACTAAAAACTGTTGTATCGTTTCGACACTTAAAAGGAATACAACCAATCCATCTCTTCCTGTAGGTGTCGTAAAAGGCAACTAAGGGATTTCTATCAAAGACATCTAAAGACTTGCACGTTTCAAATGGGTTCATCTCTTCACGTGTGCATTTCTGTATATCTATATTTCTATATCTCTTAATGTTTGGAACACCCAAACGCTTTAGTTTGGGATATCTCTGACCACTACATTTAGGATAAACGTCGTGACTAATGTTCAACGGTTAAATTCAAACTGTGTAATGCAATCCACGCGTGCCGGCTTTTTGGTGCCGTAGCTGACGTGTAGCACATGTAGCAGCCGCTACAATTGCGTAGCAAATGGTATAAATACATTTTACTAAATTTAATCAGATACACCAGCGCGATAGCATTAAGCACAGGAAGGAAACACAGAACTAATCAGCGTCAGCTTGAAAACACTAAGAGACCCTACCTCCGTATTCCTCCCCCCTGTAACTCCTGTAAGCCAGGATCAACAGTGATACTCTACACGGCACCTACTGAAGGGAAGTGCTACCTTTGGACCCCTGACTAATTAAGGAAAGAATTAACGGGTCAACAACTTTTAAAGAATTTCCCCTCCAGAAAATTAAAACACTGACAATATGTCATTAGTGACAAACGATCAAATCCACAAAGTCTTCTCTACATTTTATAAGCACACTCCGACGTATGCAACACCAGAAAAAGATTTAGCAACCGACATCTCTACAGTGAGAATTTTATATTATCCCCAAAATTCCTATCCATCATCTCTCAGCCCGTATACATCCCACTGCAGGGATATAGGCCTTCCCTCGGATATGAAAGGACAATGGGCCATAGTCCACTACGTTGGCCTAATGCCGGTTGGGGACTTCGCATGCTTATAATTTTTATTCTTCAGGCATGCAGTTTTTCTCACGATATGTTCCTTGGATCGAATTCCTATCCATTCCCTACTATTAGTTGTGGCCCAAAATAACATTAACTTTTCTCTTTCAAGTGTGCGATTCCAAGAAATAAGCTTCTCAAGTGTTTGACGCAAAAATCCTTGTCACGATCTCCGGTTGCAAGCAATTTAATTTTTTTTTAAAACGACTAAACATTTTATCTTTCGCAGTGTAAATATGATTCATTAGAACGTAACTGAGGTAAATAGGCAACTTTAGAGACTATGAATACAATTGTTTTATGCCAGAATAATAAATAAATAAATATTTCGGATACTTACACCAATCATCTAGTCCCAAACTAAGCAAAACTTGTACTATGGATGGATGGACATAACGGATAAACATACATAAATATTTATATAAACATCCACGACTCAGGAATAAATGTTCATATTCATCACATAAACATTTATCTGTCGCGGTATTCGAACCCGCAACTGTTGGTTTCGCTGACAGGGTCACTATCCAGTACACCAAGAGGTCGTCGAAGTGTCGGTTCAAAAGTAAGCAAGCGACACAGTACTTCAGGCACCTCGGACTCACTACGGCGTACTGTATAGTCCGCTTGACGCAGCATTTTCAAAGATTACTATCCACTATCCGTTCAGGGGTTCTATTACATAATTTCAACGTTATCGTCATCGATTACGTTCTGACATGTGATTGGTTGACTCATCGCTCGCTCGGTAATTTGACGGTTTTTCATTGGTCAACGAAATTGATAACGCTACCGATGAAGTTACGTAATCTAAGGGCTGATGCCAGCACTCGCTCGGCTTTTGACTAATACATCAGTGCCAGCTGATTACATGTTTCATTTGTCTACATTCTTTTCAATTGAAGGTAGTCGTTAATGGTTAACGATAGTGACCAGTTTTCATACAAACTGTAATCGGTCTCATGTAAAAAATTAAGAAAGTTTTCTATTTAAGTATGCAGGGTCATCTTTGCGTGAATGAAATAGCCTGTTTAAATTAATAAGTTACTAGCGTTCCAAAATTTTTAGTTTTTTAGGCCTGGTATAGAGAGCCGTCGAGAGAGAGCAGTGGGACAGTATCGGCTCCTAATAATAGCGTTCCGCCCGCATCTGCGTGGAATAACTTAAAATTTATGTTTAACTAGCTTTATACCCGCGGCTTGGCCTGCGTTTGATAACATTATCACGGGAATTTGTTTATCCCGCGGGAACTACTCACTTTATCGGGATAAAAAATGTCCTATGTATTAAACCCGGCCATGTTTTACCTATATTTGTATATAGTTATATATATTCGTATATATTTCATGCAAATCCGTACATACGTTTCGCCGTGATTGAACAACATACAAACAAACATCGAAACTTTCGCATTTATAATGTTAGATTTGTTTATCCCGCGGGAACTACTCACTTTATCGGGATAAAAAGTATCCCATGTTTTATGAACGTATGGTTTATATGGGTATGTTTTAAACCAGGGTATGTTCTACCTATATACCAAATTTCATCCAAATCCGTTCATCCGTTTCGCCGTGATTGAGCAAACAAACAAACAAACATCCAAACTTTCGCATTTACAGTATTAATGAGATTGGTCGGATTATTTCGTCACATTTGTCGATTCATACAAAAAATAAAAATATCTGAATTAATAGAATAACATTTTAAAAGCGACACTAACTTGACGCAAACGATATTTCGGAGTTAAGCTCGCATTTGTACATTTTATATACAATGCATATTTCTGTAACAATTTTGTGTACAATAAAGATATAAAGATATTTGGTCACATAAAATTATTTAATAAGCTATAGTCCTATAATCAAACCATTGCTTTATATCTTAATCTTTTATCAATTGTGTTCCTATAACAGCGACGTTTTGTTATTGTATTGTTATGTATTTGTAAGTTTTTTTTTTATGCACAACGGAATGGTACTTGACCTCAATCACACCTGATGTTAAGTGAAGATGAGGTCGAAGGTGGAAGCGTACTGACCCGGAAACCCCAACACATTTGGAGGACTGGCTATCTTATCTCTGACAACTGGAACACAACAATGCTATTAACATTGTTGCTTGGCGGCAGATTTAGATAAGATGGAGGTTGCTAGCCAGGCGGACTTTTAAAATGCCCTACCACTAACCAAACCGAGTACTTAAACATGTACCCCGCTGGGGATCGAACCCGCGACCTCCGAATCGTACACCCAATGTTGTTTACATTGAGCCACGCGCACGGGACATATAAGGTCCACGTTGGCACCACGCGAATCTCGCTAGGGGAATATGTTTGTATGATGAATACAGACATGTGTTCCCGAGTTATGGATGTTTTTCATTTAAATATGTATTTATTTACAAAAAAAAATGTATTTGTGTAGTTTATCAACCATCTGGTATCCATAATACAAGCCTAGGTGCTTAGTGTGGAATTAGATGGCGCTGTGTGTATGTGCAGAGATATTATTATTATGATTATTTAAAAATGTTTTTGACAAAAAAACATGTTTGGAACATATATATATATCTCTGATAAATATCGTGACTTTATACATAAGTGTTTTAGTATATCCATCGTAAACTATGTAGTTCAGTCAGAACTGAACACCTATACTGGATAGACATGCCTGCTTATTACATGTCAAATTGCATCGCATGTAAATTATCCATTACACGAACTTCGCCAACAATTTCATGTAATATTCGACCCTGCCACCAAGTTTGACAGTAACATATCTACGTAATTCGACAACACGATGTGAAACTGTTGTTGCCGCTATTCTATATCGAATATTCGATACGATTGCTGAAATGCTGACTGTTACAGGAAAACATTCGAGCTCCACTCGCGCATAGAATTTTCAATGAGTTCTGCTTTGAAAGGTGTATCTCGAACTCATTTATTGGTGAATCTCAAAGGAGCGGACGTCTGGAAATCTTAACAAAATATGGTTTTTAAATCGTATACTTTTTCTTATTTTCGTTCGTGGCTTTGGTGTTATTGAATACTTTATATACAGACAAGATGATGCCGCGTTTTTACGTCAAAGTTAAAGGTGGATCGTGGAAGTAAAACGGATGTAGAAGTAAAAAGAGGGGTTGTGGGTTTTGTCTAGATGTATCTCAATAATGTGTGGTTCGACTAAAGAACTATGAGAAAAATTCTTTGCTATATTTAAGAGGGTTTCTTTTTAAATACAGAAGACTTCACGAGTGCAACCTAATTATAAATAATACATAAATAGCTTTAATTACGGTTGTTTTCAAGAATTACAAATTATTGATAAAAACGCCATTTTCTTTTTCGTGAATTTTAATAATAACCCCCATCAAAGCTATTTAGGCATATATATAATAGCTCGTCTGGTTGTTCATGGCGGGGTGCTGGTTTCAACACTGACTTACGGGAGTGAATGCTGGGTATGACAAAAGAAGAATGAAAGTAGAATAAATGCGTGGAAATGAGATCATTGAGAAGTATGAATGGGGTGACTTTGAAAGATAGAATCAGGAATAGTGTAATTAGGGAGTTAAGCAGTGTGAATGAAGACGTAGTAACAAAGATTGAAAAAGGTATGCTGAGATGGTTTGGACATGTGGAGAGGATGAATGAAAGAAGACTTACGAAAGAGATATACAAAGCGAATGTGGATTATAGTGTTGGTAGAGGAAGACCACGACGAATGTACCACGATCAAATCGGGGACGTCTTAAAGAAAGGCCAAGTGAAGAGTATCCTAAACCGACGAGCATGTATGAACAACCTTATGAGAGTGAAGGAAGCAGAAGAGGTGTGTCAGGATCGTAGCAAGTGGAAGTCTGTGGTCTCTGCCTACCCCTACGGGAAACAGGCGTGACATTATGTATGTATAAAAGCTTTAGACTTTTCAAGTGAAGATCAGAATAATATTTTTGACTTATGCTCTATTTAAAAATAAATCTTTTATCTAATGAGCCACTGGACGGATCATCAGGAGTGATTTAGATCAAGTGCTACCCGTTGTACATAAAGAAAATCATCTGAAAAAATAATTTTGTATTCTGTCTAAAATGCCTGCGCCTACGGAACAGTACTACGAAATACTATTTTGTTCACAATGAAGCTATCGCAGCTCAGATGGGAATTGACTTGAAATTGGGAGGATTGTTAATGTCCGTCAATCAGCACGCGGCGAGGCAGCCTGAATTATGGCCCATGCACACATTCTAACCTCCCGGGACCTTTATTGGTATCGTAGACTGATAAAATCAGGTGAATGGAGCACTGCAGTATGAGGAGCCAGAAGGTGTCCAAAAAACTAAAGTTATGATATTTGAGAGAGGTGTAAGCATGACAGATTGCAGTATTTTGATAGATGGAGAAAAAGTGGAGCAAGTGCGTGAGTTTGTGTATTTGGGTTCACTGTTTATAAAGGATGGAAAGTGTGACGAGGACATCGAAAGAAGAGTGAATGCCGGTTTATGGGAGTGAATGCTGGGTCAGTATATTGTCTAATCTTACGTACAGCATAAGCAGCTTCCTTATTATAACAGGTTATTTTAGCTTAGTACTGATATTTGAGAAAAATGATTATTTTAACCTAACAAAGTAATAAAACTATCTTTTAATTGAATAAAATTTTGAACGGCCGCTTTGATAATGGCTGCTCTTTTGTTACAATCATATTTGTAGTACATGTTTAACATATCCCTCTTCTCTCTATTGGAATATGCCATTTTTCAATTAATAAATGAATCAATCACGATTATTAACGCAAATTAAAAAAAAAGCCAATAAATTGGCAGGATAACGACAACCCGGCACAAAGGTTTTGATTTTAGAACGAACACCAAAGAATATCTTTCTTTTTGTAGTATGTTGCTTTTCAGCCAGTTAAAGTTAATGTTATATTGAAACAAGATTTAATTATTAATTTGAAGTGGTAAGATAATTAATCTACACGTGTATCTATTGATTAAGGTAACATGAGTACTAGACCACTTAAAATAAGCAAACTAAAACCTTTCCACTAATCTCATACTAAATATATGGTAGTGTTTAATGTCAAAATTTTGGATATTTCTCATTTTATTCAAAAAAAGTTATTGATATCATTTTACTCATTAGGGTAACGTCCTTTCGATATCAGTTTAAAGTTTTTTGATATCTGTGATAGTTACGGAATAATCGCCTGGACACACTTAACGATTACATCCTGTATATACTTAGGTATTGCTTGTTTAATTTGCAGCAAGGATGTCTTCATTATATATTTTGTTTGGTCTGTTTTAATCATCCTTAACAGTAAGGCAGCGGAGACACTGGGGTCTAAAATACAGGTAAAATAATTTCACGTAGTTGGAAAAAAGGAAATTGTTAAGAATTTATCTCTTTTAAATAGTTACTTCGTGCGGTTTGGTGAATTTTTGTCAGTCTAGTGGCCATAGTTAGTCTGTTGTCTGTCAAGCTGTCCTTGTCGGCAATCGACTTGACTAATGTCTGCCTTCAATCAAAACAAAAAACCATATGAATATTCCTCCTAATGGTTACCCATTCGAGGATCAACCACGAGTACTTCAGTTCAAAGATACTTTATTTCTCATAAAGACAGCAGATCCCACCTCCGCTCCCCTCCCACTGTAACTCCTGTAAGCCAGGATTAACAGTGGTACTCTGCACGGTGCTTACTGAAGGTAGACGGTGCCCTACGTGACTCTATTGCTACCCTGGACCCCAGACTAATTAAAGAAAGAATTTAAGGGTAAAAAATTTGGAAAGAAAGAAAGTTATTTTCAACGTATACAGGATACGTTGAAAATAATTGCCTAGTGATTTGTTAGAAGCTTTTGAATTATCAACATCAAAGCCCTCGCAGGTATTACGGAAATTCTATTATTGGAGCAGGTATCTCGTTTGTGTTGATCGATTTTCGTTCAATTTCGGGATTTGATATCGGGATACCAAAACGCGACATTTCGTGGTTAATTTCCGTTGATAGATAAAAACGTATTTATCCACAGTGTTTAAAATAAGGTTGATTTTCGTTTTGTATAACACGAAATATACAAATTTTGGAGTTCACTTCTGCTTAAGATGGTTTATTCCGTCCAGTGGCGCGCGTTAAGAAATCATTCTTCTTAAATACACTATTAATCAAATAAAGTGCTCTCACCTTCCAGATTCCAGAAGCCAAAAAGCTAAATACCTAAATAGCTTTGTTGGGGATTATATTCCAGAAGTCACGATTATAAAAAAGTGCCCGTGTTCAAAGGCTTAAAAAGAAATCAGGGCGCCACTGAACGGAATAAACCCTCTTAATCTTCTTCTTTTCGTGTCGAGGCAAGTTTCAAATTTTATTGGACCAAAACTTAACCACTCTAACAGCACTGTCTGTGGCGTTAAGGAGGTCGTCAAAGGTGCAGCTGTCACTCTCCCTCTTAATAAGAAATGATAAAACAAAATTAGAATCGTTTAAGAAAAGTAGTGACGCACATAATGTAAATGCAAACACACAACCTATATTTCGTCAGCTTAAGCTTAATACATAAAATTTCAGCTGTCGAGCTCCTTTTAAGTAATAGAATTTCCTTGTAAAAGGAGGCCCCGCTCTTCTTGTATTGGACACATAAACACAAAATAAATTATAAATTTAGAAAAACCCCAAGTAAACCTATACCTATTAGCTTACCTATATTATCTAAATTATGTGTATTAATTATTTATAAATGTTATTTAATGTATGTGTGTGGCTGGAGAAACAAATAAACGTTTATCTATCTATCTATCTATATCATCTAGATAGACCAAACCAACTGTGTTAAAAGCTAAATATCTTCGAAACGGCTTAACCAATTTCCAGCAAACATGGCTAAGAATCTGTCCCCGAGATTAATCTTAAATATACAAAAAAAAAAATCTATAAAACCCTCGAATGAGTATGATAATATTATTTATTGCACCAAAAAATACATATAACAGAGAAAAAACTATAGGTTATGTACAAAGGTGGACTTATCTCTTAAAGAGATTCCTTTCAGTCAACCCGAGCATTGAAGATATCATCCAAAAGCTAAAATCTTTTTACCAAACCGATATTTCGACAAACATGACTAAGAATCGCACTTGTCTAAAAAATGTAAATACTTGCACGTTTTAATGGTAGTGGGCTCACCCTCTATATACGTCATCTCTGTATCACCCGAACTCTTATGTTGACCACCCCATTTGGCATGAAAATCGTGACGATGTAGTACATGTACGATGCCACTTTTCTAAACTTGCGTGAGCTATCGGCGCGGCGCGAGGGATTATGCAATTGGCTTGGCTTTGATGCGTATAAAAATCGGTTTGTGGCTTCACTTCTGTCATACACCGTGTTCCATCTTTCTTTTTTTCTTGGTCCATGAGTAGGGCTGTTGGTTATTGACGTTTGATTGATCGATGATGGCATTATAGATTGCTGATAAATATACTACAGTTGTTATTTTGTATTATATATGGTAATTTGTGGAAACACTCGCGACGCGATTCGTTGTCCATTTGGCGTGGTCATTGGATAGGTACCATACACTTTCACGCTTTGGAGAGCTCATTAAACTGTCGGTATAGGACGTTTTCTCTCGTGGTGACCTACAGAGGTGACTTGGAACACTTTCAACCCCGTAGCATGACAGGCGCGATAAACGTTTATGTCGCAAGAGATAATATTTGTCCTGCTCATTCCTTTGGAAGAAATATACAACTATCGCACTCTCACTTTACGATGTCATGCTACGCAGGAAGTAACTGCTCTGACGTAGATCCGGAATGGACCCGAGTGGTGGATTATAGTGAGCACTCTCTGTCAATAAATAAATAAATAATAAATATCCTTAGACATACACACAGCGCTATCTAGTTCCACATTAAGCAACTATAGGCTTGTGTTGTGGATACCAGATGGTTGATATACTACATAAATACATTTTTATTTTAAATGAAAACATCCATAACTCGGATACACATGTCCATATTCATCACACAAACATATGCCCCTAGCGGGATTCGAACCCGCAATATTTTGGTATAGTGGTCAGAGTTGCTAACCACTACACCAGCTCGTCAAGAAGACATTGTACTCCAGCTGTGGGGATAATAAGGCTGTCGATGTTGTATCATTTTCTTTGTACAGTCAACCTCATTAATAAATCAATGTCGCTCCTCGATCTCATGACTGGAAAAACCTTTTTCGTCATTTTTAGGTTAAAAATGACGATTTTATTATCATCCTATCAACCAAAGGACGTCCACTGCAGAACATAGGCCACCCACATAGATTTACAGAGCGATAGTTTTGAAGGCAGACTGTATCCAGCGACTTCGCCCGAACTTCATTGTGGATGTTCTACGTTGCGCATGCCGGTGTCTGATTTTCATTCCAGAACTTTATGCTCCACAGGTTATCAATTCTACGAACTAAACGACCGATTGGTGTAGTGGATAGTGACCCTGTCAGCGAAACCAACGGTTGCGGGTTCGAATCCCGCGACGGGTAAATGTTTGTGTGATGAATATGAACATTTATTCCTAAGTCATGGATGTTTATATTAATATTTATGTATGTTTATCGGTTATCTAGTATTCATAGTACAAGCTTTGCTTAGATGATTGCTGTAAGTATGCGAAATATTTATTTATTTATTTATGTGCCTGCCCACTACCGCTTCAGCTTACTAATCCGCTGGGCTATGTCGGTGACTTGCGTTCTTTTAAATTCAAATTATTTCTTTTGCCAGAATATAGGTACACAAGGGTGTTTTAATATTAAAAAGGAGGCCCATTACATTCTGCCTTTTGAGCATGCAACATTTAACGAATATTTAATTATAATTAATTATAATTACCTATTATTAATTAATTATCCAATTTTAACACGTTAACTGCCGCGACGCAGACATAATTGAAAATCAATTGTTTTCCGGTCACAGGTGACCGGCGTGTCGCTCAAAGGCTTAAATAACCCAACTTGCAAGAAATGTTCAAAAATTGACAACATTACAAAATTAATGTCAAATCTTCAAATGAATGTCACAATTATAAAGAATTAGAAAGAATGTCAAAATCAAAAGAAAGATAGAAACAAAATTTCTTGACACACTTTACTTTACGGTTTAGATATAGGTAGGTAAAGGTTTAGTTTGGGGTTCGATTATGTAATAAAAGACGAACGTCGCCATAGCTTGTTGTGTGACTTTAGTCTTTTCACTGAGGTATTTTGGACGAGAAGACGTTGTAGTTTCGCCATAGCGCCATTGGAGTTGGATCCAACGATTTCGACTTCTTTCTCGAAGTTGACCTAATCTAATCAAATCTCTTGTTTTTCGTTATTACCAGGAAAAATTCTTAAATTATGTCTCTACTTGGGAACAGCTAAAAAAACACATTTAAATTATAATTGTTAAATTAGCGGTATAGCTATGAAAACGGTCTGGCTATTTTGCCATTATGACCCGAATAATTTTAAAAGATGGTCTCTAAACACGGCTACATTTCGTTTCACGCTAGAGTTGTCGTATTCTCCTAATTTTCCGGAGTAATAACTCCGAAATTATTCCAGCGGATGGCTACGAGAGGAATAGCATAATAATGCCATAACAGTATTATGTGTTACGCACACAATTTTTCTGTACAAAACAACGTTTGCAAGCGAAGAATTGGAATTTATACCAACCATTTTTAACCCGCGTTGAAAAACGACGGGTGTTATGTGCTTGACGGCATTGTGTGTGTGTCCAGTCTTTATCCGGGCGTATATCAGTAATACGTGGTTCGATTTGAGTAACTTTTAGCTTTAAAAACACGTTGACTTTCAATAAACGATATTTCTGTATCCTATATTGAATAAAATTTGTTTTATTAATATAAAATAAAAAATATTTCTGACTATCTAGATGATAAGAATGCGGGGATATGAACCACTCGGCGATATCCAGTCTATTATTTTCTTTGTCGAATCATAAATTGTAAAAATACTATTTTTATCGAAACGGCTTAGCAGTATTAACGAAATAAATACAGTATTTTACTCTATTTCAATGATAGGTTCTTTCGAAGGTTTTCTAAAGTATCATTTTTTTTATTGTTAAGATTGAAATTGGGGATAGGTTCTTAGTCATGTAATAATAGTAATTAACATTATTTGGTTTGGTCTATCTACATACATACATTACGTCACGAGCTTTATCCCAAATGGGGTGGTCAGAGAGATATCCCAAACAATAATGCTTAGGTGTACCAAACATTAAAAGTTTGAGTAAGAGTAGTAAAAAGTAATGATTGAAACAAAATACGGTTCACCTTACGAAATATACAGAAATGCACACGTGACAGGGCTCACGCCCGTTGTTATTTTTTTTTTGATGGAAAGTCCCTTATTCGCCCTTTACGACACCCACGGGAAGAGACAGGTTGGTTCTATTCTATTTGAGTGCCGAAACCACACAGCACTTGGTCTATCTGGATGATAAATTGTTTCCTAGAATTCAATTCATAATTATTTACCTATATATCTGTGCTTTTAGGTAATAAGTTAATTTACAGTTATGTATCTCAGGTTGCAGAACATCACGCATCCACCAATCCTTCGCTTAATTCACTCAGCAGTCCGATATATCAGTCAGGAGTGAATGGCAGTCATTATCGGAGGGATCACTCGTACAATGGAGCGATATCTATACAATTCGGGTTACATCGGAAATACCTTTACGTGACCTTTTCTCACTCCCATTTTTTAGGGTTGGGTAGTCAAATTTGAAACTTTTATAGTAATTTAAACACCTAATATTTTTTGCACAACAAAGTTTTCAATAAATTTCACATCACACACATCGATCACAAAGTGTTCACAAACAAAAGCCTGGACCTAAACCTAATGGAAAGTGACTTAAATCATCTAATATTACAAATCGAAAGTCTGTTTGTGTATTGCTCAATCGTCGAAACGGATGAACGGATTGAAATTTGGTATATATGTAGAATACTCGTATACCCTGGATTAAGACATAGGATGTTTTATCTCGATAAAGTGAGTAGTGCCCAGTGAGTGGTTAGTATAAACAAATTTACGCGAAAAAGTTATTCCGCGCAGGCGAATCCGCGGGAGGAACGCTAGTATACGTACGTTTCTCAAGAAACTTCGTACCACGTACAACCACCATGTGGAACGGACTTCCGGCAGCGGTATTCCCGAACGAGTACGACATTGGGACCTTCAAGAAACGAGCCTACACCTTCCTCAAAGGTCGGCAACGCATCTGTGACCCTTTTGGTGTTGCGGGTGTCCATGGGCGGTCCATGCTTTCCATCAGGTGACCCGCATGCTCGTTTGCCGCCCCCTCATATAAAAAAAAATAGTTCGTTACAGTTGGTGCCACAATCATGATAGTTTATCATGACTGCAACAAATATTTTTAATAAAATCTATATTTATTCTTTAATTTTATCTACATTCCGTCGTTCTAGTATATTTATTTCTTTAATCAGTATTCCATAATAACCCCGACCATGGATAGTCTAGAAAAAAAATACAATTTGCAATATTACAAGCAAATCCGACGGTTCAAGTTGTCAAAATAATCTGATGCCGTTCAGTGACAGCGAGGATTTGCGACAATTTGACAGCGTTTAATGGTGTGTTAACGCAGGCGTTAACATAACAATTTGCGTATATTTACGATGAAATGTCAGTGGTTAGCCAAATTTTGTGTATGCTATTTTCTCTTACTCGATAAGATATATGTGTACAGTCGGCGTTGTAGTTATTCACACAGGTCTATTTTATATGAACTAGCTTTCCATCCGCGGCTTCGCCTGCGTGGAATAGCTTCATCGCGGATATGTTTCATTTGTTTATCCCGCGGGAACTACTCACTTTATCGGGATCCTAAATCCACCTGTATACCTATTTTCATCCAAATCCGTTCAACCGTTTCACCGTGATTGAGCAACAAATAAACAAACAAACAAATAAATAAACAAACAAAAAACTAATGATGTGGTCAGAGACATCCGAAACACCCTAAAAATATATACAGAAATGCACATGTGACAGATTGTCAGCCCGTGGTCGTTAAAATGTTTTTTTTTTCTTTTTTTTTATGCACAACGGGTTGGTACTCGACCTCAATCACACCTGATGTTAAGTGAAGATGAGGTCGAAGGTGGAAGCGTACTGACCCGGACACCCCAACACATTTGGGGGACTGGCTATCTTATCTTTGACAACCGGAACACAACAATGCTATTAACATTGCTGCTTGGCGGCAGATTTAGATAAGATGGTGGTAATAAGTAATAAGATTTAAAATGCCTTGCTGCTTGGCGGCAGATTTATATAAGATGGTGGTAGCTAGCCAGGCGGACATTTAAAATGCCCTACCACCAACCAAACCGAGTACTTAAACATGTACCCCGCTGGGGATCGAACCCACGACCTCCGAATCGTAAACCCAATGTTGTTCACATTGAGCCACGGAGGCGGTCAATGTTTTACAAAGTCAATGTCTACATGTTTTACAACACTCACGGAGAGAGACGTAGTACTTACTCTACTCTTGCGTGTAGGTACTTATTGTAGTCAGTATTCTTTGGTTGCGTGCTCTTTTTAATTAACGCTGGCGATCCATCAACACGTTTAAAACATTTACACTCCTCCATTCAGACGGCTCCTCGTGTAAAATTGCATCTAGAATTACTTCCTCCTGTTCGTAAACTACCCCTAGAATCACAAACATGTTTTCGTTTAAACCGAATGCACCTTTCTAGTTAACGAGATGTTATTACTTGGCAAAGAGGAAAGATTTGTGTTCGTCCTCGTTGTTTGTAAAGAGGTCATTACCTGTAATGAATTACTTTATTAAACTTGATAATAATTACTTGATTTATTTATAAAAATGCTTACTGTATGATGGGCGAACGTGAACTATGTATGAGTGAATGAAAAGCGTGTTACCATGGAATTTGCTGAGGTGAGAAAATGCACGATCGAGGTGATCGTACATATTCCCGGGCGAGACAAGATGACATGATAAGATGATAATGATTACAAATGCTATGATAACTTAAAAATGTTACAATTCACTTAAGAGTTAAATTAAAACTACATTATTAATAGTCCGCGATAGTTCATACGTAATATTTGTGGTGGAACTTCCTATATTCGGTTTTGGTTGGTGGTAGGGCATTTTAAATGTCCGCCTGGCTAGCTACCACAATCTTATCTAAATCTGCCGCCAAGCATCAATGTTAATAGCATTGTTGTGTTCCGGTTGTCAGAGGTAAGATAACCAGTCCTCCAAATATCTTGGGGTTTCGGGGTCAGTACGCTTTCACCTTCGACCTCATCTTCACTTAACATCAGGTATGATTGAGGTCAAGTACCAACCCGTTGTGCATAAAAAAAAGTCGTTGATGTGTTCAGTGGTGCTCGACCCCTGTGAAGGCTGGCTGGTTGAAGGCAAAGTCCGTCTCATTTTCGATGTGCAGACCTAATATAACTGTTAACGTCGTCACCGCGCGTTTCCGGCGATAACAGCGCCGCAAGGTTTAGTTCCCATAGCAATTATGATGGTCAGTTGACCGTTCGAATTATAATCTATCGCTAATTTATCGCTATCTACAACATATATTTATTCATACCCTATTAAAAAAAAGGTTACGACTGCTGTGAACTTCATTGCTTTGTAAAAGATCTTATCTCCTAAAACAATTTTCTAAAAAAATAATCATAGTGCAATCTACACAAGTAAATCTAATTATAAAAGAGCTCAGACCTCTGACTGATGTCACTTCGCTCCAGATAACCACTTGCGCAAGCAGTGAATTAGTTTTAACTCATTTAATTTTTAATGTAACTTGTCTAGCTTTTAAATTGAATTAGAATGTAAAACATGTAACGGTGTCGTTCTTTTGAGCTGATACCCATTGGTGGGTTTGGGTTATTGGAGTTCAAATTCGAAATTTTAAACTGACTGATGAACTGACGGATCCTTTTATTTGGGACATTGATTTTCGGATTTCAAGTCAGTCATTATTTTAAGCCTTTGAGCGCCACGCCGGTCACCGGTGACCGGAAAACAATTGATTTTCAATTGTGTCTGCGTCGCGGCAGTTAACGTGTTAATCATTTTTTTAAATCTCAATAGTTAATTATTTAGTTTTAAGGTCCCTTTCGGTCCTCTGTACTACCTGTTTCACGCAATAAATAAGTTGGTGTGGTGATCCGCGTTCTGTTTTGACCCTGGCCTGAGCTGTTCCGCCCCTTCTGTACATATACACCTCGTGACTCGACCCAGCTGGGCATATGGGCTGGGAAGTTACATACAGAAGAGATAAGATTGACAAGTTGATGGATTGGATGTACGCATTTTCGGATGAGGCAGAAAGTATATGTAGGATCATCATGTCAACCCACATTAGCTCAGCGTGGTGGACTATGGCGCATACTCCCTCATATACGAGGGAATATGCGCCATATTCCTGCAGTGGGATGTTAACGGGCTGATGATGATGTCAACACCAGCGGATTAGTAAGCTGAAGTGGCATTAGGCAGGGCACATAGCGCCACTAAGCGACGCGTAAGACTCATAAGGTGGACGGACCGCCTGATAAAAGTCGCAGGAAGTCGCTGGATACAGGGCGCATCCAATCGGTCACACTGATATATTGACAAACAATTCCAATCGAATATTATAGGTGTCCTCGATACAGGCTTGCCTAGTGAGGAGAGCGAATAGAACACTCAAAATATGCTTTCTCCAAAACATATCTCATATATTTAAGATCCTCCTCGTGTATTGAATTAATGCTTTGTTATATGGATATTGTTTTGTAATAATAAATTATTTTCATTTTTAATTTTTTCATTTCTTTTAATTGACATAAAATACGAGTGTAGAAATGGTTTGTGTACATAGATTAGTGATGGAAGAAGCAAGAAGATGTAGAAAGAAAAATCATTTATGTGAAATACAGAATGGTTGCATCATTTATACCGGATGAGTTTTTTGCACCCATACTTAAAACAGACGTTCCATCAAATATCAACTTCGAATGGAATCGATGACCGGTTGATGTAGTGGATAGTGACCCTGTCTGCAAAACTAAAAGTTGCGGGTTCGAATCCCGCTAGGGGTAAATGTTAGTGTGATGGATATGATATAAATATTTCCGTTTCCGTTATTTAGTATCAATAGTACAATCTTTAGGACTATTCGATTATTCGATTGATACAATGGCTTCAGGCAAAGTGTTTCTAGGATATTAAGAAATATTTAAATTATCAGAATGCTATGTAAAGTGTCACAAAACATATTTTGCACATCTGCATGCAGATTGAATACATGATGCCTAAATTTTTTATCAGACCTTGTAAACTGTATTCTGGCAAATAAATAATTTCTTTCTTTCTAGATTGGTGTGAGTGTCGGAAATATTCATTTATTAATTTATATTTTTGTTGAGTTTTATAAATATTGAAGATTTCTAACTACAAATTAGTGTGTGGGATTTACTAATAATGACTGTGTATCTTTGAAAACCCTCACGAAACATTCGCAACTATGGACGAGCTTATGTAAGAGAAACTTCCAAAGTGTGAGTACTTTGGAAGTACAGCAAGTTAGACACTTATTCGCTCAATAACGTTCCAGTATCCTCATAAATCATTGTTTATTTGAGGATTCTACATTTTCTCACAATTATTATTAGGCGTCCATACTGTCCCACTACTGAGCAAAGACCTTTCTTCTCACTCTTCAAACCTCCCTGGATCGACCTTCCTCCGACCAGTCGATGAGGAATTTATCGAGTTGGTCCCACCATCTCCTTTCCGATCTGCATTTCTTTTAGAAGTGAGATTCAGGTGGCCTGTGGTTGACATGGCCAGCCCAGTCCAAATTTAGCTACCGTTGAAGCTTCGTCAGTTGGAAAATCAGGCTGGACCTTTGACCGTCAGTCAAAAACCAAGTCGGGACAATGCTATCCATCAAATAACTAGTAATAATCATATGAATCGTGATTTGTGTTTTAGACACAGTAATGGATTGCAGTTAAATTATCTAGTTATAGTTGGTAGGCTTAGTTTATGTATTTTTATCTTTACGTTATATTTTTTACCAACTATAAAATATACCCGTATTGCTACTATTTGTGCAAACCTCACCTACTGGTAGCTTGTATCTTTACCCTAAGGTTTGCCTGGAAGAGATCGCTGTTAGCGATAAGGCCGCCTTTTTGTGCGATTAATGATGTACGCTGTATTCTTCATGTAGCTTTTGTTAATTGTGCAATAAAGAGTATTTGTTTGTTTGTTTGTTTGTTTGTCCAAATACAACGCTTATAACACATTTAACATTATTTACTTCAGCTAACAAAGTCGGAGTTGAACGTGAACAGGAAAATTGTTACAATTTTCCAGCACATGTCCAACAAATGTACAAAATGTCAGACAAACTCTGTCCCGTGGGCATGCCCCGAATCTCTATCTACCAGCTGATAACATACCGTAGTTACGTGGGCTAACACACGTAATACCAACAAAGATACGAGGTGCGCTGGATAGGACTATATTTCTGACGATTTTTGGCATTGGTTAAGCCTTTGCGGCGAAGCGTGTTGATTATTGAGGTATTATAAATAATACCTCAATAATCAATTTTAGGCTTCTCGAGTGCAGGTCAGAGCCATTTTTTTCTATTTATTCTGTATTTAAAGAGGAATATAAAATTATCTAATGAGGGCACCACTGGACGGAACAAACCCTCTTAAACGTTATTGTGCTGAAATCCTAACTTATTCACCTTATACATATTCCGCCCATAGTGCACCGTTCGCTCTCCCACATAAACACATGCAGGAGAAGAGAACACCACCACACAAGCCGAGCACCAACCATGGAATAGAATCTGACCTTCAGTTCTTCGTTTCCAGTTGCTGCTAGTCACCTTGGGCAGGTCGTTATCTACGTCGTGACGTAGTTTCCTTGGCAGCACCATCCCTAACGCCCATCGTTTATGCGACAGGTGTGGCTTAGGCCCGTATTAATAAACCGTTCTCAAGATTGAGATGACCTTAAGTTGACTCTTGAAAATCTGTTGCATATTAATACAGTTTAAAATAAGTATTTATTTGGATGTTCAACCCTATAATGTATCCTATGACATTCCAGGTATCAAAACGAATCTAACGACACCAGCACTTTGAAATCGGTCACACCGTTTAGTTTACAAAGGAACGGACATACTTACATACGTATACTCGAAAAACATTACCCTCCTTTCTTGGACAGTTGGGTAAACAATAGTATTGAGACTGAGATGCGATCTCAATCTAAAGGTCGATTTATAATACTTGACATTCTCTGATTTAAGTCGGCAACTATTGTTTTTTTTTTATGCACAACGGGTTGACACTTGTACTCAATCACACCTGATGTTAAGTGATGATGAGGTCGAAGGTGGAAGCGTACTGACCCGGAAACCCCAACAAATTTGGAGGACTGACTATCTTATCTCTGACAACCGGAACACAACAATGCTATTAACATTGCTGCTTGGCGGCAGATTTAGATAAGATGGTGGTAGCTAACCAGGCGGACATTTAAAATGCCCTACCACCAACCAATCCGAGTACTTAAACATGTACCCCGCTGGGGATCGAACCCGCGACCTCCGAATGTTGTTTACATTGAGCCACGGAGGCGGTTTAGCGGTTTGAGAATTACTTCATTTCTCTCAAAGAAATTTCGATAATAATTCCTTTCATAACTCGCTGAGCGACTAGAAATTATGCAAGTTATGCAGCAGAACATTAAACATGTAGTAAAAGAGTAAATAATGACTTATACCGATAAAATCAACGACTGTAATACCAGTGTTCGACAAAATGCTTACAAAGACCTTGTAAGTCTTGAATAAATTGATGGCCCCCGAGATATCGGTCTTACGATAAGGAACATTACTCTTCTTTATTTCTATAGACAAAAATCTGGCTTAAAAATATACCAATAGTAGATATAAATCGAAGAATTCTCAGTCAGTTTTTTCTATCTAAAACTATTGACTTTTTTCGTTACAAAGGAGTCTGGGTAACGTTCCCGATTTTCGAGATTCGTCACTGCCAATTTCTTGTCCTGTTTTCTTTCTTTTCTATTTTATAAATGGTTAATGGATGTTTTTTTTCGATTTACAAAACAACAACCTACCCAATTTTAGTCTATTATATTTTCGCCCTGAAGAATCATTGCCTTATTTTAAAAGTATTAGAAACTGCAAATTTATAAGGGTCTATACGGGTAATAACACTGTTTTGAACTTATGTGTTTGACGGTGTTTTGTGCCTGTTGAGTGTATGTATGGGTGTGTGCGTGCGTGCTTGTGTGTGTGTGTGTGTGTGTGTGTGTGTGTGTGTGTGTGTGTGTGTGTGTGTGTGTGTGTGTGTGTGTGTGTGTGTGTGTGTGTGTGTGTGTGTGTGTGTGTGTGTGTGTGTGTGTGTGTGTGTGTGTGTGTGTGTGTGTGTGTGTGTGTGTGTGTGTGTGTGTGTGCAATTTTTGTTCGGATATATCTCAGTGATGCTTGTGGTTCTCGGATTTGAGTGTGGTTTTTTAATATTAAACCAGGTGACCGGCTATTAGCCATGTTTGACGAAAATAATAAGCCATTTCCAAGGTATTTTATATGCTTTAAAGACAGTTGTTTGGTATGTATGGATGATAGATGTCACGAAACACATACCTACATGCATAAAGTCATGCCTGTTTCCCGTAGAGGTAGGCCAGAGACTACAGAATGCCACTTACTACGATCCTGACATACCTCTTTTGCTTTATTCACTCTCATAAGGTCACGAAATATTTGTTGTAAATAGCCTAATTGTAATTCGCAGTTGTAAACATTACTATTTCTAAAACCTACGATCTATAAAAGATAACAAAAAAGAGCTAAGTTCATGACGGAGTATGGGTAGATGTAATTGAAAACGATCGCAGTAATGTCTATTTTTTAACCAACTTTAAAATAGGAGGAAGTTCTCAATTCGTCGGAAACTTCAAATTTCAAATTCGAGGGAACTCTTCAATTTTTTTTAAGTTATCCAGTTATTTGGAAGTCATCATTGTGATGCTGCTGAGCTGACGATGGAAGCCACAGCACTCCTTGACTGTTAGAAGTCAGGGAATAATGTAGAAGTTTTGATGATCCCAATAAAGTAGGATTTTAATAAAACACACGCTGCTGCCGGCAGTGATTAACTATAGCCGGACCTATGTTTCGGTGCGTCACTTAAATTTCAAAACCGTTGGCTTGGCGTGCAATAATAGGTAGACACCAGATGGTTATGACACTTGATGACATCGTGAACGTGGGAATGCACTTTGCTTACGTTACTCGTGATCGATGCCCTCGCACCGTCGCAATTCCATTTATAATTCCTCAAACATATTTTGATCTATTTAGGATAAAAATCTTTGAGATCTTGATATCCAAGACTGTGCCCCTTTCGAGAGCGCATAGTTAAAGTTTCAAATGTCTAGAAAGGCTGGTCTCTACATTGCAAAGAAGATTTGCTGTTCAAAGAGGAAACACTGCAATTTCCGGGACATTTTTTTTACTCATATATATATATATGTCATCCACCACCAGAGTACCACCCTGGCCCAATGCGCGTTGGGGACTTCACATGCCTTTGAATTTTTATTTCTCAGGCATGCAGATTTCCTCACGATGTTTTCCTTCACCGTTTAACATAAGTAATTAAACTAAATTTAAATATTCATTAGTACATGGCTTGCGTGAGAATCGAACCCGGACCTGCTAAATTGGCAGACCGCGTCTAAACCGCTGAGCCACCATACGCTCTTCCTATATGTATGTAATTCAGGTTAATTTGATTTATTCTTTGCAAGGGTAATAGTTGTTATATACACGTGGCCGTACGACGACCGTAGCACTTCCAGTATAAGCAGATCTCGTGGCATTCACATTACTAGAAGCGTCGCGCGTTAGTTTATACTGGTAGTGTTGCTGGCTTTGCTCGTGGCGTCGCCTGTACAATAAAAATCTATATGATATTTTTAAAGTACTATTTGGAAGCACTCGTGGTGCATTCGCTATTCGTTTTCAATTAGCAAAGTTAAGCAATGTCTGGCGCGGTCAGTCCTTGGATGGATGACTACTTGACCGCCTCGGTGGCTCAATGTAAACAACAGGGTTTACGAATCGAATGTCGCGGGTTCGATTCCCAGCGGGGTACATGTTTCGTACTCGGTTTAGTTGGTGGTAGGACATTTTAAATGTCCGCCTGGCTTACCACCATCTTTTTTTTTATGATTGACTGGATTTGCGTTTGAGCACAATCTCACCTGATGGAAAATCCCGATGTGGTCGAAGATGAAGCACGCGATCCCAGTAAATGCCTATTCAGTCTGCTCTTGAAGATCCCAAGGTTGTAGCATTCAGGAAAGACTGACGCCGTAAGGGAGTTCCATGCCTTGGCTGTTCGAATGATGAATGAAGAATCGAACTTAGTGCGAATGTTATCTTATCCAAGTCTGTCGCCGAAGAGCAATGTTAATAGCATTCTTGTGTTCCGGTTGTCAAGTGCTAATCAGTTGTGCATAAAAAAAATAACACGAGCGTTTCCCTGCTTCCGAGGGCACGTTGAATAGTCGGTCTCGGTTGTTTTTAGTGGAAGCATTTGTTAAGTGAAGTTGGCGGCCTACTGGTTAAAACACTGACTAACGGGTGGCCACTAACACAAATCTACCAATCCGCTCTGTGGATTATATGACCCATAGGTACCCTCTCCCAAATAGAGGAGGTTATGCCCAAACAGCAATAGTTTAACTTTAACGAGTGTCTTCAATTGAAAACTACCGAGGCCAACTATTTAACACTCGTATTAACATGTCTGTCCCCCATTTGCACGTGCAAATATAACCGTCAACTATCGCGGTGCGCCGGTCATCTTTGCGAAAATACCTGCTGTGTTAAAAACCTTTATAGATACTCTTCTACTGGGTGTATTTGTAATCTGTGAAAAGTAATAGCTATGGGAATATATTACCTATGGATATAATGAATGTATACAGCTACAACTCTAATACTAAAAATCAGAAAAATGTTACGAGTTGTAATGTGTAGGTATCGCCTTATATCCACGATATAATTCGTATTTTTCACGGAAATTACAGTTTATTTCATGATTTTCTTAAAAACGGGTAATTAAATAAATTGTTATGAGAATTGGATGCTCTATGGTAGGTTTCTAAGCCCGTTCTAATAAAAAAAGTAGTTGGAATTCTATGCCTATACTCCCAGTCAAAAAGAAAAAAATTCTCTTCACAAATACAGACTAAATATCATAGCTAACATAACATGGCGCACATTATTGGATGCGGAATTTAATAGAGAACAAGTACAAACACAGTCCAAAGGAATTGTAACTTTATAATCATAACAATTGAGAGTTGAAAGTCGAGTGTCCGTTGGCACCGATCGGTGTCCGCTAGTGATGACGGTATAAAATTTTTTGGCACCGATCGATGTCCGTGTACGTCTAAAAGTTAATATGCCACAAGTGGTCACCCATCCAAAGACTGACCGCGCCAGACATTGCTTAACTTCGCTAATCGAAAACGACTAGCGAATACGACTGCGCCACGAGTACATATTGTACCCACAAAGTATATAAAAAAATCTTTGTAAGCGCGTGGTAGGTATTGTTGTAATCATTATTAAATCGCAATCTCTACTGAGTTCGCGCTAACTCCGCGCACGTTAGTTCGTACCGCTGGGAATACCTTACCGCTAATTTCCTTAGAGATTGGACCTTATTGGTCCAACAGGGAACGAGATAAAGAAAGGACGGTTCGTTACAGTGGCACACGACAATCGTATTTGATACCGGAACTCGTAAAAGTTTATCCCAACTGAACGACAGCTAAAATGGGCCAAGTTCTATTTAAAAGGTTTCTTTACGAGCCAAATTTTCAATTATCTAGTGCAATATTTAATTAATTCTGAACTTTTCAAGACTGTCGAAATTGTTTTCCGGAAATGTTATACGAGTTTTCCTATGATTTTCTCATTTTTTCTCGTTTTCCAGTACCTACCCAAGCGCAAATGTGTGTCGACTTTAAAACGATGACGTTTAGGTTCAAATTTGGTAGTGTCAATGTGAATAACAGATATGGTAGTCGAATTTCCTGTAATGTGTCACTCATTATTATGTCAATAATATAAAATAGTCCCAAATCTACAGTTTTTCTAGTTTAGGAACTATGAATAGGATTAAATTGAAAAAGGTATCTGATGTAGTGGTTAAAATTCTGACCGCTATTCAAAAAGGTCGCGGGTTCGAATCCCGCTAGGGGCATATGCTTGTATGGTGCATACGGACACGTGTACCCGAGTTATGGATGTTTTTGGATTGTTCCATTGACATTTAAGGTTTGCAGGGAAATTATATGGAAGAGCTATTTATTATAATTTACTATTTGACGACCTGTTTGGTGTAGTGGTTAGAAACTCTGACTGCTTTACTAAGAGGTCGCGAGTTCGAATTCCGAAATTCGAAAATATTCGAAAATAAAATAAATAACAATTTTATATTTTAACATTATTTATTAACATTATTTATTAAGTTTTTTTAACATTATTAATATTACTGTTATAAATATGTAAGTGTTTGTGTGTGTGTGTGCGTGTGTGCGTGTGCGTGTGTGCATGTGCGTGTGCGTGTGCGTGTGCGTGTGCGTGTGCGTGTGCGTGCGCGTGTGCGTGTGCGTGTGCGTGTGCGTGCGTGTGCGTGTGCGTGTGCGTGTGCGTGTGCGTGTGCGTGTGCGTGTGCGTGTGCGTGTGCGTGTGCGTGTGCGTGTGCGTGTGCGTGTGCGTGTGCGTGTGCGTGTGCGTGTGCGTGTGCGTGTGTGTGTGTGTGTGTGTGTGTTTATGTTTATGTGTGCATATGTAAGTGTGCGATCATGGACTATATTAATATTAATATAATAATTTTTATTTCCCTAGTACCTATATTATAAATAAATTTATGTTTTTTTTAAGCACAACGGTTAGCACTTGTCAATCACACCTGATGTTAAGTGAAGATGAGGCCGAATGTAGAAGCGTACTGATCCGGAAACCCCATCTTATTTGGGGGACTGGCTCTATCTCTAACAACCTGAACACAACATGCTATTAACATTGCTCTTATGGCGGTATACTTAGATAAGATGGTGGTAGCCAGCCAGGCGAACATTTAAAACGCCCTACCACGAACGAAACTGAGTACTAAACATATACCCCGCTGGGGATCGACTCCGCGACCTCCGATTCGTAAACCCTATGTTGTGTACATTGAGTCATGGTGGCGGTTAAAATGTATATATGATAATAATTTAAAGCAATGGATTAAATAAATAAATACATTTTAACTTGAAGGTGTAACCAGTAATCAATTATCAAGTAAAAGATAAAGTCGTGATAAAATAAATGGTCGAAATAAAAATTAAATGATGTTTATTTGCTTCGATTTTGGGTACTGTTTAAGTTGGTATAAATAATCTGTCCGTCCCAACAAAATCTGCCGACTAAGGCGTACAAATTTTCAAATAAGTAACGTTTACCTTTAAATTTAAGTAATATTAATATGAAAGCATATAGGTTTATGTTATGGATACCAGATGGTTGATAAACTATACAAATAAATTTTTTTTGTAAATAAATACATATCTAAATGAAAAACATCCGTAACTCGGGAACACCTGTCTGTATTCATCATACAAACATATGCCCCTAGCGGGAGTCGAACCCGCGACCTCTTGGTAAAGCAGGCTGAGTTTCTAACCACTACACCAAACAGGTCGTCAAATAGTAAATTATAATAAATAGCTCTTCCATATAATTTTCCTGTCAAACCTTAAATGTCAATGATTATATGTAATACATACATAATGCTGTCTAACTAAATAAAGTTCAGTTTGTTTTGATTATCTACAACCGTCGATCAAGAACTTGGCCCATCACTACACCTACACCGTTCCACCCCTGTACACTATCAGTTTTATATATCTTGTAAATGGCCGTTGGTGTTGACTAGATAGATTGTTGTTGTCTTTCCATGTGGGTAAGTGTGATTGCTGATAAATTTGTGAAACGCTATGTGAATACACATGGCATTTTGTGATGTAAAGCTACGCCTATACATTCGATTGGACGAAACAAATATTAAATTAATAAATAGAAAATTTAGTAAACCCCCGCGAAATGAAATTATTCGCTTCACTTTTTGGAGGTTTTATGGCTCCATCGTGTTTGACGATGATTCTGCCAAAGTTAGGGTTGATAGAATCACTAACCGCCGCTGGGGTAATCCACCACCACCTCCCATGGTCCCATCAAGCATCTTGGTCTTAATTAATATGGAATTATATTTTATTGTGAAATCTTTTTTTTCCAATTCTTTATTTTCAAACGGATAATTGCTTCATGTCACGCCATCTAGCGGCGTAAATCTACGTTTCGAAATAAGATCGAAATATAGCGCTAACAGTGATCTGCGCTCCATTTCAAAATATCCAAATATTATTCAAACTTCTCCTCCGTGGCTCAATGTAGACAATATAGGTTCATGAATTGGAGGTTGTGAGTTCGGTTCCGAGCGGGATACATGTTTAGTACCTACTCGGTTTGATTTTTCGCCTGGCTAGTCCATTTTATCTAAGTCTGCCGCGAAAACAGCAATATTAATAGCATTGTTGTGTTACGGTTGTCAGAGTTAAGATAGCCAGTCCGTTTCCACTTTCGACCTCATCTTCAATTAACAGGTGTGACTGAGGTCAATCGTTAACACGTTATACGAAGATAGAGAAACCCTAGGCCCGTACTAATAAACCAATTTCAATACAAGTCTTGAGGCCGTATCACCTGAGTAGCGTCTTAAGAAGTTGACGCTATCTCAAGCTCCGTGCTAATTTATAAACCAAATTTGAGGTCTACTCAACTGAGATCACTTCTCAAGTAATCGCCTCAGCGACGAATGAATGACAGTCTTGAGTTTCGTTTAATACGCGCACCTCTCAAGTGAGTACTGCTTGAGTATGCACGTGCTTTTCAGGTCTCAAGTTAGGTTTATTGATCAACACGTTTACTTGAGACCGGTCACAAAACTATTCTCAATCTTGGTTTATTAATACGGGCCTTAGTGACGTGACAGTCTGTTCAATTATAAAAAATCTTTTTGTTATACAGAGTGGAGTTACCGCAGTCCTGTACACAGATGTGAATCAACCCTTAAACTGTGTCGTAGAACTCATATAAGTACACAAGAAGTATAAATATAGGAGAATTTGTTTTGCTTGTTTTATTAAAGTTTATTCCCAGTAAAGGAAAATGCGGTAAACGAGTGCATGAATAATAAAGTTCGGATATTTACACAGTTCGTGAATAACTGGGTATAGTATCCTTTTAGGTCGATGAAATGGAGGTTTTCCATAATGATTGTGAATTGTAAGTTTGTACTTAAATATTTTTTAGGGACTTACTGTGCGGTTATGGATCAGGACTAGCCCTTTCCTAATTGTGTTTGGAGTTATGGTTGGAGTTTCCTAATTGGGCAGTGGCGGCTCTCAGAAAAATATTATTATAAAGCTCCATTATGTACATAATTATTATGTAGTACCTGTGTACCCTCAAAACTTTTTAACAAAAAAAAATACCTAGGGTATACAGTTTGAAGAATGGCCGCTAGGGTATTAATGTGCTAGAGTGTAGATCGTGTACCAGCATTGAAGTTTGCGGGAACTCGCTGGATGCAGGTCGGTTCCAACCGCATATGGAAGAACCTATCTTCAACAGTGAAAGTCCTGTGGCTATGATGATAATGATGAAGTTACATTATAATATTCGAGGACCTGTTTGGTGTTGTGGTTAGCAACTCTGGCCGCTATACCAAAAGGTTGCGGGTTCGAATCCCGCTAGGGGCATATGTTTGTGTGAGGAATACAGACATTTGTACCCGAGTTATGGATCTTTTCATTTATAATAAGTATTTATTTACAAAAAAAAATGAATTTATGTAGTAAATCAACCATCTGGCATCCACAACACAAGGAACTAGATGGCGCTGTGTTATACAAAAAAATTTAGTTCATCATAATATACTAATTTATAAGATGGTAAGTACCTGCTTTGTGTGCTGCTGCAACTTCAACTTACTAATACGCTGGGCTATGTCGTGATTTTGTCATACGAACTTCTCGATTTCCTCATTACTGATTCGATCCCGTAGAGAAACGAACAAAAAAAAAATATTTATGTAGTATATCAACCATCTGGTATCCACAACACAATATAGTTGCTTACTGTGGAACTAGATGGGGCTGTGTGTATGTCTAAGAATAGTTAAAAAAAAAATCAATTACTAGTAATTATTCTTTTTGTAACTAGGTCATTCTTTTCTCTAGAGAAAAGAATGACCTAGTTACAAAAAGAATAAACATTGAAAGAAAAACAAAAGTTCGGAAACTGATTAGATCACGTTTTCTCCATGACTATGACAGGTACAAAACATTACGAGTTAAGCCAGCTATTACGTTGTACGAGGTTATGCCAGTTCTTTTGTCAACCGGGATTTGAAAATAGTGTGTGTCATCCACATGAAATCCACATTTCAAGCAATTTAAACCTCCTTCTACACCTGTGCGTCAAGGTGTCATAATTAAACAGTTGTAGTAATTAATTTGGGTGAAGTTCTTCAGCTGTTGACGAAACTGTAATCTAAAGTTTGCAGACAATTTTGCCCTTATTCTGATAGGACTAAGCTAATTTTTTGGTTGAAAGGATTCGAAGTTCAAAGCCATCAACATAGTTTATAAGGATCGCATGTACATGCCAATATAGGACGGTCATATCTATCACAGACTGAATGACCGCTGCTGGAACAAAGTAGGTTATTTAGTGGTAAAGTAACGTAAATCTAATATCGCCAAACCCTTTAATATATTAGTTAACGGAAACTTCTCCATAATTATATGAACTTCTCCATAATTATATGAACTTCTCCATAATTATTTCTCAAGAAATGTCACATATACTAAAAACGTATCATCAGCCTATCCTATCCTGCTGGTATTAGGTCTCTCTTGTGCCATTAAACCTGATCTTTGGCTCTCGTATTTCGGTTTTCTTCAACGGCCATCGATTCTGTGATAGATGTGAGATTTTAATGTTAATAACTTGCTCCATCATCAGCAATTTGGCTTTACCAAAGGAAGAAATACTGTTGATGCGGGAGTTAGCTTAATTAAACACATTTTTAAGGCCTGGGAATGCTCTCAGAATGCAATTGGTGTCTTTTGCGATCTATCAAAAGCGTTTGACTGTGTTGATCACAAAACTTTATTAATGAAATTGAAATATTACGGATTTAAAAATGACAGCCTTAGCTTAATTCAATCATATTTAGAAAATAGGATACAAAAAGTAGATATAAATGGCGTAAGATCACCAGGTTCTCAAGTAAGGATAGGCGTACCACAGGGCTCAATATTAGGCCCTTTTTTGTTTCTAGTTTACATAAATGATCTACCATTTATGGTACAGAGATTGACCGAGATTGTACTATTTGCTGATGATACATCTTTAGTTTTTAAAGTTGACAGGAAAGACAATGTCCTTGACAAGGTGAATAGTGCTCTAAAGTCAATTTTACGATGGTTCACAGCCAATAACTTGGTTTTGAATGCCAAGAAAACAAAATGCATAAATTTCCGCCTTCCAAATGTAAGAAAAATTGATAATAATATTGTAATTGATCAAGATAAAGTGGAATTTGTAGATGCAACAGTCTTTTTAGGAATTACGCTTGACTCCAAGCTTCAGTGGGGACCACATTTAGAATCTTTAGGGCGTAGATTGAGTTCCGCAGCATATGCCGTCTGGAAGATTAGACAGCTAACAGATGTGGCTACTGCAAGATTAGTTTACTTTAGTTACTTCCACAGTATCATGTCATATGGTATTTTGCTTTGGGGACGAGCAGCTGATACTGAAAATATTTTTATTTTGCAAAAGAGGGCAGTCCGCGCAATATATAATCTGCGTCGATATGACTCTCTGCGGGACAGGTTCTAAGAAATTAATATTTTAACTGTTCCTTCACAATTTATTTACGAGAATATTATGTACGTACGAAAAAATATTTCTGCATACCCAAAAAATAGCGATAAGCATAACTTAAATTTGAGACATAAGGACAAATTAGCCACCCCTATGTTCAGACTGAGCAAAGTTAATACATCATTTATGGGACACTGTATACGCTTTTATAACCTTATACCTGAAAATATCATTAATCTAAATGAAAAACAATTTAAAAACCATGTCAAAACAACATTAACAAAAAAAGGTTATTACAAAATTAGTGACTACCTAAATGACAAAAACGTTTGGTATACTTCGCCCAGCTCCCAAAAATTATAAAATTGTATTAGTTGTATACTTTTATATATAAAAAAAAAAGAAAAGAAAAGAAAATGATCCTGTGGGTTTCTTGCGCCGCTTCTTTTCCCACAGATGATTTCCCTTTCCGAAGCGGTGGTAGCATACTGACTGACCGAAAAATGCTTAGCCCTATTTTTATTTCCAATAGATTTAAATTGACATTCAACAAATGATATCATGTATCTTACGTTGAAATAAAATGCTTTGAGTTTTGAGTTTGTGGCCAGTCAAATATCACTTCAGTTTATCAATTCCCTGAGCTATGTCACCAACATGTCTCTGACTAATCATGTTGTTTCGAGCATTAGCTCCATCCATAAATACTCTCTCTTCAGATAGCTGTAGTAAAGGTAGACTAGATTATCGTAAGCCTAACCTCATAGACCAGTGATAGGCAGCAGCCCAGAAAATCTTAATCAGCTTGGCTATTAGGGTTAATACCCCCATAGGAAAGCGAAGTAAATCGCCAAAAAGTTATTTCCAGTAAGCAGTGGATTTTTAGCTGTTAATGTGATAGGTTGCTGAGGGACTTGATCCTTACTCATAAACTAACAGCCTCCTCGTTTCGGATTCATGGGTCACTTTCTAAATGCTATCGAAGTTATTTCTACGTGACTGTAAGATCTACCAGGTTAAAGGTTAAAATTTATAAATCCGCAATAAGACCTGTCGTAATTTATGGGTCAGAGCATGCATTCAGGGGAGATGAGAATGTTGAGATGGATGAGTGGGAATGATGACAATGAATAAAATCTAACTAATATTATAAATGCGAAATGCTAGGTTAGGGTTGAAATTAAGATAAATTCCATGTTGTCTTAAACGTATAGAGCGACATAGTCACAAAAGTGACCAAGCTCTTTAAATAAAGATTAAAAAAACAATGTGAAACTTTGGATGTTTGTTTGTTTGTTTGTTGCTCAATCACGGCGTGATGAACGGATTTGGATGAAATTTGGTATATAGATAGAATATACCCTGGATTGAGACATAGGATATATTTCATCCCGATAAAGTGAGTAGTTCCCACGGGATAAACAAATTTTCGCGATAAAGTTATTCCACGTAGGCGAAGTCGCGGGCGGAAAGCTAGTAAAGAATGTAAAAGTTGAAAGGGTATCGTTAGGTTTGATGTGTTATGAGGAGGGATGAAACGCATCTTATTGTATTAGGCCCGTATTAATAAACCGTTCTCAAGATTGACATGGCCTCAAGTTGACGTTTGAGAATCTGCTGCATATTAAAACAGCATCAGAAAAAATGGTCTTGAGGCTGAGACACGATCATCTCAAGAACGATTTATTAATGCGGGCCTTAGATTAATGAATATGAATGTCGATGGATAGAAAGAAAGAGGAAGACCACGGGAAAGATGGATGGATTGTGTGAGGGATGATATGAATGAGAAGGGCTAGAATGATAAGGTAACGGCTGATAGAGGACATTGGAAGAAAAATACTTACTGCGCTGACCCCAAATAAATTGGAACCAGGGTACATCTTTTGATGATGATGTAAAATCATCACAGGAATACCAACTCCTCAACACCTTCGAAGTTATTTGTTTTAACTACTTACTATAAATTTTAATATTAAAACACTTACACATTTTATACAAATAATATAAGTGTGTTTATTGCATACACAAAAAGATAATTACCACGATACTTTATACCTTAAGTACACAAAGAATTTTGTACATATTACGAAATAGTAAATACACATTTACAAATAAAAAATTTGTCCCAGATCTTGCTGAAATGGAAGTGTGCCTAAGATGCTAAGTGCGTTTCTTCTTTGGACAGTCAGACAGCCTCTGAGCGAAATAGAAGCCAGCCTTCCGATCATTTGAATCGATCAGACGCTCAGATATCTCTCGACAAAGACAATGAGCGCCTGGCCCTCACGGCCCAAGGGTTTCCACCCCAATCAGAACAAAAAATATAATCTCTATTTATAAAGAAGATTAATATAGATAATTGTACTGTACTAAAAGTGAAAATAAAAAATCGATCTTTACACAGTCCCTAATTTTATTATACATTAAAATACTTAACTATAACATCGCTTACCATATTAACACCATTTATTGTAACCAAATAAAAGATGGTAATGAAGAAAGTATACTTAATAAAGATTTATACAAGTAATACCTACGTATCGAAACACCACTTAAGAGTCCGTGACGTGACCGTTGGAATTCCCACACATTTTTCACAACCAAAAGAAAATATTATTCAACGAGCATAAACCCGGTCGACATGATAAATTATGTAATTTGCAACCGACTCCTGCCCTCGACACCGGTACAGTACACTAGATAAAATAACTACGCAGTAATACGACTCATTTTGGAACACTTGATAAAATGTAGAACTGTACTGTTCTACTCGTATAATCTGTAATCGTTTGTGGAGCTACATGATTTTTAAAAGCTATTCATTAAACTTAATACTATTATTTGTACAAGCATATTTAAATTAGGATTCATAGATATTAATACATACTTTCACACACAGCAAGTACTTATCATCTTATAAATTAGTATATTCAGATTAAGTAACTTTTTTTTGTATAACATTTAATTGTCACTCCAAATACCTATACTATAAATGAATATAAATGAATATCCTTAGGCATACACACAGCGCTATCTAGTTCCACATAACTATAAGCTTATGTTGTGGATACCAGATGGTTGATATACTACATAAATACATTTTTTTTTTTGTAAATAAATACTTATTATAAATGAACTGGGGTACACATGTCCGTATTCATCACACAAACATATGTCTTTAGCGGGATTCATATCCGCGACTATTTGGTATAGTGTCAGAGTTTCTAAGTTCTTTTCTTACTTTAGGAAAACCTGTAAATGGCTAATGATAAGGTAAACCAATTATAATATTCTATTTATAAAACAACTGTTTTGTACAATAAAGCGTTTACAAACAAACAAACAAACAAACTGTTTATTTTAAGGTAAATCAAAAGGTAAATAAAATAAAAGTAAAAAAAAAAAAAAAAATTTCATACTATAGGTATATTAAATAAAATTAATTAAGATTAAATCAATATAAATGCTGAATATAGGCTTCCCCATAGGTTTCTAAAGTTACCGGTTGGAAGCGGTTGTAGAAAATGAGTACGGAACGCAAAATTATATTAAAATAAACGATATAATAAAATTCCAATATACATTGACGTATTGTATTAACAACGTTTGGGCCAGCATGGTGGTCTATGGCCCATACTCCCTCATTATACGAGCGAGGGCCTATATCCATCTTTGAGGGATGTTTACGGGCTGATGATCATACACCGACGTTGACACAGAGAACCTTTTTCAATTCATAACAAAAAAATAATAAAAAATATTTTCATAAAGGTTCCGTATTTCAGCGGTTTCTGGTGACCATCATCATGCTGTCTGCCCACCTCAAAGTCACACAACGAGCTATGGAGTGGAGGACTTTTCTCATCGTTGCAGGATCGAATCAGGAATGAGGAAATCGAGAAGTTCGTAGAACAAAAATCGCTACATGGCCCAACGTATTAGTAGTTGAAGTTGCAGGGGGCTACATAATTACAAGAACTGATGGTCGGTGGGGCATTATAGTTCTAGAGTGGACACCACGCATGGGCAAACGCCGCGAACACTAATTCCACAGCTGGGATTATACTAAATTGTATTACTGCGTATAAGTAGGGTCTACTGTAATAGGTAACTGGTGGGAAAGAGATCGCAAATGGAGTGGCAGCTGAAACCGTACGCCCTAGAAAAAATAAACATTGGTAATATTTTTTTTATCCATATTTTTTTCGCTCTCACCCAATAGGTTTCTTCTCCGTTATCCCATAAATATATTGGGTCTTTACCTATGAAATTGGAGTTTTTTTTCTTCGTTAATCATATGTGCCAATTTCTGCGATTTTCTAAGCTATATCCAAATTTGTTTTTATTTGGAAAATGGAATATTATTTCAAAGTTTCACATGAAATATTTTTTAATTTCTGGGCTAAATCACATAATAAAAAAAATTTGAACAGATCTCTTTTCATTTGCTTCCCTTAATCATTTCTTTGATTCGCTGAAACTTTTATAAAGCGGTTACTTTTAAAAGTTAACGCTGCCTATACTTAACGTTATCCGATAATACATACAAAGTTTAGCTAAATTTGGATTTGCCGTTCCCAAAAAAAAATCTAAAATGTTTGTATGGAAAAAACAGTCTTAATGAAATTCTTCATACAAAACGCCAATTTCATAGGTAAGGACCTAATAATGTTAGAGCAAAGATCCAAGGACCTTGGGCAATCTGAAGATTAAGATAGAGTGTCAGCAGTTAGTACAGCAGTAGTGTATATTTTAAATTAAATTAAATTAAATAAAACTTTATTTCAGACTTAGTCCATATTTTTGTTAATGTTAGTAACAATGGTGCTTAGGTATAGGTTAGTATATTGTTAGTTTAATTAGATTTCTATTTATTAAGTCCTATGACCGTCGCCACCCAGCATCTCTGGAAGGGGCAGTCCGTTCTGCCAGCGATCATTTTAAGCTCCATTGCCATGCTTTGTAGACCTGCATTAATGTCCCGTTCATTTATGCTATGTACAATAAATCTTCTCAATACTATTTTTATGGATATTGTTTAAATACATAACAGTATCTCAAGTGTTAACTTAATTTCATTTTTAATCTTGAGATCGTTTTAACCTCTATGTCCTCTCTTTCCTTTTTATAATTCCGCGGGTCAAGTATCTCGGCGCGCCTGACATAGAGGTTAACCTCTATGTCCTCTCTTTCCTTTTTATAATTCCGCGGGTCAAGTATCTCGGCGCGCCTGTCAAATTTTCGAAAATACCTGCGGTGTTAAAAACGTTTATAGATACTCTTCTACTGGGTGTATTTGTAATCTGTGAAAAGCTATAGCTACGGGAATATATTATCTGTGGATATAATGAATGAACACTACTACAGCTATAATACAAAAAATCAGAAAAATATGTAGGTATACCTATATCCACGATATAATTGGTATTTTTACGGAAAGTATAGATTTATTTCATGTTTTTCTTAAAAAAACGGGTAATTCAATAAATTGTTATGAGAATTGGAAGCTCTATGGCCAGGTTCCTAAGCCTGTTCTAATAAAAAACAGTAGTTGGAATTCTATGCCTATACTCCCACCCAAAGAGAAAAAAAATATTTTCGCAAATACAGACTAAATATCATAGCTAACATGACATGGCGCACATTATTGGATGCGGAATTTAATAGAGAACAAGTTCAAACACAGTCCAAAGGAATTGGAACTCTATAATCATTACAATTGAGAGTTGAAAGTCGGGTGTACCGCCGACACCGATCGGTGTTCGCGAGTGTTGAAGGTATAAAAGTATTTTGGACACCGATCGGTGTTCGCGTCCGCCTAAAGGTTAAGATAGATATTACAAACAAATTGAAAATTATTTGTTAAGTAAACCCTTTCCGATTTCGTAATAAAAATGGCGGATATCAAAGTAACCCCAAAACTAATTTTACTTTGATCAGTCAGGTTTTTTTTTCAAAACTTAGCTATATTTTTCTAGTTTTTAATGCAGGAATCGAAATACCTAACTACAAAAACTGATAATTTGTTAACAATAAAAATAAAAATTAATTGCGCTAACGCCAGCGAGATGTGAGCGCGCGCTCTGTGGGCTGATCATACTTAGAGGAGCTCTGTATATACTGGTTATTAGTGCTTAATGATGAGTTTTGTTTTCTTACCCGCCATTTTCCGTTATTAAATAAATTGTTTTTAATACGCTCGTAATAGTAATTAACTAATATTTTATGTAAATTTTCCATGTAAGTGAATTGTAATTGTGAATTGTAACGACCTGTTTGGTGTAGTGGTTAAAAATTCTGACTGTTATACCAAAAGGTCGCGGGTTCGAATGCCGTTAGGGGCATATATTTGTATGATGAATGCAGACACGTCTTCCCGAGTTATAGATGTTTTTCATTTATTTATGTATTTATTTACAAAAAAAAAATACTTTATTGCATAAAAGGGGAATATACATTTTACAAAACAACAATAAAAAAGAGTTCAATTAGGCGGCCTTATCACTAAAAGCTAACTCTTCCATGCAAACCGAAGGCAACACAAAGGTTGTGCAAAATACGGATGCAGAGAATATGAAATAGCAACATAATTAATTACTTAAATAAAAACCTAATTAAACATATTTATACATATATATTATATAATGTAAAGAATCACACAGTTTGCCAGCATCTGGCATGTAAAATTATTACATATTATTCCTATTTATTATTGTACATGTTATTATTATTTTTACATTATTTTTAATTTTATTTTAACTCCACAGTCGGGACCCATTAAAAATCTAGAATTACAGATTTGGTAGGTATGATGCATATATCACAAAACAATTTAATAAATCGGCGCGCAAGGGAATAACCCAGCAAAATATGCCCTTTCATACGCAAATCCGTTTCGTTTTCATATTAAGAGAGCCATTCGTAAAAGTCCTCATTTGGGTCGTTTGCAGTATATTCCCAGAAAAGGAAAAAGTTTGTAAAAGAATTCCGTCATATATTCAATGTAGTCAAAAGATTTTATTACATCTGATAAAAATATCACTTGAAAATGTTTTCATAACATGATGTGAAAATTACTGCTCATTCATAAAGCTAACTCTCCAGAGAAGAACGAGCAAGAATGTAGGGTTGCTCTTTTTAAGTAGGATTTGGATTACAATTTTTTTATTTTTTTTTATTTAGATAACCAACAGCTGTTTTACAAATAGAATATTACAATTGGTTTACCTTAACATAAGCCAATTACCTAAAACTTTTCTTAAAGTGATAAAACATAGTATAGTTACTTAGTGGAAGTGACAATTAAATGTACAAAAAATGTTACTAATTTATGAGTTGATAAATACCTGTTGTAGATATTTTGTGTGTGTGTATGTGAAGGTATATATGAATGTCTATGAACACGAGATAGCAAAATTTCCAATTCTAATATAGTAATAATATGTGATGCGACATAACAAGGAAAAATATGTATATTATATTTTATAATTAGACTCAACATTGCCGAGCGGCCTACGCCCAACGCTCATGCTTGCTTATCATCCAGCTAGTCAGAAATTTTATGATACCTCTTTTTGTAAATAATTTATATTTGTGTGTGGAAAGTAGGTTCATTTAATTAGAAATCCTTGTCCTTGAAAATTAGTAATCCATGACAATTATATTACGTAACCAATAATAATTCACGGTAACGTCATTACAGAGTTTTAAGAACTTGTAACTTTTGGGTAATGAAGTATCCCTTTAGATATATCAGTTTGAAAACACTGACGGTCAATGTAATAGGTAATTTTCCGAAAATTTTTCAAATAATGGAAATAAATGGAAGATAAGGGAACATTTTTTTACTGACAATTAAATTATGCTTACACAAATGACAAGAGTATATTAAAATAGATTCACGAATCACTAACCTGTTATTGTCCAATAATCATAACGTTTAAACAATCAATCATTTGCTAAATCAAAATCCACTATTAAAGACTTATTGTTTGTAAATACATGAGATACAGAGTAATACAAGAGATTTTGGATTAGGAAAATAAAATATTGGAAAAATTTTAAAACTATGGCAAAATATTTTTTTTTTCTCTTCCGAACGAAATTTTTCCACTGCCCATCACTAGTCAAGTGCACTAAGTCGGACATATTGGGCCAGCGTGGTAGATTATGACCCACATACTCTCCTAATTAGAGGTGTTACTGCATTTGCCTTGGAGATGTAAGGCTGTTGCTGTAAATTATCAGCAGAACGCTCACGCGACTAATAGAATTGTGTTTGTCAAAGTCTGTAAATGTTAGGTAGGTACTTGAAGTAGCAATGGGTAGCATGTCCAATAAAGCTGCTGATGTCTGTGGTTGAGAAATATCTTTTCATTTTCATCTTCCTTTAAAAGGTTAATTTTTTCAAATATCTGTATTGTGATATAACAGGTTTTAATTTCATCTTCTGTTCGTTTAGCGTTAGTGGGGACGGAAAAAACCCGCTCAACATCAAAAAATTCCCTCTCTTTAAACTAAGTGAGATTATTATGTGGATTGCTATAAATTTTAGAAAATCCAACCCCGAAGCTCCGTACCGCTTCGCTTTATTTCGATCCCCTTAAATTGCCTTTTTTACTTTTTCGGACAATTAAATTCTTGTCCTTAAACTTCGTATTTGCTTGAAATAACTTGCATTCCAAATAATACTAAGTGGGGTAATAAATAACTGCTGTTGGGTATGGTCGCCTCCCAAAACCCACCCAAGCTAGGAGCTGCTGTCGGAATGAATCTGTTGTTCGGTATAAAGACACAAATATTTGCTTCAGTAAATTCAAGTAAACATTATACTAAGGTAAGAGCTTTGCACTCAGTTATTGCGTAGACAATTATCAATGGAGTAACATATTTTATTTACTATGGTGGTGAAACCTATGCTTTTGTAGGTAACTAATACTAACAAACATATACATGCGGTCAAGTGGTAAATCTATTCATTTTACAGGACACGCCTCAAACGAGACAAATTTATATAGCAACGCGATGAATGAAGGGTTATGATCAATTTTTATCAAACTTAACTTGTGTATGTATCGATTCGCGAAGTTAGGCCATGTCTGGCTCGGTCAGACCTTGGATGGGTGACCACTAGTAGTTTAATACGAATGTTTCCTTCCTACGGAGACCACGATAAATAGTCGATCGTGGTTGTTTTCATTTGTAGCCGAGTTGGCGGCTTGAAAACTGTCACAAATCCGTTAATATGCACATATATATTATGACCCATACCCTCTCCCAGTGAGAGGAGGCTATAGTGGTGATGATGACTGTCGTTACCTATGCAACCGACCTTGAACAGAATCCCATATTATAGAGCTGTGTAATTCCTGCTGCTATAGTCTTTACCTTCATTGTAATAGCACTACTAGGCTACGAAAAATAATAATTATTACAAAACAAAAAAAAATGCTACCCAAAAACTGAAAAGACAATATTAAGCTCTGCTTGTTGATTACAAGTTCCCGCCTGCGGTTCTTTTCATAATATTTAAGTGTACACACAACAGAATGCTACATTCTAGAGATTGGTTTACTCTTTTCAGTTTGTTTGAAGTGGAGTTTGTAGTTTTGTTTTTTAATTAATTATTTTTATTTCAAACTGTTTAATAGATATTGGTGTCGATTCGGATGTACACCAACTAAACTAAACTAAAACCAGTTTTAAAGCAGTACTGTCTCTTTCTCCCTGGAACAGTACGATGCGACGGCACCACTCCAAAACTGGTTTTAGTTTAGTTGGTGTACATCCGAATCGACACCACTGAACACTTCAAGCATATATTTACATGATATCATTTGTTGACTATTATAATTGGAGATAATAATAGGGCTTCTCTGTCAGTCATTATGTCCAAGATACTACCGCTTAAGAAACGGATATCATCTGTGGGAAAAGAAGCGGTGTATGAAATGGGTTTATATTTTATTAATTATATATAACTTTTTTTATGACTAACAGGATACGCGTTTGACCACAATCTCACCTGATGGAAAGTGATGATGCGGTCGAAGATGAAGCACACGATGCCAGTAAATTTCACTCTGCTCTTGAAAATCCCAATTGCTGTAAGTAACACGACTTTGTACTTGCACCACTCTATTAATTCTTTAATTAGTGTGCAAGGCAGCATGAGAGTCACGTAGGGCTCCACCTACCTTCAATAGACTATTGATTTTAGTTAATAGGTGTAACAGTGGGAGGAGTGAGGGAGGCGAGATAGATGTAACTATGGATTTATTAGTTTGAAATAAAAATGTTTGATTTGAATTTAAAATTAGTGTAGTCACGAGAATTCGTAAAGACTTGTCTTGTTATTCGTATAATACAGCAAATCCGAAATGAAGATAAAGTGCGGCGGTTAGGGGTTGTCTTAGGGCGTTAGCACCCGTTTAGCCGCCAGCAGGTAGGTAGTGAAGGAAAAGAATATCAATTGAGTTGGATATAGTGGGTTTATTGTACCAAGAGCTCACTCCCCTGCACCCCTCGGCAAATCTCTCCGTACGGTCACTGGCCTGAAGGTCTTAGAGCTGCAGTGGACGTAGCCTTCGAGTCCTCTCGTAGACGACAACGAGGTCAAAGCTGGATGAGCGGTTTACGGCCGCGGTTTACGGTTTTACGGGTGGATCTACCCCGAAGGTCTCCCAGGTGCAGACCTGGATGTCGACGCCGACAAGTAGTCACTTCGAACCTTGATCCCTAGAGTGATCTTCCGTAGTTTACTTAAAATTTGGTTGAGGGTTCAGGTGGCAACCGAAGCAATGTTCTTCCGGTAGCAAGGTCGCGGTCAAACAGAGGACGATTCGGGTTCCCCCACTCTAATTAGAAATCGTCTTAGCGACGTCATCGCAACCGGACAGATTTGCGTTCCGCAATGCCGTGGTAAGACCTTTTCTAAATAAAATAATAATTTGGGGGTTCCGTAGGATTTTTTATTATGAGGTTGAATTGCAGTTGTTATTTTAAATTCAATATAATTAAATTCAATAATGAATAATATGTAAATTACAGGCAAAAGCGTAACGGCGCTAGGCACAACGTTACAAAAGGCCAGATGAAAGAAGAGCGACGTAGGTATACAACAGTTTATCTCTCTAGTTAATGAACTAGAGACTTTACAAAAAGAACAATCAGCCTTTATTCCTGAATTCCAAACAAAAACCTCACAATAATTCATATGAAACGGAATTCGGAGTCAAAAATTGTACCAAGTTCCGACTCAACGAGTTTGAAAAGGCATAGACCTAACTGCTGCGGCTCGATTAGATAGGGCAATAAATCTAGAGGAGCGAGTTGCGATTCGCTTGGTCTAACTAACTGCCGACTGTTGTTGTGGTATTAGTGACCTTTGCTTCATTAACGGTGTTATTCGGAGACTGTAAATATCTTTGTTTACCCTTGAAACCAACTATCATTTCATAAGATTAATTTGTAACGTTCATCATCATAAATTGTCAGTCACAAAGTAAAAAAAAAGGTCTGCTGAAAAAGGTTTGCTCTTTAAAAAAGGTTTTGACCACAAGCTCACCTGATGGAAAGTGACGATGAGGTCGAAGATGAAGCATACGATCCCAGTAAATGCCTACTCACTCTGCTCTTGTAGATCCCAACTGCTGTATCCGTGTGTGTCCTAGCTCCGTGACAGAGTTTATGACCTGTGACCTCACAACTCTCAAAATTGGGATTTACTCCTGGCGTACCGTGCCCTGCTGAAAGTATACTGAATTCTTCTATCCACACGTTAAAGGGACTGGATCGTCTCTACGTCTCATTTTCTATTAAAGGTCCTTCGAAATACTTACCTTAGAATCAGCTAACCTAGCGAAGAAAACAGATTCCATCTGCAAAGAGTGTGGTGATTAAGTTAAATTCTTTAATAATGATGCAATTCTTGCTCATTACATTCTTGCATTTATTTATTTATTTACAATTATAAGTTTACAGTTTTACACTAAAACACTTATTAGTTATTCGACAAGAGACACACAAAGATTAATGATATTCATAATATTGGCACAAGAACAAATACAAATTTTTCACGATCACCGTACATACATACATGCTCAATCAGATTATTTTATTAATACTCTAATTCTTTCTTTACGCAATTCAAATGTATAAGACAAGTTTTATTCGTTACGAGTAGGTTGTTAAATTATTTTCACTGTATTATAATTAGCTTTTAGGTTTCTTCAGGGCAGGAAGAGTAATCTTTATTTATCCAATGAGGATGTTACTGGACGGAATTAACCCTCTTAACTGCCTTCGGGTTATAGTTCGGGATGTGGGTTTGATCCCCGCGTTAGTTCTTGGTTTAGTTACCACCTGTTGATATATCCGCGAGGTTATGACACATCATATTTTCGGAATTTTTGAAGTATGTTATTAGTGCTAACTAAATCACCCCAATAGGTTAGGGGATGCCGATATTTGTACCTTCAGCTTCATCTTCACTTAACATGAGTGACTTTAGTCATGTAGGCATTACAATTATGTCAAAATCGTTTTCATAGGAAATTGTGAATCATAATAATATACTTATAACTAGAAGAAACTGTCTCAAATGAACTTGAAACTATACGAGTACTACTATTAATCTCGAAAATTATGACAAATTCACCGAATAATTGGCGTTCAGTGCTGTGCGGTTTCGGCACTCAAATAAAATAGAACCAGCCCGTCTCTTCCCTTGGGTGTCGTAAAAGATGACTAAGGGCCTTTCCACCAAAAAATATCTGTATATAGATTTGTACGTTTCAACGGCGATGGGCTCACCATGTCACGGGTACATTTCCGTATATTCCAAAGGGTGAACCGTGGATGTTGTTTCAATCATTAAACGCGAATGTTTGAAACACTAACTATTGTTTGGGATACCTCTGACCACTACATTTGGGATATAGGTCGTGACGTTATGTAGGTATGTATGTAATTGGCGTTCAGTTTGTGTGAAATTCAATCGATGTCGTTCTCAAAGACATTGACTTCAGTGTGTCTTGTCTTGATCCCATTAGCGAGGGCCCTCACAAAACCACCGCTTTAAGGTTACGCGTATCGAATATAGAATTCTGTTTCAGAATAAGGACGTTGCTTTGAATTTCAAAGGGTCGCGTAGGGCTCACAATTTATTTATCGCATGTCGTTTGATGTGTCTATGCCAAATTAAACTGAATTTAATAGCACTTGAGTTAGTTTATTATGTAAGGTACTATCTATTAATAGAAGAGATAATGGTAGTTTTATTTAAGGAGGAAATGTAGTAGGTAGGATTACTAATTTTTGGGCAAAAAACGTTTCCCGAAGTATTCATTTGGCAAAAAAACTTTGGCAAAACAACTTTTCGCAATTTTACAGTTAGCAATACTATTTTCGCCAATTTATGGTTTAACAAATAATTACATAGCAATGTTTCAATTTACTAAGTATTAAGTAGTCAAATATGGTTTGGCATAACATGCTCTTCCCAAAATATTGCATAGCATATGATTTACTTAAGAGTCTAAATTCACTGCATTAAATGTTTGTTTCACCTTGGACAAATAATTTACAGGAAAGAACTTCTATAATAATTATTATTCAAATCAACTCCGTTGGGGTCACAGTTCTAAACTAACCTAACCCACTTTTCTAGCAGTTCTAATCTAGCCTACGTAACCTTTTACAAAATAAAATATTTGCTTAATGTATTATTGGGTTACTAAAACTTGAAGTAAAAAGTTGCCAAATTAATATTTGACCAAGTGATTAAAATGCGAAATATAAATTTGCTAAAGATTCTTTTGGCAAATGAAACCCCTAACCGACGAGCGTGTATGAAGCATTTGATGAGAGTGGAAAAAGCAAAAGTAGTATGTCAGGATCGTTGCAAGTGGAAATCAATAGTCTGTCTACCCCAACGGGAAATAGGCGTGAGCATGTATACCGACCGTTCGTTAGACCGAGTAGACCAATTTGAGTGCATTTTTTTATATTAAAGACTACAGGAAAGGTTTTAGCCATGTTTAATGGAAATCTATTAAGCCGTTTCAAAGATAAAAGCTTTTAACCTTATTGATTTTGTTTATATGGATATTATTTTGTTTATAATCATTGGTTATCACGGAGGGTTTTTTAAATTTTCATTTTATACATACAAATGTATAAATTGAAAATTTAAGACGACCTGTTTTTTGTAGTGGTTAGCAACTCTGACTACTATACCAAAAGGTTGCGGGTTCGAATCCCGCTAGGGGCATATGTTTGTGTGATGAATACGGACATGTGTACCCGAGTTTTAGATGTTTTCATTTATAACAAGTATTTATTTACAAAAAATAATGTATTTATGTAGTATATCAACCATCTGGTATCCACAACACAAGCCTATAGTTGCTTACTGTGGAACTAGATGGCGCTGTGTGTATACTAAGGATATTTATTTATTTATTATTTATTTACTTAACGTCAGGTGAGGTTGAGGTCAAGTGCTAAATAAATAAAATAAAAGGTTGTGGCATTTGACGGTCGCGTATGTAGCCCATTGCACATAATTAAAAAACTTGCAGAAAATGTGAGTACCAATTAAAATTCGCATGGTAGGAACCCTAGGAATCCCGCCAGTCGCATATCGTTATCTGGCAGACGCGTGGGTCGATGATGGTTTTGAAAGAAAAAGGTAAACTACCCATGCCAATTACTTCTATTTCACTTACGTAATATGCCCTATTTTTTCCCTACGGTACCCTACTATAACCGCCTCCGTGGCTCAATGTAAACAACATTGGGTTTACGATTCGGAGATCGCGGGTTCGATCCCCAGCGGGGTACATGTTAAAGTACTCGGTTTGGTCGGTGGTAGGGCATTTTAAATGTCCGCCTGGCTAGCTACCACCATCTTATCTAAATCTGCCGCCAAGCAGCAATGTTAATAGCATTGTTGTGTTCCGGTTATCAGAGATAAGATAGCCAGTCCCCCAAATGTGTTGAGATTTCCGGGTCTTCAGATTTATATAAGATTGTAGCTAGCCAGGCGGACATTTAAAATGCCCTACCACCAACCAAACCGAGTACTAAACATGTACCCCGCCTGGGGATCGAACCCGCGACCTCTGATTCGTAAACTCAATGTTGTTTATATTGAGCCACGGAGGCGGAGGCTAAGTGATGATGCGGTCGAAGATGAAGCACAGGATGCCGGTAAATTTCACTCTGCTTTTGAAAATCCCAATTGCTGTAACTAACACGACTTTTGTACTTGCACCACTCTGTTAATTCTTTAATTAGTCTGCAAGGCCGCATGAGAGTCACGTAGGGCACCACCTACCTTCAATAGACTATTGATTTCAGTTAATAGGAGTAACCGTATGGGAAGAGTGAGGGAGGATAGCTGAACTATGGATTTATTAGTTTGAAATAAAAATGTTTGAATTTGAATTAAAATAGGCTCCTAGCCACGCTTTCTGGGTGCGTCATCACTGGTCTATGTTCTTGTGCTCACTATCGTTTAGTCTTCTCTTATGACACCCACGGAAAGAGAGAGTTGGTTCCATGAGATTCGAGGCTTTGTATATCTAACCAATATTATAAACGCGAAAGTTTAGATGTTTCTTTGTAGCTCAATCACGGCGAAACGGACTATCGGATTTGGATGAAATTTGGTATACAGGTAGAATATGCCCTGGATTATTACATATTTTTTATTTATTTGGAAGACCAACAGCATTTGTAATAACTTAGACATGTATGTAACAACAGTAAGCCAATTACAGGTCCTCACTGATAACAACAAATTAGCATTATAATATCCAGTACAGCACTATGGTGACTTACGTGTAGGGTAAATACAACGTTACTTGATCTAGTATTATGTACTTTGTGATTAATAATAAAAAACAAAAGCAAAGCAAAAACAACAATTTAAGGTGAAAAGAAATTTTGCGACAATTGACGCCTAGCTGACGTATAACTGGTGTTAAACAGATCAAAAGCGAATTCTTTTGATAGACAATTGAAACGATTGCTTGCACGCCTGAGAAACGTGTTTTGCGCGTAGTTGTTGGTGCTCGCAAATGGTAAGTAAATTTATCCCTATAAAGTGAGTAAATGAAAACCTTTTTTTTAAAGAGCAACCTCTCGAGTTTCTTGCTTGTTCTTCTCAGGAGAAATTGCCATTTGACCGAACAGTAGCTTTAAAAATGTAAAATCTGACTATTTTAAGTGTACCCTGTGTACCTACAAAATAAAGCATTTTTGATTTGATTTGATTTGATTTGACTAGTTCATACGGGGATAAACAAATTTCTGCGATAAAGTTACTCCACGCAGGCGAAGTCGCGAGCGGAAAGCTAGTGTTACCATAATTGCTCAAAATGCGGTATAAGACCATCCCTTAATACTTAAGTTGTCTGATAGTCATTCACTTAGGACTTTTGTTAGAAAATCTTAGGTTTTTTACCACGGAGTTAAAAAAAAATCATGTAAATAATTTTAGCATTACGAAGACCATCATCAAGAGCCCGTTAACATCCCACATCAGGGATATACACCTTCCCTCGTATAATGAGGGAAGATATTACGAAGATATTTTGAAATAATCTAGGTAAGTTACCTCCATATGATCTAATTTCGTTGTAGTTTTTATTATTTCTGATAATAAGTAAGTTGTTTTATTCTTAAATTCAACTTTTACCACAACAGCAATTATGTACTCGTATCTAGCATGTGCCAAAATCTACAACAAAAACAAACAAAATATTCTTTATTGTACAACAATAAGAGGCATACACAAAAAAATAAGAAAAAGGGATAGTACAATTTGGCGGCCTTATCACTAAAAGCGATCTCTTCCAGGCAACCTTTGTTATAACAACCTTAACCTTAACCTTTGGGTTAAGAAGCATTATGCACATGACATGTAGGTTAGCACGGTAAACTAATTTTAATAAAATAAATAAATCACCTAAAATACATACAAACATACATACATAATAAAATAAATAAAAAAAAAATAAAAAAAATAATACATATAATATATACCCATATTTGAATTTATACTAATTAAATATAATCAATCAATCAATCAAATACTCTTTATTGCACAATTAACAAAAGCTACATGAAGAATACAGAATAATCAATGCTAAAGATCCGAACATATTGTATGATTACCACATTGGATACATCACTTCTAGGCGTAATAACAATAAAATAGATAGATAAACGTTTATTTGTTTCTCCACCCATACACGTATATTAAACACTTAATGCAGTAGTACTTCTAAACATAGTATAGTACAGTAATAAAAGGCAAATAAAGGTAGCTTAACTCTGTGGGTATACATAAGTGGGTACTAGCTGAAAATCAGTGTCTTACCGCTATAGGTGAGGATCCACACTGAGCGATGGCCCATTTGTGGTACAGATACACATACAACTGTATTACAAGTTGTAACAGTTGTACTTAATTTTTGTTTTTATTTTTATTACTGTGAAGTAAGGCTACATTTCGTAAGAATAACACCAAGCAGAATGATTGTTGCGTCGAATATTTTTGTATGTGTTACTGGAATATGCACATAAGCGCTTTATCTATCTATCTATCTACATTTACTAAAGCAGTACGCAAGTTAAAATATGTAGATAGCATTTTAAATTATACCACAAAATATGGAAATAAAGACAGAAAGTATGAAAGTACATAAAGTAAGTGTGTGCTGCAGTGGCACAAATAGGCCATAGCTCAGTGTCCGATTCCTCAAGAGCAAAACACTGATTTTCAGGTACTACAAATAAAGCTGCGCTCGTGTCTGGTGATGTCTCCTGAAACCGACTGTACATAAGGTTTTACCCATTGAAAAATGTTTGAAGTTTAAAGTAGTTTACTAAAACATTTTAAAACCACATAAAGGAAGCTAAGTAAAAAAGATAGCTTAACTTTGTAACCGAAGTTAACTTAAATTGGTTTTAGACGACGGACTATTAGCAAGTTCTTAACTTGTCGCTTGTATTGATCTCTTCTCCTTACTTGAAGTGGGTCGATTCAGGGTTAAACAGTAAATAGAAATTAAGGTCGTTAAAGACAAATAGGCCTTTGTTATAATGTAAATCAAAGAGATGGGTTGTATACGTTGTTTGTGTGTCAATATATCTACACTTGATCAAAAATTTCAAAAAGCTATGTGCATGTATGAGTGTGTGTGTGTGTGTGTGTGTGTGTGTGTGTGTGTGTGTGTGTGTGTGTGTGTGTGTGTGTGTGTGTGTGTGTGTGTGTGTGTGTGTGTGTGTGTGTGTGTGTGTGTGAGTGTGTGTATGGTACATTTGTAAAGAAAAATAGATGTTTATGGGTAGTTGATATGGAGAGTTGTATCGAGAGAGAGAATGTATCCTGTAAAACACTGAAAGGCTATTGCTTGGTTTCCAGCGTATTTAAGCTTAAAGCTTTAGCGGACCTTTGCGGTCATGCTCCAGTTGGACTGCAGCGCGTAGCTACGTTAGTATACAAGCAATTGTAAGATAATACTACTGGCACACTACATCATTACCTGGCACATCGCACTGGCACGTGTTCATTTCTGAGAATTACATAAGAGGGATGGTATGACGTTTGTAATGGGATTGCGCCATGAGAGCTTCTACATTACACTCAATCAATATCTCAAGATAATTCCGACTCAATCAAGATGGCGTCAAATTGCTATTCGATGACCACAATCTCATTTGTGCTTGAGAATCTTTACGGAAACTTTGAGCATCTCAGAAAGTTGGTTCAAGTACTTATTACTCGCAAGAAACTAGCAAACTTTATCGGCGTAAATACATAATACCGCTAACTGCGTGCAACTTTGTTTATACACAAAGACTTCTTTGATAAAGTACGAGTAGATCATACTTAAAATACGCGGTGAAAGCGTAAATTAAGGATTTTGTTAGTCATCAATCACGTCATGATAATAAAACGTAGAGCAGAATATTAGTGGAAGCAGTTTCGGCACGTAAAAAGAATAGAACCAATCTCTTCCCGTGGGTATCGTAAAAGGAGACTAGGGGACTTTACATCAAAAACATGTTAAGTACTCGGTTTGGTTGGGGGTAGTGTGCAGCCAAACAGCAATGTTAATGGCATTGTTGTGGCTAGATTGTCAGAGAAAAGATAGCCAGTCCCCCAAATGAGATGGTATTTCCTGGTCGGTACGTTTCCACCTTTGGCCTCATCTTCACTTAACATTCAGGTATGATTGAGGCCAAGTGCTACCCCGTTGTGCATTAAAAAACACTAGATTTGCACGACAACGGCGATGTGTCTCACCCTCTGTCAAGTACTTTATATTATTCCATCATCGCAGAAGTAATCAGACGCTCAAATAGGTATTTATTACATTGATAGTATTATTTTTATTTGGAAGCAAAAAATTTGTTATGCCAACAAAAATATTGTACCGTAACAAATTGGTAAACTTTGTTAAGTTTTAACGAGATTTTTGAGGTTGTGGCGGTCCTGAGGTGCTATGTGAAATTCGGAACGTAAATTGACTTAGTGAAGTTACGTACTTCTTGTCATGTTAATCCAGTGAAAAGTAGGAATTTGCTTTTTGGAGTTCGTTGATTATGAAATGACTTTAATCGTTTTCTTCATGACGTTACTGTATGGTTTTTGTTATGCTATTCTGTACGATAATAGACTGAACTCGCATCGGAATCGGAGCTTACGAGGGTGCCGAGCATCCATTGGCACTCCCATCAAATGAATATATTTTATTAATTATTACATTTTAGTTTAAAAAAGCGGAAAAACATACATTTTACCGAATTGCGAACGTCCTATTTTTTTTATTCGGTTTAAAAGATGATGGAATACTTATACCTGGGGACGGCGAGACGGTTATGTGCGGACTCCCGCGGCGACCTTCTTCGGCAGTAGGGAGGACCTGGGAACGCATAAGGTCCAGGCCCCCCCCCTGCCCCCTTTACAAGGGGAGGCCCGTTCCCGGAGGGGGGCGCTGTCGCTGTATGAGGCGCGACAGGGCCCGATGCGACGACACCCCTCCGGTCGCTCCGGGGGGTGTCATCCTCTCCCGGGCCGCGTCCGACGACTACATCGCCGCGAGATGTAGCCGCCCGCGACCCTCAGGCGACGTGCAGGGGGCCGCCCCCCCCGACGTCGCCTCCTGCAAGTGGGATCGGCCCTCTCCCGATCCCGCTCTGCGGCCTCCATCTGGAGCATGACTGCTTCGCAGAAGGAGGCCGCTGCCCTCCAACTCTCCTCTGTCGCCAGCTGGCCACTAATGCTGGCGGGGACAGATCTCGTCCGATCCGGTCGACCAGGTCTCTACGCTCGGATTGCCACGCCGGGCAGTCTTCTAGCGTGTGCTGGGCGGAGTCCTGGTCGGACGCGCAGTGGTAGCATCGTGCTGCCTCCTCCCGTCCAGTTCGACTCAGATACTCACCAAAGCACCCGTGCCGTTGTCACAATTTAGTAAACTAAATGGAGAACGGTGGCTCCCGTAAGCCGTTAGTAAATTGGGATAAAAGTAAGTATATTATTGATATTAGTAATATTATTTACTACTTAATAAAACAAACTAAATTACTTATATATACACCAAAATTCTGAATGTAGACAAATAGAAGAAAACGAATCGTCTTTGGTTTGATACGCTGTATATATCCATCTTACCATTCTCATCTCTGCCACATCCATTCTATTTTCATCCGTCTCTTTTGTTGCAATTGCCAGATCTATACATGTTGACATGCCATCATATCGGCCACAAACTTTATCATAATAATTATGTTGACTAAATTATGTTATGAATCAAATGGTTTGAGAAATGAGTCATTTCAAGAATGGGTCCTAATAAGAATATGTCATTTTACGAATAAGCCCCTTTTAGACAAAGGCCTTTCTGGAAAAAGACAGCGCACAGCACTTTTTAAGTATAAGGCGTTTTGAGAATGGATCTATGTCGACTAAACCATGTCTACTGCTGAACAATAGATTAATAATACTTAGACTATATACACTCAACTACTCAAGTCTTCTTCAATAAAGTAAACCTTTTAAATCGACGAAGTATTTCCAACGTTACCAAGATATTTTTATTTTAACATTCAGCCAATCGGAATGGAGTTCGCCGGGTTTTCGATTAGGTGCCTGAATTAATTCGCTCCAAGAAAAAACTTGTTATACGGATCCCTCGCGACGTGACTATGACCGCAAATGAACCTCCGAGAGACGGGGAGAAAATAATTATTTCCAGTCCCTCTTACCAATTAGAAATATCTTAAAACAAGTCAGAATTTATTATTGGGGAAGCAGGTGAACGATGATCACTGACATAGCCCAGCGGATTAGCAAGTTAAGTAGCAGTGGGGCTTTAAAGTTCTGGAGTGGAGACCACGCACCGGCAAACACAAGGTCGCAGAACGTCGCTGGATGCAGGCCGCTTCCAACCGGCCACTCTGCAATTCAGCAGTGGACGTCCTGCGGCTGATATGATGATGCTTGGATTTTATCAAATTTGGAATAAAAATTGACATACATAACATATGAAATAAATCGTAATGTAATTTATTTGTAATATGTACTAGGAAAATGAAACTTAATTGTAAAAAGTGTTAGGTTGGTGGTAGGGCATTTTATATTTCCGCCTGGCTAGCTACCACCATTTTATCTAAATCTGCCGCGAAGCAGCAATGTTAATAGCATTGTTGTGTTCCGGTTGTCAGAGATAAGATAGCCAGTCCCCCAAATGTGTAGGGGTTTCCGGGTCAGTACGCTTCCATCTTCGACCTCATCTTCACTTAACATCAGGTGTGATTGAGGACAAATACGAACCCGTCGTGCATAAAAAAAAGTGTATCGCCTCGACATTTCCTACCTACGGTATTGTCCCCATCATGCTAGCCGCGTTGCTCCGCTGCACCGCCAGGTTAAGTCTTGATGCAAAAAAGGCGCTCGCCCTGAGGTTAACTGACGCGAGGATTAGCAAGACATCTTTTTTATGAATTTTAGAAGACAAAATATTATTTACTTAGTATATTAAACATTTTCAACTATTTATTCTATGATTGATTGATGGATGAAGAATGTACTCAGCTGGGAACCGAACTTACTCCATTTTGTAAAACTTAGGTTGTTATCATTGAATATTAGGGATTTTAACATAAATTTATGATAGTGTTACTCTTAACTTGGACCGATTGTACCTTCCTTGTAAAAGGAAGACATTACCGTGAACCTCTGTCTGTTTATTACCCAATGACGTTAACGAGATCTGCTTAAACTACATCAAATTAGGTAATTTGGCAAAGTTTCATTTAATAAGCTAACTATGGAGTATGTCGCGGTGCTTTCAGGCACTCAATTCCAATTGAATTCAATTAAGTTCTACCAATTAACCAGAACGATCCATAATATTGCCCTTTCAAATCAAGATGGTGGAGAACTCCCAAAGTTTCTTCGAGAATTAGAGATTGTGTTACTTTAGTTATTACGAACTGATTCAGTAGTTCTGTTCACTTCGAAACCCTTTTTTTTAAATGGCCTTCTGATATTGAACACACAGCCCAACGGTTTGCTTGCCGATTTAATTCTGTCATCTAACAGAGGGATGAATGAGGTAGGGTTATTATAAATCGATTAAATGACCATTGCCAAATAAGAAACTTCATCACAAAATAATATATTACGACTAAAAGATCTACTATTAAAGGTTTATGAAATAACTAGTAGATAAAAATACAAACAGCAGTATTGAGAAACTCCTCCTTTTTTGAAATCGGTTAAAAATTGTGTATTTTTTTTTTATGCACGACGGGTTCGTACTTGACCTCAATCACACCTGATGTTAAGTGAAGATGAGGTGAAAGAGAAGGTGGAAGCGTACTGACCCGGAAACCCCAACACATTTGGGGGACTGGCTATCTGATCACTTAGGCTTAGGCTATAAGCTTCGTGCCTGTCCAAAAGGACAAAATTTACAAACAGAAATCTATATTTATTATTCACCACTCTATATATTAATATTTTACCGTCAAGTTCTAATAATCACATTTTTGTTTGTTTGTTTGAAAACGCTTTGTTGTACAAAAAGAAAATAAATACAGAACAAATGTCTTATAACTATGAACAAAAGCGGACTTATCCCACATTATTTCTTTTTAAGTTTGCCCAAATTATATCCGGACTTAATGATCTGTGAAAACTCCTACAAAATCCGTATAGAAGTGTTACGGCTTTAAACAAACGATTTATAATTTTTTTAAACGAATCGATAAAGATAACCCGTTCAATTTTCCGATTCTCTCTCACAAAAGATATAGCTCGTTCGTCAGAACAACGCACCACTATGGCAGATTCAAATTTTCCAGGGTATAATTAAATTGTAGAGGTTCCTGGACAAATGGTTTCAGTAAGAATTGCTGATGGTATTAATTTCTTCACCGAGGTTTTTAGCAGGATTAATGTGGGGTCGTTTTGGACCCCTAAAAGGGTTTATTGCTGGCCCCAATGAATTGGCTATTGGCAAAGCTCTTACTTTTCATTGCGATTGTTTCGGCGAATTTATTAGGTGTCCGGGAATTTGTTTTAATTGATTGGGTTGAAGAAATTTGAAACTGGAGGTTTAAATGAAGATGATCAACCTGTTGGGGGTTAATTGTCTTGATTTGGGCAATAATAATGATTGATGAGCTGGCGCTGTTTCGTTCGCTATTCGTTATCAATTAGCGAAGTTAAATGTCTGTCGTGGTCAGTCCTCGGATGGGTGACCACTAGTGGCACTTTTAACTCCCGATGAAAAACGATGAGTGTTATGTGTTTAACTGCATTGTGTGTGCGTGTTTCCATTTGAGTGAGGTTTTATTAACGAGAAAGGTTAGGCCATATTTGATGATAATGGGTGAACCGTTTTGAAGAGTTCCACCTGGAATGCCGACGATAGATGAAGGTGATGAGGTGTAATAATAGATTAATTCGGTTAGTTGTAAAGACTCTCATAGCTTTATCGACAAAATGTTACTCAAATTGTAATGTATGGGGTACTTCGACATTATTCAACCTAATTGTATGTGGGTAGATCGCGCCCTCTTTTGTCAAGTAAACGTGGTATCGAACAGATGTGTTTAATTGTATCCGCCTTCCTGAAGTCCTGAAATCGAGTCTTAAGAATATCACACAAATAAATTCGAACAGTCACAATATTTACAATTGCTTTCACGACCTGACGGTTATAAATCAAACTAGCTTCGACATAACTTCGAATGCTTGCAACTTCGAATAATTTTTTTTTGATAAAACTTTCTGCCGAAAACTAACCTTTTTTTTTTTTTTTTGACGCTGTGAAATGCGTTCCGCATACTACGCAGATCCTCGGGGGGGGGAGCCGCGCAGTTATGTGGGACTCCCGGGCGATTGCCCGGTATACCCACTAAAACCCAGCGATGAACCCTCTACGTCTATGAAGGGCGGGGCAGGCTCCCGTACGAATACTACTGCCACCGCCGAAAACTAACCTAACCTAACTTTAAATGTACACAACCTCGCATATGTTTCTACAAGAAATACTGCTGTTTCATCTAATTTTAACTGCACACAATCTCGAATAATGTTCTGTGTTGATGTGGTGGCATTGTTTTAATAATATTTGACATACCTAATTTTAGTACTATGCTTTTCTTTTAATTATAATTATTATTGTACGTCCGAAATGGACAAGCTGTTGTGTTTAAAATAAGAATAACATCTCCTGTACACAGTTTGACAAAAAAATTCTATTCTATTCCATTCTAATAACTTTCTACAGAAAATACTCTCTGTCTAATCACCTGACCTTAAATGCATGCAACTTCGAATAACTTTATACAGAATACACTCTCTACCTAATCACGGAACTTCAAATGCACGGAACCTCGATTATCATAATTTTTTTTTTTTTTTTGTTTAAACTGGTTTCGCGTTTGACTACAATCTCACCTGATGGAAAGTGACGATGAAGCCGAAGATGTATCACGCGCACCCAGTAAATGCCTATTCACTCTAGACTAATAATAATACGTAAATAATAATACAGTACAGGTACACTCTCAACATAATTACTTGATAGAATGTGTATTGTGCATAGACAAACTTAACCAAAATTAATAAAATTATACAACAATGGCTGTATAATTAAACCCCTCCGTGGCTCAATGTGTTTACGTTTCGGAGGTCGCGGGTTCTATCCGCAGTACTAAATATGTACCCCACATATTTAGTACTCGGTTTGATTGGTGGTAGGGCATATTAAATGTCCGCCTGGCTAGCTACCACCATCTAATCGAAATCTGCCGCCAAACAGCAATGTTAATTGCATTGTTGTGTTCCAGTTGTCAGGGATCAGATAGCCAGTCCCTCAAATAAGATGGGGTTTCCGGGTCAGTACGGCCTCATCTTCACTTAACATCAGGTGTGATTGAGGTCAAGTGCTATCCCGTTGTGGATAAAAAAAAATGGAATATGAATAAGTTCAGGGAAGTAATAAGAAGAAATTGTATTTGTCATGGAAAAATCATGCAAAAAAGGATATTAAGTTAAATTATTTATTTTGCCTCACGCTCATTTATAGTTAAAATACATTTACCTCACCGTCCAGCGTGATCAAAAATCGGTCAGCGCTCTAACGTAAAAAATGTAACGGTTAGGCGTGTTATCACATTTGTCACGTTATAAAACTAAATATGTCCACGACAGGTACCTACTCCAAGGTGTAACTTAGCAAAAAGCGTCATAAAATCTTTAGTTTAATCTTCTCTCTAAACCTCTGAAATGTGGCACACATTAATCTTGGCCTTTCATTGCTTTTTATTCTTATTTCGGAATGATGGTATTATATCTTACCTGCATAAGGTAAAAAATACATTTATAAAAGGTAATTTTAATTCCATGCTCACATATCTTAACATCAAAGCTGCTCTTTTAATTTCGAGGAAATCTTTTATTAATAAAAGAAGCCATATTTTTTTTCGATTCAATTTTGACTTCAAAGGATATTAAATATTAGATGTCCTCAAGGACTATGTAGAATTATTAACCTATATTCCGTCTTACTTACTTATTAATTTTATCATGTCAATTAAAATATGATCTGTTGGGGTACAGCTTTCTTTCATTAGGAAAGGCTATGGGCAAGAAGCTTCTTACCACGTACGACCACCCCGTGGAACGGACTTCCGGCAGCGGTATTCCTGAACGAGTACGACATTGGAACCTTCAAGAGACGAGCCTACACCTTCCTCAAAGGCCGGCAACGCATCTGTGACCCTTTTGGTGTTGCGGGTGTCCATGGGCGGCGGTGATTGCTTTCCATCAGGTGACCCGCATGCTCGTTTGCCGCCCTCTCATATAAAAAAAAGAAAATCCACCACGCGGGTCAATGCAAGTTTGTGTCAGTATAGTGACTACTTGACGGTCAAGTTTTCAAGGCACTTTTGGTAGCTACTAAACTAGTCGACATAAACTGCCTTCAATTACAAATTGCTGAGTCATGGTACTGTTTAATTTGCCCTCCGAAGAACGGAAACATTAAATTAAATTCTTGTATAAGTTTATGATTAAATAAATAATGTAGTACACACGCGTGGCCGCGCTCGCGTAACCCTTCCCCGCCAATCGGCCACACGTAGCCACACCGCCCGCCGGCCGCCAGACAGTGTGGCTCGGACCGGGATACAAAGCATTCGCGTCACTTGCGCCCGCACACGCTCTACGCTGCTCGGCCAAGTACATTTCATAGTTTTCTTCTGTCAGCGAATCAAAACTATTGTTCTAGTAATCAATCTGTCACAAGATACCGCGGTGTTAATTAAAGACTGTGTTTTGTATTCCGAGTGTACGTTATTTGAAAACCTGCAGTACAATAATAAATAAATATTTCGAACACTTACACCAATCATCCAGTCTCAAACTAAGCAAAGTTTTGCACTATGGATACCAGATACGGAGAAACATACATAAAAATTTATATAAACATGGGAACTTGGGAACATATTCCCATAGTCAGCCATCCAAGGACTGCTGACACTGTGTAATTTCGCCTTAATTTATCCAACACTGCGCTTACCGGTGCGTGGTCTCCACTGTGAAACTTTTTATTTTATCGCCATTTACAATTCTTTCATCTTATTTCGAGTTTGTCGGTGAAAGCTTCTTGGAGATTATGCTTGAATATATTGGTCCAAATGAAAAAGAAACCCCATTTTCCGCGAAGTTTATTTAAAGACTACTGTACAATCACCCAGCTTATATGGGTTTAAATATAAATTTACTTTAGTGCAATTAACACTGGCGGACACTTACGTAATTTATTACTTCTAATTACACCATTTTCCTTTAGAATTCTTCATTATGTCTACTTAGAATAACCTCTGGCAACATTTAGTTGAGCATCAATAAAATGTGGCCTGTCTTAAATTAGCTCTAAACACTAAATAAATTACCCCTGCATAGGCTTAGGCATGGCAAAGAAACTAGAACACAGTATAACAGAATACCAGTAAATTAACTTCATACAATTCGTCATAATGTGCACACATGCATCGATTCCGCTGCGTTCTTGCTGCGTTTGCGTTTTCTGTCTTCGTTCAAGTGATATGATTTCAGTTTTAAAGTAGTAGATCACTGTTGAACATGGAACTAAGAAACAAGCAAACACTCATATAAGGTATCACGAACGCCTGTGTTGTCATCGTATTCATACATACTAGTAATTTACGTGTTTATAAATAAATACCAGACGTATTGTCATTAGTCAATCAATGGTATTTATATGTCGGAAAACGGACGCGTTGCTTGCCACTGAGATTGTGCCAGTCTTTCTCGTGGTAGGAATGGGGTATGTATATCTATGCATACTCGCTATGATTAAGATATGGCCTATCTAGGCCATATATGACCCTCGAAATTGAGACGCTACTCGATGAAGGCTCCTCACGCATCCAACTCGGTCGTCGCATACAATATACGGGGTTCATCCATTTATAGTCTTAGTCTAGAATCCCTCATGATTTAATTCCATTAGGTGAGTAGTTAATTACCAATAACTTAGAAATTAACTACTCACCAGATTATGTATTCAAGTATTGCTAATAATAGGTAACAAAAGTCACTCACTTAACGGTTGGCAGCAATGTGACCACATTCAATTTATAGATCCAACCACAAATTATGTTCACATGTTCGAACATTTCCGTGGATACCAGCGCCACGGAAATAGCAAACCACCTACTATAATAGTCATACGATGGTCAATAATATAAGTCTGTCATTAAGTTATCCCTAGTGATGGCGCCATTGTATTTTTTTTAATAGATAAATATTTCGGACATTTACACCAATCATTTAGTCCCAAACTAAGCAAAGCTTGTGCTATGGATACTAGATAACGGATAAACATACATAAATGCTTAAATAAACATCATAACATATTCATCACACAAACATTTACCCCTCGCGGGATTCGAACCCGCAACCGTTGGTTTCGTTGACAGGGCCAAACGGTCGCCGAAATGTTGTATATAATATATTGACATAATAGAGCTCTCGATTGATGGAAGAAAATTTTGAATAGATTTTATCATCGGCTGGTATCTACGAATATAGTTCGATTCGATCGAGTTTAGATAGTATCTCAATGGCGCAGCTTACTTGAACTACTGTTCATCTATCATGCACTACACCGATGAGGCTAGAAGAATGGCGATCTCTCCGCGTTTAATACGCACAAATTACGTAATAAAATAAATTTAAATGAGACTTCATTAAAGACCGGTTCACAGGAACTCCGTGTAATTAATTACCTTTGAAAATTTTAAGAAAAGCTCCGCCCCTCTTGTGTTTTAGTTGGAAATTTTCGAGTTTGTGTAAACAAACGACCTTCTAAGGTGTTATATGCGTAATTACGTGATAATTATTGCTTAATAAATTGGTTCGATGTTCTTATACACGGTTATTTATTGTATACCAGAAAACTGAATTTAGTTTTGTCAGAAGCATGTATAGAATCGATTCCGGCTACAAAAATAGGGGGTTATATTTTTCCTTAATTATTTATCTAATTAAGGAATGATAAACACCGTACAATCGGAAACGTGACTGAATTCACAACAATCCTATATTTTTGTTTTATTTTTTCTAGCCATATTGATTACAAAATATATCATCTAATTGGGGTGTATCGGTTTTTTGGTATACAAATATAACATTGTATGTAATGTGGACATGATGTCCTAGGCATAATTTTCCACTGCTCTTAGAGTTAAGTAAGTTGCTTCAACCTGACTGGTTAAACCTGCATTATCATTATCACCTTGAGGACTAAGCAGTAGTGAATGTAAATTCAGTAAACTCAGATTATTTATTCGAAATACCTATCTAGTCTTACTATGTTAATCATTAGAATCATCTAAATACTCAAAATTTTATAATTTACATCAGGAGAATAATAAAATTGTTTTCTTTTGCTGAGGACTGCTTCTGACAGACTATATTGCCTTTTTCAGCGGCACCAGGCGAGGGGTCCCGCGCGGGAGTGCTTTGCCCAATTCTCTTGCATACTATTTACCCTTTGGGGGACTGGCTATCTTATCTCTGACAACCGGAACACAAAATGCTATCAATATTGCTGTTTACCAAAATTGTGCGATATCTGGTGCCCTCAGTCCATGAATGGGTGACCACTACTGACTGTTTATTGCCCGTGGTCCGATCGCCGAGTTCTACTGGTCGATCTATGGGCAATTGTTTTTGCCTGTGGTTCTATCAATCGGACCACGGGCAAATCAAATTGCCCGTGGTATCCTGCCTTTTCGCCGAAAATTGTTTGGCAAATTATCACTTGCCAACCAACGTTTCGCCGATGTTTCTCTTTAACAACTAACAATTAGCAAATATTTATATGACAACGTTTCATTTGGTAGAATTATTGTTAAGCTGATTATAATGACACAAAACGTTTGGGCATTTATTATTTGTCAAACATTTCACTAGGCCACACAACTATTAGACGAATGACGTTGTGTCAGCGTAACAGTTCCCTTTTCATATTGAGTAATCTAAACTGTCTGCTAAAAAGGAATAACAATAATTTAGATGAATGTAGGTAAGTACTATACAAAATGTTTATAGGGCGGGTGCGAGCGTATCGAGCACGGGAGTTCGGGGCACCCCGACATGTATACATAGAGAAATGAAACCCTATTTAATTCAATAGTTGGTAAACAATAAACAACTAAAGGAATATTACGCAAACTAAAACATTCCGCTACTTGAAAGTTGGCATTTAAAAAAGTGTCATTATGAAAAGCAGACCAATCGTTCAGTTGGTAACCGTTAGTTTGGGAAATAAAACAAAATTATATGATAAGTTGGCAAATAATTATTCGGCGAAGTAAAATTCTGCGAAACGTTAGTTGCCAAGTGAAAATCAGGCAAACAATTTTCGGCGAGAGGGCAGAGAACCATTGCCCGTAGTCCTATCGATAGTAACTTCGTTTACCCGTAGTTCTATTAAACTGTGTTTTTAATATGAGTGTTTCCATGATTCGCAAGGCACGTTAAACAGTCGGTCCCGGTCGTTTTCAATAGAAGTCAGTCATGAAACCAAGTCGGTGCTTTACCGGGGCGGCTTAAAAGCACTGACTTTTAGGTCTGACCACCACTTAAGTTAGTTAGGTTTATTAGTAGGTTAAGTTAATTAGTAGGTTAGGTTAAACCACTAGTTTGACTCAAATACACCAAGTCTGGATTTGCGTGGTGGGTTATGCCCCATACCCTCACCCAGTAACAGGTGGTTGTGCCCCAATAGTGAACGCGTGAAAGGCAGTTGCTGATAACTCACTAACTGAGTTTAGGTGCATTTGAACACCTATTTGCTCTTAGCTATTGAGATTTCGTTTCGAAAAAAAAAGTATTTAATTTATATTAAATACTATTATTATTAGATTATTATTATTATTAATAATAATCTAATATCCTTGGACATATACAGACTATCTAGTTCCACAATAAGCAACTAGACTTGTGTAGTGAATACCAGATGGTTGATACACTACACAAATACATTTATTTTTCGTAAATAAATACATATAATATGTATGTATTCAATTAACGTAGGTATTTGTATGGGTAATTTATTTATTTTATTAAAATTAGTTTGCCGCGCACGCTATCAACTAAAGGTTGCCTGGAAGAGATCGCTTTTAGTGATAAGGCCACCAAATTGTACTATCCCCTTTTTCTTATTTATTGTTGTTATGTTTCTTATTGTTGTACAATAAAGAATATTTTGTTGTTCTTGTTATTGTTGTTATATAGAAGAAACAAACATATGTCCCTAGCGGGATTCGAAACCGCGACCTTTTGGTATAGCAGCAGAGTTTCTAACCACTACACCAATCGGTCGTCAAATAAAACTGTTTAGCAGAGACTCGAAATTATTCCACACATAAAAGTTTGAGATCTGATGTAGAGCCAAGCGCCCTGAACAACTCTACTTGTAGACCACAGGAAGTGATTGTTGTATCTATGAGTGATGTGCCACACTGAGTTCTGACCCATTTGTGCTACTGCGGCACAATACTGTTTGTATTTTCTTTCTGATTCTTTACTTTTATATGTATGTATCTTCTTCTTCAATTTAAGAGCAATGCTCTTATGGGTGGAGTAATGACCACATCTCTCTACGTTCCGCCCTCCTTGGTACGACACGTCATTCTTTCACTTGGTCAAAGTAATTACGCCTAGGTCTTCCCCTTCCTCTCTTTTCTTCAATCTTTCCCTCAATTATGTTTTTCAAAAAATATCGTGTCGTATCAAGTGACGTATGTATGTATACTTAATTGTAATTAAAAAAAAATGTGTATGTGTGAAAGCAGTGGCTTAAATAAATGCATTATCTATCTTATTACATAGCTTAGCCGATTCGAAAATTAAAGTATTGCAATAATTTGCAATAAAATTGTTCACAATGTGGGCTTCAGGTTATAAACAATATAAACAAATACCGTTTCTTTGACAACTCCTTCTTCATGACACATCTTGCAGCCTTGCAGCCAGCAGATAATTTGAAATAAACATTTGTACCGCGTATTGGCCAAGCTTTATACACAGTAGACCAAAAGTAGAGTTATTCACGGTGCTTATGGCTCTAATTGTTAATTAATAATAATTTGGAGTCTTGGCTACATTTACCATGATATGTTTTTGATGAGTTCTAAAAAAAATGTTTATAGGTAATTAAATAAATACTCAAATATTTTATAAACAAATTGTATTTCGTTGATATTATATTTACACAATTACCATTTAAATATTTTGGACATAAAGTTAACCTTCGGTTTAAAATCGAGTCTCACCACATTTACCTATATTTCATCGACATCCCCATTAAATTCATTCATACAATTAATATTTACTTATTCTACTAACAATTTTATGACAATTGACACAAATCTTACTTTATTTACAAAGCTGAGTAGATTTTAATTGATAGATATTTACAAAGACTGATATTTTTTTACATAATACCTAATTTACATTAGAAACACCGATCGTTATCATTAGGTTTGAGACAATCATGGTCCTCGGGGTGACATTTTAATTATGGGTTGGGATGGGTGAGGGATTGGCTGTGTCTTGCCCGTAAGAGTAGAATAGGACCAAATTCAAGTTCAAAAATGCTTTAGTTTGTATGTACACGAGGACACTTAAAATAGTCAGATTCTACATTTTTAAAGCTACTGCGTATTCAAAAGGTAATATTCCCCTGAGAAGAACAAGCAAGGAACTCGAGAGGTTGCTCTTTTTTAAAAATAGACCAACCGGTCTCTTTCCGTGGGTGTCACAAAAGTGTCTAAAATATTGCGAGTATACAGTTTAGACCATGCAGCATGCCAGTGTTGCCAGATGTACCGCTTTTCCGCATTTTACACGCAGTTCCGCTTTTTTCGAATCTGTTACAACAACTCTTTACCTATTCATAGCAGACTATTGAAGAAATAAATACCAATAGGTTTGATTAATCTATACATGAGACATGAGAAGTGTCGGTGGTTTAGCGGTTAAGACGCGGTCTCCCAATTTAGGAGGTCGTGGTTCGATTCCCAGGCAGGCTTGCATTTATCCGACTACTCTTAAATGGTGAAGGAAAACATCGTGAGAAAACCTGCATGCCTGAGAAATAAAAATTCTAAGGCATGTGAAGTCCCCAACCAGCATTGGGCAGCGTGGTGGACTTGGCCCATACTCCCTCATATACGAGCGAAGGCCTATATCGCTGCATTGGGATGTTTATAGGCTGATGATGGATAATGATGATTATTTATTTATCTACTACTCATTTACAGGTGAGATAAGGCTCTTTACCTTTCCCGAAAGGGATAAAAACTCAGGAAAAAGCAGGTCGTTTGTAAAAGAAGTTCGTGTTCTGTTGCAGCAAGTAGTGTAAAGTATTATTTGAAGAAAAACAGACCTTTAAAGGAAAACCTTTGAAAGAAAAAATCATTGTTTAAAGCTTAATTACTGACATATTGTGTTTTTACTCGAATCAATTGTAAATTCCCTTGTCCTTGTACGAATAAACAGTTAAAAAGATCTATAAGCGTATGAATTGACAGATAAAAATCGATGTAAATTTTAGAACAAGAAATTCCGCTTAAATAAGTGACAAATGTCGAAAATCCGCGGTTTTTAAGTGTCGCTACCGCATTTTCACATTTCTCATCTGGCAATACTACAGCATGCAGGCATGGCAAGTTATGACTTAAGTCCTTCTGTGGTGTCCAACTTAGCAAAGGTAGAAATGAATTCGGTTATTTAGAATATTTAGATACAAGTACCAATATCTAGTTAACTTGCCGATTTCCTGTACTTTGATGAACTGTACTCTGACGGTGGAGCAGGAGCCAAACCAAACTATGGTCGTAAACCACAATCAAAATCAAAATCAAAAAATGCTTTATTTTGTAGGTACACACTTAAAATAGTCAGATTTTACATTTTTAAAGCTACTGCTTGTTCAAAAGGCAATTTTCCCCTGAGAAGATCAAGCAAGAAACTCGAGAGGTCGCTCTTTTAAAAAAAGGTTTTTATATTACAAAATTATTATTTTATATTATAATATTTCATTATTAATTGTGAAATAGCCTGGTTATGCGAACGGGCTGGTTATGTCCACGATTGTTTATCATCTAAATAATCTGATATTTTATAATATGCTTTCTTAATAAGTTTCTGTTTCATAGTATCTTTAAATTTATTGAAAGGAAGATTTTGTATATCAACAGGAACTTTATTGAAAAAGCGTATACATAACCCTTTGAATGAATTACTGACTTTGTGGAGGCGACTTATGTGACCTGCAAGTTTATCTTTATTTCTTGTATTGACATCATGTTTATCACTATTTTTCCTAAATGATGCTATATTTTTTTTGACGTATATTAGATTTTCAAAAATGTACTGTGACGAAAAGGTTAAAATATTATACTCTTTAAATCTATCTCTAAGTGACACTGCAGGTCTCAATTGATAAATTGCGCGAACGGCTCGTTTTTGTAAAACAAAGATTGTATTGATATCCGCGGCATTTCCCCACAGCAAGATACCGTAAGACATCAGGCTATGGAAATAACTAAAATATACTAATCTAGCAGTATTTACGTTCGATATTTGTCTAATTTTTTTGACTGCATACGCTGCAGAGCTGATTACACAGTACGGGCTGTAACGATAATTGACTGCGCTTTGATGCTTTTCGCTATCGGAGACCTTCTGCATCCTGTCTGTGCTTTCGCCTCTCAACATCCCAAAGATAAAGTGGAACTAAATATACAGAGATTACACGAAAATTTTGTCACCCTGAGGACTTTAAAGTAATACCTCAACATCCGGTGAATTTTACTGGTTCTCTTATCAGTCACAATGGAAGAAAACAATTAGAGTATTGGTGCTTTACGACAGAAATAGATATGATTGATAAATGTACCATCATCTTCAGCTAAGTATACCCTCGTATAACATAATCTTTCCTAGCGCGTTAGATAATTTTCAAGACATCAAATAACATCAAACCGGTGCGTAGTGCACCCCGTAGAGTATTGTAGTCAGGACATGAAATTTCATTATCCATGGCTCATTTTTGCCATATAATCTAGCACATTAGAGGCTTACTTTTAGCTGAAAGTGATTGTACGGTCTTCAGTGTTAAAAACTCATATGTTAGATTTATTGACATAATAAATTAGGTTAAAGTTAAGTTCAGGTACCGAACTCTTGAGAGTTGAACTCAGGTATTCGTAGAAAGTACAAAGTCAATAAGCAGCAGAACAAAGGCATGGTTCTGTCCAGGTGTTGCTTTGCGCAGCCCTGCTGCATCGCGGCTGGATATTCACCTGGGGATAATAAGAGTTATATTACAGTAATAGTACTCGTAATTATAAATACAGGAGAGTAGAGTGACGCAGTCGCGCTTGTCAAATGACAACGATTGACTGAATTAAGGATAGGTGACAAGTGTGCGAACTGCGAGTTTTGCCTCGTTTTTAACTTTACCATCACCTTGTAATACCAATGAAAAAAATGGTTTTGCAAACTATCCGCTAGAGGCGCTGTATTATTTCTTCATACAAATCGTCACGTAAACGTGAACGTGGTAGAAAAGTTAAGTCGAGACAAAATTCACACTCCGCCCTCTAGGTGACCACTAGTGGCTTATTCGTATTTAAATTCAGGCAGTCGTTATCCCGTTCACGTACAGTGAACCAGACACAATAGAATTTTTATTGTTATGACGTCTATAGACGTTCAGCGTAGTGTTGATGAACTATCGATAGTTTTACTATCGATCATTTTAATCGAAAAATGCCAAATTATCGATAGGCTTATCGATAGTATCGATAATATCCCGACTAAAAGACCTGTTGTATTTTTTCTATAAAATGTATCCTATGACACTCCGGGTACCAAGATGAATTTAATGACACCATGCACTTCGAAATCGGTCAAGCCTACCGGTTGCGCCAAGGAACGGATATACACATACACTCGAAAAAAATTATCTTTCTTCCTCGGGCAGTCGGGCAAAAACAATAATAAGACAATAAGACTTTTAAATCTTACCAGATAATACATGAACTCTGGTGGAAGCAATCGGAGCATTGTTTGGGCAGCAAGAGTAGATACCAGCGTCAGCGCCAGTTGCTCGCTGCACCAATAGCCGGCTGGTGCTCTTCAAACCTTTTTCAGTCACTAGGGATATGCCGCCTCTAGCTGAATCGAAATTTATCACCTGGTGGACAAAAAGGCGATATTAAACTCAAGTTCTCATGACAAGTCATTAATAAAACCTTTCTCGAATTCATATAGGCTGTTAAGAGCGGCCAGTTGGTTAGGTATTTCTTTTTTAAATATGTCGTCCTCCGTGGCTCCGCGTGAGGTCGCGGCTTCGATCCCCAGCGGGGTATATGTATAAGCACTCGGTTTGGTTGGTGGTAGGGCATTTTAAATGTCCGCCTGGCTAGCTACCACCATCTTATCTAAATCTGCCGCCTAGCAGCAATGTTAATAGCATTGTTGTGTTCCTGTTGTCAGAGATAAGATAGCCAGTCCCCCAAATGTGTTGGGGTTTCCGGGTCAGTACGCTTCCACCTTCGACCTCAACTTCACTTAACATCAGGTGTGTTTGAGGTATAGTACCAACCCGTGGTGCATAAAAAAAAAGAAAAACGGTCGACTAATATGTCCTATGTAAAATTAGTATTATCATAACCGACCTACATTCACCAAGCCTGAATTAATTATTAATAATTCCTAAATAACTTCGATGGGGGTAAATTTTCGAATTCATCAATTTAAAAAATAGTGTCCGATTTTATCAATAATTTGAAATTCTTGAAAATAACCCTAATTTATAGCTTTATTTACGTATTATAATTAGCTTTTAGGCTTCTCGAGTGCAGGTCAGAGCGATTTCTTTGATTTATTCTGTACTAGCTTTCCGCCCGCGGCTTCGCCTGCGTGGAATAACTTCATCGCGAATATGTTTAATTGGTTTATCCCGCAGGAACTAACTATTCATTTTTTCGGGATAAAAACTATCATATGCCTTAATCCAGGGTATATTCTACCTATATACTAAATTTCATCCAAATGCGTTCACTCGTTTCGCCATGATGAGCAAACAAACAAATAAACAAACATCCAAACTTTCGCATTTATAATATTAGATTTAATGAGAAATATTAATTCATCAAATCAAATTACGGCATCACTGGACGGAATAAACCCTCTTAAATACTATACTTTACCTAATTACATAAGGCGGAAGTGCGCCACATGCTTCAAGATTACTTATTGTATAAACATCTTTATTTTTTATATTATTGTATTGTATAAACATATTTATATCTTTAAATTGTATGTATTCTTGCAAATAAATGATTGATTGATTGATTGATTGATCAATTACGGCGGATTCCAGGTAAATGGAATTAATATTATTTCGCTCTTTTTGGGTGGTCTCATTTTATTGTATGCTCATGTTGTCGTGCCTTTATTATGAAACTAGTAATATTCCTGCGGGAAATACAAATTTGTATTTCCCGCAGGAATATTACTAGTTTCATAATAAAGGTAAAATTTAAAAAATGAATAAATACAAATTTGTATTTCCCGCAGAAACTACTTACGCACTTTATCAGGAAAAAAATAGCCTATGTTTTAATCCAGGGTATGTTCTAGCTGTAATCCAAATTTCATCCAAATCGGTTCATCCGATTCGCTGTAATCGAGCAAGAAATAGATAAACATCCAAACTTTTGCATTTATAATGTTACTAGCGTTCCGCCCGCGGCTTCGCCTTTATGGAATTACTTTATAGCGAATTTGTTTATCCCGCGGGAACCACTCACTTTATGTGGTTGAAAACCATCCTATGTTTCAATACAGGGTATATTCTACCTTTATACCAAATTTCATTCAAATCCGTTCGTCCGTTTCGCCGTGATTAAGCAACAAACAAACACCCAAAGTTTCGCATTTATAATATTAGTTAAATTTATTTATTTATATATCGTGTGATATGTAGTCTCGGCACATAAAAAGAACAACCCGTCTATTACGACTAAGGGACTTTCCACTAACAGTATCGATGGATTTGCCTTTTTTTACATGGACACACCCTGTGATACGTGTGCATATCTGTATATTTCGTAATGTGTATAGAACACCCAAACACTAATGTTTGGTATATCTCTGACAATTATGTACGATTGTTATAATACCGACAAAATAAGTAGGTAGGTATGTATGTACAGTCAGCTGCAGAGAAACATGTCCCTCTGAACGTATGTATCATATTATTATCTGAATTAGGGGTCATATTTCTCTGCAGCTGACTGTACCTAGCTGATACGTGGAATCCACGAGGCTATAAGAATGATTTGATTCGATTTTGAACTTTTTCGTCGTGCGACAACGTCAATATTTCAGCGCTTTAAAACAAAAACCGTATAAATTTAACGAGATGTGAAAACAAATTTATCACTGCGGATTGACTTAGATTGAGTGCTCGTATTTGACTGATACATTTTAAGAGAGATAAAAATGTAGTCGTTTATCAAGCCGAAACTGGAAATTAAAGATTAAGATCTCGAAGCTATTATAGATGTTGAGTATTATTTAAGTAGCTATGTAATATGACCCTTTAGAAATGTAAATGTAAAAATCATTTATTGTATCAAAAATAGAGTTACAATATAAGCAATGAGGTAGCCCTGGTCCCCACACTAGGATTCCCTGTGTTGTGGGTAACCAGTCTCTTCCCCATCCAATTAACAAAGTATCACAAGTGTTGTACCATATGTCTTTGTATATTACATTTTTAGAGATCTTATTTTCTAGGATGCTTAAAACGAGGTAAAACAAAAAAAAATACAGTTGCAATAAAATATAATCGGTTATGACCGCATGCAGCGTTGTCGCTGCTTAGTTACTCGCGTAAATTTCATTGGATTTACCTGACTTGTTTATTGATAATTCATTGATAATATACATAAAACTGTGTGTGTGGGTGTGTAATGACTATATATTATATATATAGATTATGTTAGAATAGTCCATAGATTATGTAACTTCATCGGTATCGTCATCGATTACATTGACCATCAATAGTGAAGGGGAACATAGCGAGCACACAAATAAAAAGTAAAATAAAAAAAATTAAAATAAGAAAATAAATATTAGTTACATAAATAAGCCCACATATACATAAATTAAAACTCACGCCTAAAAACTGTCATAGGTAGAGTTCTTACGGGCCCCACTTTCAAAATCAAAATGAAACTACGTGTACTACAAAATTGGAGTTTTTTATTTAGGAATGTGAAAAATCTATAAATACTTAGCGTCCATAGAACTTAAATTTATTTATAAGAAATAATGTTTCAATTTTGAAAATTAAAAGATGCATCTGCCTTTGGAAGTTGATGGGGGATTTGGGAGTCGTAGAAGATTCGGGTCTCTCTTTGCATACTTCGCTTCATATGCTTTTTAAATAGTTCAACAAAATTCTCACCTCCAAAAAAGTCACAGAAGTGCTCGCACTGGTGCGTTTTAACCCCCAGACTCATTCTTATGATACATCAAAGCAATTCTGGGACACGCATGCAAGTGAATTACGAAGTAATGCCATTTTAGGAAGGTACTACGCGCGTAGAGACGATAGTTGCAAAATTCGAAGAGTGACACAACTTTGAACGTGCACTGGGGGTCGGTTGTCCGTCCGTGAACGCCGTCAGTACTTTTAGCCTTAAGCCACGTGTTGTGTTACTTGAGTACATCTCATTAAACGCAGAAATGGTCGAAAAAAAGTATTATAAAAATTACTTTGTTCTATATTTCATACGAGAAATAAGTTTCCGAAACAATATTTCTGGGTTTAATTAAATGGTCTTATGTATATGTCATTAGTATGTGGTTTTGGACGCTTAAAACTACTTAAATTAACGCCCTGTATATGAGTGATATAATAAACAAGTTTACATGGCAATTCCGAGTAAACAGGTTATAATATAATATAATTCTCAAGATTTTCAACATTCTCTTCATTCAAGAATTTGCCTTTAAATAAATTTAAAACAACCATTAAACGAAAACTATGTGCCAAAGGCTATTATAAAATTTCTGACTATCTGGATGATAAGAATGCGTGGACATGAACCGCTCGCCATTATCCAGTATATTTTATTCTTATTTTCTTTGTCGAATCATAAATTTTACAATTAGGTATCTCAAATTGTATTTGTATTGACTTATTTAAAAAGAGCAACCCTGGAGTTTCTTGCTCGTTCTTCTCTGGGGAGACTGCCTAGTGAATGAGCGATAACTGTATGTCATGACGATTTCAAATGTTATTCTTATAACTTACGAAATAAAAACATTTTTGATTTGATTTGATTTGATTCTGGTTCACATTAGCCTAATGCCGACTACAGCGATGTGATTATACCCTACCCTTCATGTGATTAGTACGAGAACTTGGTAACGAAGTTAAGAACAAGCTAGGACTTACACAACAACCTTGTCTAATATTTATCCGCAGCTTTGTGTTTTATATCTTGTTATCCAATGTATAAGCCCACAGAGTGGCAAGTAACTTTTAAATTGTAGTGAGACGTTTTGTATGCTTATTTCTAAAGTAAACAGTAATCCAACCAAACTATTGAATGTACTGCTGGAACTGATGTTAACCCACGACAAAAAACTATGGATATTATATGTGTGCCCGCAGTATTTGACGGATGTACTTCTAGCAAAACTAAAGGAAACAAAATCCAAAAATCTAAATGTACCAAAAATCATATAAACAAGAGATCTGCTTCTGTATAGATAGAAACCCGAACACAATCTGCCCATGATATAATTAATATTGTCTGGGTGACTAACTAAATAATGCATGGTCCAATATAAGTGCGGGGTTCATTTAATTTAATTATAATATAGGATGTAGTTGTTAGACTTACTAGTGTTAGGGCTTTAGTTCGACGTATATTAGTGGGACAACTTTTTATTTCTACGGTACTTCCGTCGACAAGACTTGAGATCGATATGTTTCTTTATTATATTAGTGATACAATAATAGTTCGAAATATCTTAGTGCTATAAAGTTAGTTCAGCAGTATCTACTTACTTTAACAAGACTTTAGTTTGACATGTATTTCTGCGGCAAGTTTTAATTCCACATTAGGTACTTACTTAGTGCGACAAAACTTTAGTTCGACATACATTAGTGTCACAAGACAAATTTGACATGTTCTAGTACGATAAGTTTTAATTCAACAGTACTGACTTCGACAAGAATTTAGTTGGACGTACATTAGTGTCACTTGCGCGATAAGTTTTAATTTCACAGTACATTAATGTCTCAAGACTTTTTCACTGGTACTTGTGGGATAAGTTTTAATTTAACAGTACTGATTTCGGCAAGATTTTAGTTTGACGTACATTAGTGTTACTTGTGCGACAAGTTTAATTTAACAGTACTGACTTCGACAAGATTTTAGTTCGACGTACATTAGTGTCACTTGTGCGACAAGCTTTAATTCCACAGTAGGTACGTATTTAGTGCGACAAGACTTTAGTTCGAAGTACATTAATGTCACAAGACTTTAGTTTCATAGGTACAGACTTCGATAAAACTTTATTTCTTTATGTAGGAATAAATGCTATACTTCGACGTGTATTAGTGCGATAAGATTTTATTCCGGTAGTACTTTATTCAACTGTAATTTAGTTCGACGTCCTCCTGCTATGTAAATTTTAGATAACGACGACGTAATAAACTCTAACGCATGTAACAAATTCTAAGAGGGCTTAATCCGTCCAAGGCGTCATTGGAAAAATTAAGATTTCTTTTTAAATAGGGCAATAATCAAAAATAGTGATCTAATCAGCACTTGAAAAGCCGTAAAGCTAATTATAAATAATAGCTAAATACCTTTAATTACGGTTATTTTCGAGAATTTTAATAATTAAAAAAAAAATACTCATTTTTATAATCGAATCAAATCTATTTATGTATCATTTATAATGACCTCTTAGGTTTGTCGAATGTAGGACAGAGCGATTTTTTTTTATTTATTTTGTATTTAAAAAGAAGTCTGAATTTATCAAATTAGGCGCCACTGGACGGAATAAACCCTTTTAACCAATAATTTCGTTCGGATAGATTTTGATAATTTTTGTTTTCGTTTCACGGCAGTCACATATCCCATATTAAGTGGGTTTCAAGCTCTGACAACGTTTATACAAATTGGTCTAGTAGCTTAGCCGCGACGATAACGAAAATAGACAGACACATAAACCCACTTTTGCGTTTATAATGTTAAGTATACTCCTACTTATCCAATACATTTACAATTCACCACAAAGTTTTTTCCAGCTAATTTTATTTCGCCTCGCTAGCTCAAGGATTTGTGTTCTTCTCTGGCATCTAATAATACAACTCAATTATCTCAGGCAGGTCCCTGTCAATGTCACGTCGCCTGAGGGCAGATAAGAGTAGATATTGACAAGGGTACCATTAACTAACTCGTATTTATAGGTATATAGATGATTTTCTTTATACCCGAAGGTTTCCTTATAGGAGTTATCCGAGGAGAGACTGCTTTTGTTTTTATTAGTGTTGAAGATTGTTGGTTTTGATTTGCGTTTTATAATTTTTTTTCGAAGAAGCCGATAAATGCTGCGTGTTCGTGGCAAGGCAGTCGGTCCCAATTGTTTTCAATGTTGAAGACAGTCGCTGAGCCAAGTCGGCTAAAAACACTGATTGTCAGATGACCACTAGTCAGACACCAAATCCACCAAACGATCTTGGTCCGCTTGACAAATTATGGCCCATGCCTTTATATCCAGTGAGAGGAGGTTGTCCCCATGAGTGGGGACCTGTAAGGCTGTTGATGATGGCCAAATTAGTAACTAACAAGTCGAATATTAAAATCATTCAGAGTCGCGCGTCACTACTGTAGTTTGGCATTGTTAATATTCTAAATAACTTATAGCAAATAGCCAGTTTAGGGCCACGTTAAGCACAGTGAATCCCACCTTCACACTCCTTCCACTGTCTTTCGAATAAGCTAGGATCAATAGTGGCAGTCGACACGGCGCCTACTGAAGGTAGACGGTGCCCAACGTGACTCTATTGCTACCTTGCACCCGATAACAATTAAAGAAAGAAACGGGGTGTGCAAGTAGGTATAGAGGTTTCCCACTTCTCAATGGGAGTGTAGCCAATTAAATGCAAAAAGGCAATAGGACCAATCCTATGGGGAGGAGGTCGAGTAAAGCTCGGCCCCCTGCTTTCATATACACCACAGACTGTGTCTAGATGTAGATATCTTGGCGGTAGCGCTACCGCGAGTAATAGTGCCAGTAATATAAGTGGCAGAAGTGCTTAAAATCTTGGAAGTTGTGATGGTTTGAGACCAAATCGAAAGATTATCTATCTTATATATTACTGCTTGGTGTTAATGTATGTAGATGCATGTATATGCTTTTTCTTTTTTGAGAGTGTGCTGTAAATAACGATCAACAATAATAGTACTTTTTTCAAATAAGCTTACACTTTATGAGATTCGAATGTTTATGGCGTTCGGGTCTCAAAAGCCGGTACTCGATATCACATTTTCTTTTCCCCTGCAATTGCAGGACATTTTGTTTGGAAATGCTTAGTTATTTAAGTAGTTAATTAGTGAAAGTATAAGTCCATAAGTAACTAATTATTGTTCCCAAAACATTTGTAAGACTGTTTGTTTCTTATACAAATAAAATAAAAAATGAATAAAAACAAACCACCATAGAACACCGGACGGATTTCAGAATTTAGATCGTCAAGCATGATTTCACGTTCTTCACTCCAATTTTTGCATTCTTTTTTATTTTTTTAACTTCTGACACTTACACCTATTATCTAGTCCTAAACTAAGCAAAGCTTGTACTAAGAATATGAAATTACATAAAGGATAAACACATAAACATCCATCACCCGGAAATAAATGTTCGTATTCATCACTCCTCGAGCGATTCAAACTTCCAACCGTTGGTTTCGCTGACAGGGTCACTATCTACGACACCATTCGGTCTTCAAATTTCATCATTCTCAGAGAATGTGATGTGCTGATTCATCTCCTTCGCCACATTTACATTCAGAAGATTCGGCCAGAGCCGTCGAGGTAAAGCCACGTTTGGCACTGTACATACCTGTTCGCCAACCCTCCAAGTAATGGTGGATGGTGGTGCTGGCGTATGCCGAACGGTGCAGGTGAGGTTTATCGTCGACCCAGCTTGCAAGAAGAGCTCCGCACCGCTGGAGATGACTGTTTCTGGTTCTACGGCAAATAATCGTTGTGTTACTTCGATTTACTAGACACTGTTAACTGTAAAGGAGAAGAAACATATAAGAAATGGCATATAAATAAACATGTACTACACACTCAATGAGATAGCAGACAGAACAGATATTGTCATATGCAGCATGGGCGAATTTCAAAAAGTCGCGTTATTTGTACTGTTATTTAGTATAGGTATAGTATAGTTGGTATACATCATTGTCATTAGTTAACTATCGCATTGGAGTAATCTGTAATGATAGTTATAAACTTGGTAAATAAATAAATTAATGTATTTCTGAAAAGAGCAACCCCTCGAGTTTTTTGCTTGTTCTTCTCAGGGGTAAATATAAAATCTCACTATTTTAAGTGTATTCGGTGTACCTACAAAATAAAGCATTTTTGTCTTTGACTATAACAGTATTATACCTAGAACAGAATAGAAGTCGACCATGACATATATAGGTTGTCCAAAAGACAATGACAGCCAGAAATGAAAAAAGTTTTATTATTTAATAATTTGTTGTAACTAGTACATGACAACTGTAAAAGCAACGAAAAAAAAAACATTAAATAAAAGTTTTCTTTGTTATCTAATCCGATTTCATCTTCATTCTTTTATTTCCGTTCCTTAGTGCGCTACCGATCATTGTTAATCATTCGATTCTCGAATTAAGATTTCTTATTGGCCGGCAAGTCTATCGATCATTTCGATTGGCTGTCGACATAATTGACAGCTCGCGAGAGATGTTGTCTGCTCCCAGAGTGTGTTTTGAGTCTTGTGCAATAAAAATTACACTCTGAATAAGCTACTGTTTATCAAAAAGATAATCGTTTATCGACGATATTTGATTTTATGATTATATTTTTTGACATTGACTGCTGTTCTTCTTCTTCTTATTTTTGAGGATCAACCTCACTGTCGAGGGACATTACTGCCAGTTTCGAGTGAAAAACGTTATTTCTCTTATTTCTTCAGTTTATAAGTCAGTCTCAGTCAAAACAACTCATCGGCTACATCGTCACTTTCCATCAGGTGAGATTGTAGCCAAACGCGAAACCAGTTTTTAATAAAAAAAAAAAAAACAAGTAATTCGTCGTATACTTGGCGTATACGGTCTAGTCACGGTCAAGTCATTCTTCAGTAAAGTGGCAGAATGCTTTACAAAAGATTTTGGCGGCTTCTTGTGGGAACCCGAAAGCTCCGTTACGCACTTTAATTTACACTTCCTTTCACCTGTACACCAACACGAACGTTTGCTGCACAATATTCTTCCATTATTAAGCTTCAAAAGTTAGAATGCACAAATTATAAGAATTATAAAGAAAAATGCAACTTCACTCGCCGAGATCCCGCCAAAAACCCAGACTGCTGTTGTGGACTAAAGCCAGCCAGGCCTTACCACTAATACCAAACAACTTTAACACGTAAGAAGAGTAGGCACAAAGAGGGGGACCATGCATGACCCTACCGGTTCAATATTAGCAATCCATAGGTAGGTAGGTTTCTAATATTGAAGCTAACCAAGTAGGTATTTTTATTGACATTGAGATTGAATAATCTAGCCAGTTGAGAGCTATAGGTTAGCATACCTCCACCTTCGGCCGCAATATCACTTAACATATTTAGATATGACTGAAATAAACCATTAACAAAAAAAATATAACCTCAAAATAATGTATTTTTGTAACTTAAATATCTCTTAATCCGCTGCTTTATTAGTTTTGCAGCTAAACTATTTAAAAGAATGAATACTCTGCTATCATTTGACGTATAAATCATTGCTTTGCGAGGTTGTTTACACTGAGCCACGGAGGTGGTTGTTTCTTTTTTATTTGGATCTCGGGGAATACTCACCAACGATATTGAGGAAGACGGCGTGTCCAATTGGTGGAGTGGTGGAGATCTGGCACTCGTATTGGCCGGAATCGCGTCTCTGGGGGCTGCGTATGCGCAGAGTCCACTCCTCGGAACGCGGCGTGTGTTGGGCCTCGAAGCGCTGGTCAGAAGTGTACGTATAGCGGCCCACTGTGAGAAGATGGATGTCACGATGCCGGACCCATGATACCTGATAAATAAAACATTTTCTTTTACATTTGTGGGATATATTGGGTCTTTACCTATGAAATTGGAGTTTTTTCTCCGTTAATCATATGTACCAATTCATGCGATTTACAAAGCTATATCCAAATTTGTTTTTTATTTGGAAAATGAAATATTATTTCAAAGTTTCACATGAAATATTTTTTTATTTCTGGGCTAAATCACATAAAAAAAATGAACAGAGCTCTTTTCATGTGCTTCCCATAATCATTTCTTAGATTCGCTGAAACTTTTATAAAGCGGTTAATTTTAAAAATTAACGCTGCCTAAACTTGAGTTAATGTTATCCGATAATACACATAAAGTTTAGCTAAATTTGAATTTGCCGTTCCCAAAAAAAAAATCAAAAATGTTTGTAAGGAAAAAACAGTCTTAATTAAATTTCATAGGTAAGGATCTAATACTTGGTATTAGTAGACTTGAAATTTAGTTATACCGCCTGCGCATATCAAGTTATTACAAATAAGGAAATCGTGCGCCTGGTGGAAATTGCCACCATGACACTTTATAACACATAATGCCGCCTTTACACTCCTCCCAACTTGTGTTTTATTTGTAAATACAATTAAAATCTTAGTTCTTAGTTTAAATGAACGTGATGCAGCAGAAAACACACAACAATTTAATTAACTCCTATCTCATTTATTGCACTTGAGAAAATAGCAGTTACATTTTCTAAAATAAACCTTCACGGGTTATTTCTGAGCGTAAACACAAGACGAACTGACCACTCAGTAACAAATTACGTAGCAGTAGGACAACTTTAATTTGTTAGTGTTCTGTAACGGTAAATGACACAAAATATCATAGTTATCCTAGTCCTATTATTATTATCCTAGTCGATTCGATGCAATACTATCGCGTACAGTACAATTTATTACTGTAAAAGGGAGCCGCGAACGTGTTTGCAATAATGCAATATTGTAACTATAATTTGACAACTTACAAAAAATTCGATTGTGTAAAATGTCTTGTTTGACCAATTTTTATGAAGCTAAGAACAATCTTATAAACGCCGGCTGTCGAAAATATTTCAAATCGGGTCAGTCGTTTATTACTTAGCTTACTACATACAAAGACACACATAACTCATTTCTCGTAATTTTTTAATTACTGTAATGTCAGGCTACATTTCGAAAACCACAACATCAGCAGAATACTTGTGTGGTCGAATAATTTTGTATACGTTTCTGTAATATGCAAATAAACATTTTATCTACCTATCTATAATCCCTTCGAGTAACGAATAGAAAATACAGTTATTTATATTACTTGAAAAGTGAATAAAAAAATAAAATACAAATAAAATAAATATCCTTAGACATACACACAGCGCCATCTAGTTCCACAGTAAGCAACTATAGGCTTGTGTTGTGGATACCAGATGGTTAATATACCATTTATATACATTTTTTTGGTAAATAAATACTTATTATAAATGAATTTATCACGCACAAACATATGCCCCTAGCGGGATTCGAACCCGCGACCATTTGGTGTACCTCGAGGTCAGAGTTTCTATAACCACTACACCAAACATGTCGTCGAATCGAATTATTATATCGTTGAATTATTATTAAAGTATGTATATTTCTCAATTTATTTTTAATTACCTTACATCTGATACCCCATTCGACCGACTTCGTGATAAAATTACGATTATCCCCACTTTTTAGTAATTAAAGCTACTGTACTGCATATTTATAGGCATTGACACTTGGACAAAAACCTAATTAGAATTCACCGTAGTCAGTTAAAAATATAGGACCTTTTAAAGACCTATTCTAATAACTACGTTGCGTTACTGCTTGTATAAATTCACCTATGGTCTAAAGTAGCCAGCTGAAATTGCCGAGAAGATAACAAACTCCTCACGCAAAGGGTGCGGTTAAATAGACAATAGTACTCTATTTCATTCTTAGTTATACGCGAAACCACTTTAATTTATGTAATAAATAATAAATAAATAAATATCCTTACACATATACACAGCGCGGTGTGTCAGGATCGTAGTAAGTGGAAGTCTGTGGTCTCTGCCTGCCTCTACGGGAAACAGGCGTGACATTATGTATGTATACACACAGCGCCATCTAGTTCCACAGTAAGCAACTATAGGCTTGTGTTGTGGATACCAGATGGTTGATATACTACATAAATATTTTTTTTTGTAAATAAATACTATTATAAATCTTATATTCATCATACAAACATATGCCAGTAGCAGGATTCGAACCCGCGACCGATATATACCTTCCCCACTGCCACTTCAACATAAACCCATACCCAGTAGCTAATTTCATGATTTCCAAGAATAGCAGGTCCAGTTTCATTTTAAGGGATGTTTTATTTAACCCCAGCGTCCCCTTTTAGCGAGAAAAGAGGAGTTGTAATTTATATCTAAGGATAATACCTATTGAGAGTTCAATTAGGGAATGAATGCTCGCTAACTCTGTTACTCGTTTATGAGAATTATGAGAGAGGCAATTATCTCCATTGTTGTGTTTTGGGTTTACTTGGGGGAGTTTCCGGAACAATAGGTTATGGAAGGTGTCGTTTAAATTAGTTGTTGTTTATAACTGGGTAATAATTACTATGGAGAGCTGTTGGTAGATAGTAGAATAATTCTTTTTTTGAAAGTTTTCTGACGTTTTTTTCATGTCATTATATAAACGAAAGAAGAGCTCACCAGCAGGGCTAGCACAATTTTTCTGAGATGACATAGTGTTCACAATTCATAGAAATTCTTACCTTTCATAGGTATATTCGAGTTTGTTTCGAGTATCATCGGTAGTAAGAAACAGTGCTTTTATATTTTTTATGCATAACGGATTGGTACTTGACCTCAATCACACCTGATGTGAAGTGAAGATGAGGTCGAAGATGGAAGCGTACTGACCCGGAAACCCCAACACATTTGGGGGACTGGCTATCTTATCTCTGACAACCGGAACACGACAATGCTATTAACATTGCTGCTTGGCGGCAGATTTAGATAAGATGGTGGTAGCTAGCCAGGCGGACATTTAAAATGCCCTACCACCAACCAAACCGAGTACTTAAACATGTACCCCGCTGGGGATCGAACCCGCGACCTCCGAATCGTAAACCCAATGTTGTTTACATTGAGCCACGGAGGCGGTTATTTCGGTGTACATACATATACTCACGCCTATTTCCCATTGGGGTAGGCAGAGACTATTGATTTCTACTTGCAACGATCCCGATATACTACTATTGATACTTCCCATCTCATCAAATGCTTCATGCAAGCTCGTCGGTTAGTGGTTGACTGCACGTGACTTGTTGTGAGTACGTCAATCACCTGATTGAAATATGTCCTTCTTGGTCGACCTTTACCGAACTTTCCTTTCATGCTTTCGTTATAATAATATATTGCTTTTCTTATTCTCCTTTCGTCCTAATCATCTTAATACACTTCTTTCTTTCTTACTCATACGTCATCTTGTACGCCACACCTTTGTTCACATAATTCTTTAATCTATCATTAAAACTCACGCCATATGAATAGCCAGTAAACGCATTTCTACTGCGTTGATTCTGCTTTAATGATTCTTCCACCATACCCAACATTCGCTTCCGTGCATCGACGTGGGCATCAACACGTTATTGTGGGTCACCACTCTTGCCTTGCTGGACAATAACTGACTGTCCACAATGGCACGCAAGGCTTTTCCACACTTTCTTGATTTCACTCTCCTTTCAATATCTTCTAAGTGACTTTGTGTACTGTGAGTGATTTCTGTTGACGCCGTGCAGAAACTATTGACGCATCAGGCTAGAAACGCAATATGCCACACATGCAGAATACCGATAATTCGCAGAAGGTTAGATTTGCAGAACGCCAGATTCAGGCTACAATCAATCAAGTTTGAATCGAAGATGTCAAAATGCGAATGATTATTCTCATTTACAACTCTTATAATATAATCATGGCTTACAAGAGTTACACAGAGAGGCAGGCATGGTAAGCTATTACTTAAGTTCTTAACTATAGTGCTTCCAACTTAGCTAACGTGGAAATAAAAACGCTTTGAAAATGTCATTAAAATGTCATTTCGTTGATTGCTACAGTGCAGGGAATAAGTTTGTACAACGTCTGCTGTCTCTGTACTGTCAGCGCCATTATTATTCATACCAGGCTGTTTCACATAATTAATGGTAGCATGATGCAAATTCAAACTATACCAACCGCCGATCTTTAAATGACCATTTTGTCTAGACTATCAAAGTGGTGTCATTCCTCGAATTTAGTAACTATCTTTTCTACGCGCCTAGTAGCTTCCTAAAACGCTTATTACTTCATAATTCACTTGCATATGTGACCCAGGGTTGCATTGTTGTGTCTAGACAGTACGTCTGGAGTTTAAACGCACCCCGTGTGATTCTCCATTGATTTTTTGGAGGTGAGATTATTGTTGGAACCATTGCAAACACATATGAAGCGAAGTATAGAATATGAGAGACACGAATCCACAACGACACTGGCGCCATCAACATCCAATGGCAGATGTATCTTTTGTCCAAAATCAACAGACGTAAAAATGAAATCACGATCCGCCAAATTTGTAAGGACCATGTAAGGAATATGCTATGTGGTGATTGTCTACAAAAAATATAGTTTCTAAATTGTAATGTGTGACGTTATTACTTATTACTTTAAGTACGCTAAGTTCTGTTTCTGAAGATTTTTCAGAAATTAAATAAAAATCTAAATTTTTTTTTATCCACAATGGGTTAGCACTTGACCTCAATCAGACCTGATGTTAAGTGAAGATGAGGCCGAAGGTGGTAGCGTACTGACCCGGAAACCCCATCTTATTTTGGGGACTGGCTATCTTATCTCTGACAACCGGAACACAACAATATTTAAATTAATATTGCTGTTTGGCGGCAGATTTAGATAAGATGGTGGTGCCCTACCACCAACCAAACCGAGTACTAAATATTTACTCCGCTGGGGATCGAACCTGCGACCTCCGAAACGTAAACCCAATGTTGTTTAAATTCTAAAGTTAAATTTTGTAGTACGTTTCAATTTGATTTTCCAAGAGAGGTACGTAAGAACCCCACGCGAGCATCTATGTCAGATTTTAGGAGCGAGTAATATTAAGGGTTAAATAGTTGGCAAAGTAAAATAGGATCAACCCGAATGCGGGATCGTGTCTCATAACCAATACAGTAGCCGGCTTTGGTGCGTACCTCCCAAAAATCTGCAATGGCCAACTCGACTGCCCATCGCTGCAGCGTGGCGATTAGAGCAAATCCTGCTATGGAAAGTTATTCAGTACTGCACTTTTACGGTCTGTTAATCTTTACCATTAATATAGCTGTTTGATTAATTATGGAATCGAGTGTACTTATATACAAAAGTATCTGTTCTGTATGAAGCTTTATAATTAATGGCCGGATTAACGCAAATTGCCAGATTCCGCGACCTTATTTTAAAAAAGAAGGTAAATGAATGCTTCCTGCGTGCCTCTTTACAGAAATAATCCTTTTCCTTTCATTTCGAACCCTTCTCGCTTCCTTTGTCCAAACCCCACGAAAGCCTTGCATTATAATTTGCATCCTTCGAAGTTTCGTTACAACTTTATGTATTTAAAATTTGATGCTATTAAAACTCGTTTCCCCGATAAAGTGGGTAATTTGCGGGCAAAAGAGGGAGTTTTATACGAGTTTAAGATTGTATTGTTCATTTTCATTCGTTAAAGAGAGATTAAGTATATTCACAGTTTTCGTAGATTAGTATGTACATATGTATAGACACTGGAGTATTGGATCTTCTGTTTATATATTAATTAGCTTTAGAATAACTTTATCGCGGAAATTTGTTTATCCCACGGGGACTAGTCACTTTATCAGGATAAAAAGTATCCTATGTTAATCCAGGGTATATTCTACCTATATTTACCAAATTTTATCCAAGTCCGTTTATCCATTTCGCTGTGATTGAGCAAATCAAATCAAATCAATCAAATCAAAAATGCTTTATTTTGTAGGTACACAGGGTACACTTAAAATAGTCAGATTTTACATTGTTAAAGCTACTGCTTGTTCAAAAGGCAATTTTCCCCTGAGAAGAACAAGCAAGAAACTTGAGAGGTCGCTCTTTAAAAAAAAGGTTTTTATATTACAAAATTATTAATTATTATTTTATATTATAATATTTCATTATTAATTGCGAAACCAGGCTAGGTTATGCGAACGGGCTGGTTATTTCCATGAATGTTTATCATCTAAATAATCTGATATTTTATAATAAGCTTTCTTAATAAGTTTCTGTTTTATAGTATCTTTAAATTTATTGAAATGAAGATTTATATCAACAGGAACTTTATTGAAAAAGCGTATACATAACCCTTTGAATGAATTACTGACTTTGCGGAGGCGACTTATGTGACCTGCAAGTTGATATTTATTTCTTGTATTGACATCATATTTATCACTATTTTTCCTAAATGATGCTATATTTTTTTTGACATATATTAAATTTTCAAACAAACAAACAAACAAATTAGTTAGATTTATAGCTGGATGAATTAACAATCTACTGGCTGAACAATTATATATAATAGGTATACATAATGAAGTACTTCTCTCCCAAAACCTGTTTCAAATTGTTATTGACAGACTTGTTTTCACAATCAAAGACGAAATCGGTCGCATTATTTCTCTTCAAAGGATAAATTTCTGTGAGCAAATTGGAAATTTTGAGTTAAATTAGGCTTACATTGTATAAGTATTACAACTGGGACTTCAACAAAGATTAAAATTAGGGATTCCAGTTTTCGTCAACTGGACCAAGGTACATTTTTTCCTAAAGGATCAAACAGTTATCTCTCAAAAGCACCCATGGCACAACTAGGGATTTCAGGTTGACCATAGGTATGTCTAGTGTATGGCAGGTCGTGGAATGGAAAGGTTCGTCATCTTAAAGACTTTTGCTTCTAGACAAGAATTTCCATAAAATTCTTATGTTGCTGAAAAGATCACTATAACGCATTTGTAGCTGAAAGACCAATCTATCTTTGCCTGAAAATGATACTTCGCTATTGTCAAATGGGTTTTGAATAAGAGAGCGAATACAAAAAGTGCGACACCTATCCGGAAGTCACCCCAGTACGGCTAAATAATGAACCCTGTCGTCAAAAAGTTAAGGATAATTTTCTACACAAAAGTTACTTTTATGCAATAGTTTAACCGGTTCAGTGGCACAATGTACACAACATTGGGTTTACGATTCGGAGGTCGCGGGTTCGTTCCCCAGAGGGGTATATGTTTCAATACTCGGTTTGGTTGGTGGTAGGGTATTTTAAATGTCCGCCTGGCTAGCTATCACCATCTTATCTAAAGCTGCCGCCAAGCAGCAATGTTAATAGCATTGTTGTGTTCCGGTTGTCAGAGATAAGATAGCCAGTCCCCCAAATGTGTTGGGGTTTCTGGGTCAGTACGCTTCCACCTTCGACCTCATCTTCACTTAACATCAGGTGTGATTGAGGTCAAGACCCATTCCGTTGGGCATTAAAAAAAAAACTTAGGCTAGAAAGGTAACTTGTGCTTACAAAATGTTAAATCAAAGTATTCGAAAATTGACGAACATTTTCATTCTGCGACTGTATATAGGACCAATCATTGTGTAGAAGAGAATGACAATGTAGATACACGTGACACACAAGGGTTCTAATGTTAATTCCATCTGCCTTCATTTCACTTCAGTTGGTTAAGATGGCACAGGGTAGCTAGAACGTCTAGCCGGAAGACGAAGCCTGAGCAGGTGAAACGTTCAGCTGCAATGGGAGCTTCACAATAGTTGAGGAAAGCGAAACGTTCTCAATATCCGACGGGTGCTGGCCGACTGTACCACCACCAACCATTACCGAGGGTAGTCGCAAAAGTTCTCAGTCTTTTACAGGATGCACTTCGGTGAGTGTGCGTTGGAATTACACAATCTTATTGCATCATCGCCATTTCATTTTCGGACTACTAGGCGCGGGGAGGGATTCCACCCGTATGTAGTTAACATACCGAACATTCGCACTAAGCGGTTCGACTCTTCATTTATAATGCGAACAGCCAAGTCATGGAACTCCCTTCCGGCGTCAGTCTTTTCTGAATCCTACAACCTTGGGATTTTCAAGAGCAGGATGAATATCTACTGAGATCGCGTGCTTCATCTTTGGCTACATCGTCACTTCCCATCAGGTGAGATTGTGGTCAAAAGCGTATCCAGTTAATCATAAAAAAAAATGTGAAGCTACCCACTAGGCAAATAGCGAAAATTCTACACCACATCTGAATGCATGTGGGTGTACAAATGTAATTCACCTTAAAAATATCCTAATTACAGCTACCATCTTCAAAAAGAGATAAACACCCTTGAGGAAATTCTTGGGCGTGACGTCGAATTTCCCAAGTTCTTCTAAACAAAGCCGACGAAATCGGACTTAGGGGAGCGTTAAAGAAAAAGGAATGGACCCAATCTACCCTCAGGTTTCGTTTAAGATTCTCTATAATGGATTCTGTCGGGGCATTTCAGGGCTACGTGTTATCAATCGGCAGGGCACAGGGCCGCTTCTAGGGTTTCTCAGGCGGCAGTTATTTATTTCTAGCGGTAAAATTTATACCAGAAAATAGCCACTCGAAAGCTAATACTTCATTTAATGTCTAATGTTTTCAAAAGCTTCTATTTACCTTCCCCGCCAAGTCTGTGGCTGCACCTGTCTTCGTGGCGTTATGATTTTTTACAGTTAAATTTACACTTTCTGGCGCTCAATTGAACTTGAAACTATCCATACGTTGAATGACAATGGAATTTATGGTATGTGGCTTGCTGATGGGATGTTGCTAAAAGGTTACGAACTCTGTATTAAAACATTGTAACCCTTATCGAGGTTTGGCTCGTTTGATTTGTTAAACAAGTATATATATAAACATGAATACCTACATAAAATATATTTATACTGTGCTACTGTAATGAAATACATATAATTGACATGGATGGACTACGTTCATTGGCATGTTGATATTAACTAGAATTCAACAGATTTTGAGAGGCTATTCTCTTGAGACGTCTGGAGACAGTCCTACGTAAACATACATTTTACGTCATATGATACTCGGCTAAAAGCTTCTAAATTAAAGGTTACTATGGGAGATGCTTACGTCTAAGAGTCAATATTTAGTATTTTGTTTCGAGTTTTCGAATGAGAAAAGAGGTCGCATTAGCTATCTCGAGCAGCGAGTCAGCTTTGACATTCAATGAGGCAATGCTGCCATGCAGACTTTCGGGTATCCTCCCATACAGTATGGATCCGAATATATTTTTGGTAATTCTTGGAATATGTCTTCTTGCACTTTGTATAACTTGAGTGTTGGTGTGTACAGAATGTTATGCAGTCGCCATGTTCCATAATCACCTAAATTAAGATCCACGAAAATAAGAATTTACTTAACTCGACACTGGTAGAAATATCACCAGAAAACGATCACGATTCTCAATAGTTAAAAAGCATGTTCCGTTTCTAAGTTCTTAGATACTTCTCTTCTTTAGATACCTACTTCTCTTCACTTATGATTCGATATTGGTAAGGATAATATTTTTACCATTGTCTCAGTCTAGTGCGGGCCTGGTTGATACTTAACTGTATATTTACTGAGCAACAGCGATAGCAATTGGGCGAGGTAATCATAAATATAAGCGTATACAGCCCCTGACACTAAGGAATTTTATATTCTCGAATAAATACGAGTTACTAATCATTGTTCTTATGAGATGATTTACTCTCACTGTCGACCTTATTCCACCTGCAGAGAAGTTTCCATCGGGTCATGATCTGGAGTGGCCTGTATGGAGGTCACTCAATAGACTGCGTTAGGGGACATGTCTATGTGGGGCTATGATAATCCGTGCTTTGCAATGTCACACCGCAAACTATGGGGCATCTTCTGCGTACACAATACGGTACGGTGGCGGCATTCGGGTCCTCAAGAATATGATGTTATGCCATTGACTCTCTAAGAAGAAAATGATTTACTGTTGGCGCAAGGAATGGGAATGTTTTCTAGTGTGGCAGCAGGAACGGTGTCAATAACATCAACAATTTTGTTATCCTCGCTGTTTGTGAATTAAAAAACATGATTATTTTCAATAAGTGATATATTTGACCCTATATTGAAGGATATTTTTTCACCTCAATATTTTGTGTTCATGATCTTAATTCAAAAATAGATCAATAGTTAGTTTTTTGAACAGTATCCAAATTTTATTATTATGTTTTTTATGGAAATAATAAAATACGTAGTTAGGAATTATAATCTAATAGTCTAGATTTCTTTTTCTTATGCACAACGGGTTCGTACTTGACCTCAATCACACTTGATGTTAAGTGAAGATGAGGTCGGAGGTGGGGAAGCGTACTGACCCGGAAACCGGAACACAACAATGCTATTAACATTGCTGCTTGGCGGCAGATTTAGATAAGATGGTGGTAGATATGTAGGCGGACATTTAAAATGCCCTACCACCAACCAAACAGAGTACTTAAACATGTACCCCGCTGGGGATCGAACCCGCGACCTCCGAATCGTAAACCCAATGTTGTTTACATTGAGCCACGGAGGCGGTTAAAGATTACTATAGTTCGAAGTGGTGAACTGCACATATTTACCGTATTTAGCACAGGAGCTATTATGCAGGTAGTGATTTTATGTCGATTTTTATTTAGAAAATATGAGTTTTTTTCCTCAAGAAGGGAATCTGCAAGCGATACTGGCAATATTATGCTAATCCCGCCTCCACACTCCTCCCACTGTAACTCCTATAAGCTAGGATCAACAGTGGGACTCTACACGGCGTCTACTGAAGATAGACAGTGACCCTATAACGGGACTTTATTGCTACGTTAGACCTAATACTAATTAAAGAAAGAAACAAGCTGTGCAAGTAGTAAAAGAGGTTCACAACTGCCCCCTCGATAAATATTGGGTCTTTGCCTATGAAATTGGAGTTTTTTTTCTTCGTTAATCATATGTACCAATTCCTGCGATTTCCAAAGCTATATCCAAATTTGTTTTTTATTTTGAAAATGGAATATTATTTCAAGGTTTCACATGAAATATTTTTTAATTTCTAGGTTAAATCACATAATAAAAAAAATTTGAACAGAGCAATTTTTATGTGCTTCCCATAATCATTTCTTAGATTCGCTGAAACTTTTATAAAGCGGTTACTTTTAAAAATTAACGCTGTCAATACTTAACTTAATGTTATCCGATAATACACACAAAGTTTAGCTAAATATGGATTTGCCGTTCCCAAAAAAAAAATCAAAAATGTTTGTATGGAGAAAACAGTCTTAATGAAATTCTTCATACAAAACGCCAATTTCATAGGTAAGGACCTAATTGAGTGTAGTAGTATACCTAATTATACAAATCTGTATTTTAGGATTCTAGAATTGGTTTGAAATGTTCGTTAAACCTGTACCAATTAAAATAAATCCAGCAAGACTTTTTTGAAGGAACATTTTCATAGAGCCACATAAAACGCGAAATAAAAATTTTGGAGTATTTCCTGACCATATAAAATAAAATAAATAATAAATAAATATCCTTGGACATACACAGACAGCGCCATCTAGTTCCACACTAAGCAACTAGGCTTGTGTTGTGGATACCAAATGGTTGATACACTACACAAATACATTTTTTTTTGTAAAGGGTACCAGCACTATTAGTGCTGGAGAATCCCTCATCGCTCAGGCTGCCCTACTTATTCTGGGGTGGACACCTTCCTCAAAGGCCGGCAACGTATCTGTGACCCATTTGGTGTTGCGGGTGTCCATGGGCGGCGGTGTTTGGTTTCCATCAGGTGACCCGCATGCTCGTTTGCCGCCCTCTCATATAAAAAAAAATAAATAAATAAATAAATACATATATAAATGAAAAACATCCATAACTCGGGTACACATGTGCGTATTCATCATACAAACATATGCCCCTAGCGGGATTCGAACCCGCGACCTTTTGGTATAGCAGCAGAGTTTCTAACCACTACACCAAACAGGTCGTCCAAATATGTGAGTATAGTAAAGGAAATATCTATCTAATATTATGGTGGAACAAGAACGTAATATTGGTATAAAATGTGAGAAAAAGAAATGTGGACATATGAGGGTATTCGTAAATAATTTTTGTTTTCTCTCCCATTATTTACTTCGAAAAAATGGCTTTCAATTTCGAATAATAATGGACCTTTCTAAACGTTACCGGAGAGAAAAATATTTATCTAACCGACTAAAGCAACAAAGTAGAGTCCGATCGATGTGAAAGCTCCAAGGAACATTTTGTATAAGTAGGTATAATAAATCCGAGGTTTTAGTATTACCTGGTGGTAAACCTCTTTTCTTTATAGAATGGATTTGCTGTGTTCACTAGCCCAGTGGAAGTATCTCTATAAATTTTGAACCGCAGTAGACTCCACACTTGAAGTTAGGTGAACATTTTGCTCAAAAAAAAAGTTAAATCTAAAGGGACACCCCACGAAATGACGACGGTGCTGCACTCAAGTAAATAATTTTATATCTCATAAATAAAACCATAACACAGAAAATAAGAATGTCAAATTCCCTACCAAATTCAAATTACCTACAGAATTTAAATTCCGACATTTTAAAGTATTGCAAACAGTTTATTTGTTTGTTTGTAAACGCTTCATTGTACTTCATATGAATAAATATACATCGATAAATTAAATGTAACTTAAAACTAAGTAAAAAGACGGACTTATCCCATAAAGGGATCTCTTAAATAAAAAAAAAGTTTTTAAGTAAACTTAAGTAAATATAAAATAACACATTTTTATGCTGTTCAAATAACCTACAATCATTACAAAGATTTTCGGTGGCTACTGTAATGTAATTGTTCGGGTTTTCTAAATGTTTAATTGTTTTATATTTAAGAATATTAATTAGATTACACCTGGAGATACGTTCTTAACCATGTTTGATTTTTTTGATGGAAATCGCTGTTAAGCCTTTTCGAACATATTTAGCTTTCGAGGTCTACCTGCACTAGTAGCGTAACAGCAAGGCTGCTACAAATTACAGCGATTCGAGCGCGACATAGTCTCAGTCTGTTGCAGTTGCTTGACAGCTGTCAACTTGACCGCCAATCGGCTTTGAGAGATGTAGGCTATATCGCACGCGACTCTATGGCACTCGAGTCACGCTAGGTTGCAGTAGCCCTGCAGGTGCGATAAATGTTTTATGTCCTACTCATTCGATTGGAAGAAATATACAACTATCCCACTCTCACTCCTACGTCGCGCGCGACAAACGGTGTCATGCTACGGGGGCGGACGATAATAATTATTTGTACCATCAGTGTTTTTTAAATATTTATCAGAGTTTTTTAAACGTTACCCACTCAATTATAACGATAATTATCGTCAGTAACATAATAAGAATCACTAATTGGCATAAGTTTGGAATTAGTTTACCATAATATAATTTCTGCGATATTGCTGTTGTTTCTATACAAATAAGTAAATAAATAAATAAATTCAATTTATAAATACTAAAATTATTATTTAGAATATTAGAGTTATCAGTAAACAATTCTGTAGTAGTGGTATATTCATATTAGACTACTACTAGGCGCAGGGAGAGTTTCCACCCTAAGTGAAAACACACTAAGCGGTTTGATTCTTCATTCATAACGCGAACTGCCAAGGTATGGAATTCCCTTTTGGCGTCTGTTATCCGAAATCCTGCAATCTCGGAATATTCAAGAGCAGCGTGAATATGTAAAGTTTAATTTCTTTATTGTTGAGTTAAAAGTTAGTTAATTATGCAATGAAGGCCTTGAAATGCGACAAGGATCTGCGCTGGCGAGTAGACGCATTTGTGTCGGACGGAGGTCCTTAATTCCTGTATAGTTTAGTTCGGAACCTGGTTGATGGTATGTGTTGTTTGCTGATGACACTTCATTTATATTCAAAATAAACAGAGGGTCGAATGATATTGACGATGAAAATGATACTTTTTCACAGGTTTCGAACTGGTTTACTGTGAATAATTTAGTTCTAAATTACTTAGTTAGTCACTTTCCATCAGGTGAGATTGTAGTCAAACGCGAAACCAGTTTTTAATAAAAAAAAAAAAAAAAATGCTAGGAAAACCAAATGTATTAAGTTTTCCTTAGCTAATAATGTAAGGCAGGGGGAAAACAACCTAAAGTTAAATAGTGAACCATTGGAATTTGTTGAGAACACTGTTTTTCTTGGCATCACTTTGGACTCCACACTACAGTGGGGGTCGCATATTGAGACTCTTTCGAGCAGGCTCAGTTCAGCTGTTTATGCTGTTCGTAAGAATAGACAACTTACTGACATTAAAACAGCGAGGCTCTTTTATTTCAGCTACTTTCACAGCATTATGTCTTATGGTATACTACTGTGGAGTAGGGCTGCAGATATTCAAACAATATTTGTTCTACAAAAAAGAGCAATCAGAGCAATATATAATTTACGCTGCCGAGACTCTCTAAGAGATCTGTTTAAAGAAATAAGTATTTTAACCGTTGCATCTCAATATATATATGACAGTATAATTATATGTACGTAAAAATATATGCTTATTTCGTAAACATTCTTATAATCATAATTTGAATGCTAGAAACAAAAATAAAATTTAAATTCCACAAGACTTAGCTTAGCAAGATCAGCACATCCTTTGTGGGACACAGCATACGCTTTTACAATAAAATACCAGAACATGTATTGAGTTTAACAGAGCAGAAATTTAAACGCCACATTAAAGAAACTCTGTATAAGAAGGGTTATTACAGGATAGATGATTATTTAGGCGATAAGGAGGTCTGGTGTTAGCTGGTCGTAATTTTAATTGCTTTTCTTTTGTAATATGTAATATAAAATATAATATTATTGTAAAGATGGAAACCAATTTAAAAGATGTGTTTTTGCGGAGTTTCTTGTCGCTTCTTCTCCCTAACCATAACACCTTGCGAAGCGATGTAGTTAAAAAAAAATAACATGTTGACTTTCAAATAAGTGATATTTTTGTATCCTACATTGAATAAAATAATTTTGATTTGATTTGATTTGAGTGGCCCGTATGGAAATCACTCAATATACTGTTTTCCGGGGTCGGTAGATGCCGCGAGAACATGTTCATATGGGGCTACACGGACAACAACCGGTGCTTGTGTGGTGATACACCACAAACTATGGGGCATCACAAACTACGCTAAGGACCTCTACAATGCCAGATACAATGGTGTACGCTTGGCGGCATTCTGGTCCTCAAGAACTTGATGTGTTTACCGTCGACTCGCTAAGATGAAGAAGGTGATGTTATTAAACCCGTTCGACGACCTGTTTGGTGCAGTGGTTAGCAACTCTGGTCACTATACCAAAAGGTTGGGGGTTCGAATCCCGCTAGGGGCATATGTTTGTGTGATGAATACGGACATTTGTACCCAAGTTATGGATATTTTCATTTATAATAAGTACTTATTTACAAAAAAAATATGTATTTATCTAGTATATCAACCATCTGGTATCCACAACACAAGCCTATAGTTGCTTACTGTGGAACTAGATGGCGCTGTGTGTATGTCTAAGGAGATTTTATTTATTATTTTTATTAAAGAAAAGAAAGAAAGACTTACAGTTCTGTTCTGCAAATTCCTCACGCGGCAGAACAGTTTGACTGGATGCCCGACCAATCCAGTCACGTTCCTCGGAATTGTGGTGTCAAAGTAGGGTGAGTCCGTTGACATTTGGAGTTCTTGCAGGAACTCAGCTCGGAAGCGACGAGACGACATGTTCAGGGTCATAGTTTCCTCAGGAGCGTCAGTTTCGTAGTCGGCTAGTGGAAAAGGCTAGGATTAATTATGGTAATTCAATAAAGGATGAAAGTCAATAAAACTAAAAAAGGAATTTATCATGAACATGACGGCATGGCATTCGATTCTTTTGGCTCAGTCCTTCTAAATATAGAATGACAAATAGTAATATTTTCATGGTCCAGCCAATGTTATCTCTGATGTGTTTCTTAGGAATAAATTTAAGGAAAGAAACATGATAATACTAACTTTCCGCCCGCGGTCATATTCCGTTGAACAAATTTGCCTTCCTAATGGGAAAGACGTCATCACCCAATTGCACAGAATGTGATGTAGAGGAGGATGTGATGCATGTGTTGACGGAGTGTGACCGGACAGAAGCTCTTAGAAGCTCAATGATTATGGGAGGCTATTTGTACTTAAATAATGTAGGCGCCTGTAATACCATTCTGGCTTCACCCTACTCGAGTGAAGCGAGGATGCTTTACAGGCTACTGTCATTAGCTATTAATAATCATAACGTTTAGTATCTATATTGTAAATGTCTATACAGACCGACATGTTCAAGTTAATGAACAAGGTCTTTAAACCAAGATTAAAAAAAAAAAAAAAAAAAAAAAAACTTTCCGCCCGCGACTTCGTCCGCTTGGAAGATTTTAACAAGATCGGTTCAGCAAATAAATTTGCATATATATTTAATCCAGGTCCTAATCTGTCTACCCACCAAATGTCATCCAAATCCGTCCAGCCGTATAGGCGTGAAGAGATAACAAACATACATACAGACAAACTTTCGCATTTATAATTATTTTTTTCTCTTTATTTGGGTCATGAAACACAATAAAATTATTTACATTATAGACACAAAAAATATTAGTTGGGATTTATTCCAATCAATAATAATTTTGGTCCGTTTATTCCGTGATTCGGTTTCTTGACTATTTGTCAGCCCTCTTATTTTATTTGGATATTGGTTTGTGGCTATTATGACCCTCGTGCATCGCCAAATTTTGCTGGTTTTATCCAACTTCCAAAAACAAGAAGGTTAGACATACGCATACAGACATATGCACAATTCCTTATTCCTTATTCCCCACTTATTCCACCGTCACCCTTCCATGTTCGGACCACTAGGCGTGGGGAGGGATTCCACCCGTATATAGTTAATATACCGAACATTCGCACTAAGAAGTTCGATTCTTCATTCATCATCCGAACAGCCAAGGCATGGAACTCCCTTCCGGCGTCAGTCTTTCCTGAATCCTACAACCTTGGAATCTTCAAGAGCAGAGTGAATAGGCATTTACTGAGATCGCGTGCTTCATCTCCGACCACATCGTCACTTTCCATCAGGTGAGATTGTGGTGAAACGCGTATCCAGTCAATCATAAAAAAAAAAAAAAAAAAAAAAACAATCTTTCGCATTAGTATCGCAATATGTTTACGAAATCTTGATATGGGTATGTAAGTAAAAAATCTAGAATCATCATCATTTTCCTGCCCATATCTCACTTGGGGGTCTGCACAAAATGTCTTCCTCCACTCTCCTCTATCAACCTTCATCTCCGTACTCACCCCTTTCACACACATCATTCCTCACGCAGTCTACCCACACCTGAATTCTTCGGTCTTTCTCTACCTCTGTATCCCTCCACATTCATACTTAGTCGTCGCGTTACCTACTTATCATTCCTCCTCACAAATATCTAGAATCGTTTAAGGAAAATATTGACATACGTAATGTTAATACATGATATAAAAATAAACTTGCAATTCATGTCAGCTGTTTATAGAAACCATTTAAGAGTAATGTATACTCAGAAGATCAACTGGAACCTTATAGAATATAAAAGGTTCCAGTTGATTTATAAAAATTTCCTTTAAAACCATCATAATAGCACACATTATTTACAAAAGGCTATTAGAAAATTTTGACTATTTGGATGATAAGCAAGCATGGACATGGGCCGCTCGGCGATATTAAGTCTAATCTAACTAATATTATAAATGTGAAAGTTTGGATGTTATTTATTGTTAGCTATCACGGCGAAACGGATGAACAGATTTGGATGAATTTTGGTATATAGGTAGAACATACCCTGGATTAAACCATAGGGTGTTTTTCATTCCGATAAAGTGAGTAGTTCCCGAGGGATAAACAAATTTCCGCGATAACGTTATTCAAACGCAGGCGAAGCCGCGGGCGGAAAGGTAGTTATACAATAAATATCATATTACACATACCAAAACCTACCGAAAAAGAGCAAGGAGTCAATGGTTAATGAGCAATAATGTCAGTAATAAACGTTTTTAAGTGGTTTAGAAGATATTTAAACACAATTGTTTCAACTATTTGGATGATATCACACTCTTTCGGGGTTGTCTAAATCATCAATTCACAGTTATAAAGTATAAATAATTAAATTAAATATTTTTCTATGCTGGTAGAAGTTCGCTAAGCGTATTTGTTATTTCAGTAGCAAAAAAATTATAATAATCTCTCTCTCTTCAATTTAAGAGCCACGCTCTTGTCGGTGGAGTAATGACTACGTCTCTCTACTTTCCGCCCTCGTTTTAATCTCTTGGTACGATACGACATTCACCATTTCTTTCACTTAGTCAAAGTAATTACGCCTAGGTCTTCCCCTTCCTCTCTTTCCTTCAATATTTCCCTCAATTATGTTCTTCAAAAAAATATCGTGTCGTATCAAGTGACCTATCATCTTTCCTCTTCGGTTCTCAATAATCTATTTTGCCAAATATTATTTGTTTGTTTATAAACACGTTGTTGTAGCTCAAAGGTTGCTTTGACATGTCATGATCTAAATAACGGATCATATTGACGTAGATTGTTTTGCCCATTTTTCCTGTTCAATATCTATGGAGAACAGTTAAACTCATGGTAGAGTATAAGTTGATTATGTGATGTAAAGGTTAATGTAAAACCAACAAAGGGCAGAAAAAAGAAAACCTTCAATATGATAAAACGATAAATCCTATCGAAGCCGTAAGGACTGGCTGGGTAACGACTACCCCCCGGCTAAGCTTCTTCCAAATAAGAACGAAAATGCGCAACAAAATCAATTGTACACGTGCCGTTATATAGGCGGCTTTCACACGAGGATTAATGTTGAGAGAACGTGGCGTGGATGTGGAATAGATGGAGTTGAGTATTTAATAGGCAACATTTGTCCTGTGCCTACAAAAGTTTCTGAAAATCGCATAATGTTACCAGTCTACCCTAATTTGTTATCTTGTGCAGAACACGGTCCTGGTTTACAGAAGTGGCAGAGGACATCTTTTACTTTGTCAAAAAGTTACTCCTGCTCAATTATGCTCGCTTGGTCCAGAGTTACGCTGTCCATCCTAACTTACAGGAGTTATCGTGTGGCAGAAGACATTTTTACTTTGCCAATTTGCCAGATAGTTACTCTTGCTCGATTATGGTATCTTGGTTCCAGCGGTAATTAGTCCGAGTACGCAGCGACAGACTTTTATTAGTAGGAGAATGCATCTCTCCCTCGGTCATGTCAGCATCATCTCACCATTTTAGTGTGGGGTTCCTCGTTGCGGTTATCAATATTATCGTGGTTTACGTGATTTAGTAAGTTACGATGAAACTCTGCCTCGGTTATGGAAACCTAGTACAATCGGTAAAGTCCTCCGTGTTGCTAATGCCGATGTGAGATAGGGATCTGCATAGCTCGTGGGCATTCGCCATAATTTTCGTTTGGTCAAAGGTAGTATAAGGATTGGATCAAGAAACGTCGAATTTCGTACAAAATATTATAATGTTTTTCAGTTTGTATCTAAATAATCTCATGCTTAACGGATCAGAACTAATAAATTGAAGCCTTGTGTACTTGGAATAGAAGATTTTATCGAATTTCTTCAGGGAACACCATCGACAAAAGAGAACAACAAAGTCTGTTCAAAAATGCAAAATATGAAGAAATTCGAGAATACACAAAACAACCCACAGACTTCGCTTTTTAAAAATTAATACCCAACTCTCTAGGGGCGGCCTTTTAAGAGACAAAGGCATGCGAGACATGATACTTGTTTCTGCTTAAGCCGGGTCTACATTTGCATTATTTTCGGCGTAACGTCCCGGACTTTGAGGCTAAATCTTTTTTCAATTATTCAGTGGCCAGTAAATTACTGGTGAACCACGTTTTACGAGTAGATTTTATGTAACCGATCAGAAATCTTCGGTTTAAGTTTATTCAGTAACCAGATGTTACATTAAATCATGTATAGATTTTTGTTTGATCGTCTGAGCAATCTCCAGCCTCCAGTCGGTCAGCTAGTTGAAAGATAAATTTGTAATTTTATGAATATGTTGTTTTTATCGGATTGCAAAACGGAGGATCACAACGAAGTGGGTTTGGTTCATTGGGTTATTTGGGGTGACCCAAGTTTACAATATAAGTTTTCAATTTATAGCTATTTATTTGCATAATGGGTTAGTGCTTAATGTCAATCACACCTGATGTAAAGGGAGGATGAGGCCGAAGAAAGCTCGCTTACATGGAACCTTCAACTTATCTAACTTTAAAAATGCTCTACCACCAACCAGAGTACGTATTAAAAATGTTCCAGCGAGGTACATTTTTAATACGTTTAGGATTAGGATATATTGTATGGTAAAAAATCGAACATGGCGCCCAGAAAATACAACATTATATACTGTCAGGTTTTTGTTTTTTTTTTAATTATTAGTAATTATTAAATACTTAAATTGTTATTTTAGGATTATATTCTCTTACGAGATCTATGTGAAAAAAGTCGAGGGCGAAATATTAGTTAATATACGTACTCGCATATAGTATCTTTCTATTTCTCTTTCTCTGAGCGAACAAGCGATATCTGTGCCTAATCATTATAAACTACGATCCAATCCCAATACACCAGTACCCAACGAATTCCCGACACACTTCCTCAGCAATACGTTATCCTTTAAAGTCCCGGCTACGTGATTCAATTGCAAGTCATAAAGTATGCATTAACTTTACTGACACTCTGCCCCAACGAGGTTATTTATCCAGAGCGTGGTTTAAAATTCTTTAAAGGCACCCATTTTATGGAGGCTCCTAAAAATCTAGTAAATCTGCACTGTATTTCGTAGCAGTAAGCTTATTAAAGCTTGGATAAAGTAAGTCTCGGAAACATAAGCAGCAAGCTATATTGAAACGTCAATAACTCCTTATACAAAGTTGTTATCTACTCATACTAAACGAGCAGTTATCTTTTTATGATACTGGTTAGTATCTACTCTGTGTTTATACGTACTAGGGGATAAATAAATAAATATTATAACTATACTTGATAGAATAATAATATAATAATGACAAATATAATTAATAGAATAAATTGACACACGATAGATTAGGCATATTTTTCTCATTTCAGGCCAGATAAGACAAGGAAGATGAAAGGCGGACGGATACCGCCTGGAAGGGCTATTGGTCTATGAAAGAGCTTATGAAGGCTAGCCTTTCTCTAATTTTGATACGTAAACTCATGGACATGAGTATCCTTCCCATTCTCACATATGGTGCTCAGACCTGGACTTTGACTGATGCCTTAAAGTTCTAACTGAAAGTCTGCATGCGAGCGATAGAGCGCAGTATTCTTGGTGTTAAAAGGATTGATCTGTCCAAAACACCGCACATTCGTTGCAGAACACAAATAGTGGATATGGGGGTAAACGGCGGCAAGACTTAAATGGGATTGGGCAGGTCATATCTGCCGTATGCCAACAAAACTTTGGACCAAAACAGTGGGGAAGCAAAACATCAGCGTGGCAGGCCTCGAAAAAGATGGCGGGACGAGCTGGATACCTGTTAGAAAGACTGTGTCGAGAAGACCATTAACCAGGACGACTGGAAAGAGAAGATGGTGGCATTTGCCCTGCAGTTGGATATTACAGGCTGATTTAAATAAATAAACTATAATTAGAAAATTTAGAAAAGCCTCGAGGGATCAAATGATTGCATTCACATAAACCAAACTTATTATTGTGTTTAAAGCTAACCGTCGAAATGGCTGAAGCGATCTTCATCAAATATAGATTAGAACTATTTCTCTAGATTATCTTAAATAATAGGTTAAAGTAGTTCTACATTAAAAATAATTTTAAAAAACAAGCTTTATATATTCGTCATGATTATGGCATATTATTCTAGTCTAGCCGTGTACGCAAAATTTCGTATCTATGCTATTAACCGTAGAGGAGAACCCTCTTGGGATGACAATCCTGGCTGCAGCAACAGGTCATTGCGGCAATCTTCTTTAACTATGTAAACTAACCGTGTATGCAAAATTTATAGTGCTATTAGTTCCTCTCGTGAGGAGACGATTCTAGCTGTAGCATCAGTTCATATGTCATCAGAGCATTTAATCGCCGTTAAACGTGCAAGTCTATAGATGTAGTTTATTGTAAAGTCCCACAGTTGCCTTTTGCCACATTCACTGGAAAAGATAGATTGGTTCTATTATTTTTCCATGCCGGGACTGTTATGAATATAAATAGATAGACAGACAGACAGACAGACGGACAGACGGACAGACGGACAGACGGACAGACGGACAGACAGACAGACGGACAGACGGACAGACGGACAGACGGACAGACGGACAGACGGACAGACGGACAGACGGACAGACGGACAGACGGACAGACGGACGGACGGACCATCTCGTTCCATGGACGTAACCAACTCATTCGTATAACAGGCTATTTCACAATCTAATAATGAAATAAATTTTAACTTTTGTAATATAAAAACTTGTTTTAAAAAGGCAGCCCTTCGAGTTTCTTGTTTGTTCTTCTCAGGCCAAAGTTGGCTCTTGGACAAGCAGTAGCTTAAAATGTAAAAATTTACTGTTTTGAGTGTACCCTTTATACCTACAAAATAAAGATTTTTTTTACTTTACTTTTATGTTACAGTTCTGTGAAAAACAAAATTTGATCTGCGAAGAACAACAGTTTTAAACTAAAATTGTACAAAGTAAAAATAACTAACAATCATTAGCGCCTAAACGCTAGAAAATAAATTTGAAAAAAAAAACATGGATCGCCCTTCCGGCGTCAGTCTTTCCTGAATCCTACAACCTCGGGATCTTCAAGAGCAGAGTGAATAGATATTCACTGGGATCGCGTGCTTCATCTTCGACCACATCGTTACTTTCCATCAGGTGAGAAAAAACTACTAATTTTTCGATAAATTAAATTTCAAAGTAATTATATCTCGTGTAGTCCTGGTATTATAGCTTGTAATAGTCACTTAGTTCGTCCGTCCGTTCATTCAAAGTCAGCGAACCGAGTACAAATAAGTACACAACAAGAGCCTCTGTTGTATGATTTACGACTCAACATCATTCCTGTGTTGAAAACTGTCGTGAATGTACATTTATTTGGCAACGAGCAAGAATTTTTATTGCTTTGGGTAAATAGTTTATAAGCTGCCTTTTTGTACTCCCACGTTTCCATCAAAAATAATTAAAAAAAAAATTGAAAACCCTCGAGAGAATATCATCGAAATACTCCAAAAACCGGTGTTAAAAGCCTTTTTTATTTGTTTTCTTTTCCACATAATTTGCTGCTATACCCCAACTTTACTCAGTTTCCTATTTCAATACTCAGGTTGGATGGAATAGATCTCTTAAAGAGATAAATCCACCTTTGTGCGTGACCTATTTGTTTGTACTCTGTCATTGTAATTTTTGGCGCAATAAAGAATTTTAACAGCTAAATATCTTCAATACGGTTTTTTTTATGATTGACTGGATTCACCTTTGACCATTATCTCACCTGATGGAAAGTGACGATGTGGTCGAAGATGAAGCACGAGATCCCAGTAAATGCCTATTCACTCTGCTCCTGAAGATCACGAGGTTTAACCGATTTTTATCAAAAAACCGCACTTATATCGAACCATGCATTACTCAGATACGTCCGGATAAAGAGCGTCGTTTTCCGTCGGGAATATATGAATGATAATTGGTAAACATAAAAGATGAATACACCTATCAATATTCGTCTTCTTATTTGAATTCCCGACACCCTCCGTTTTCGAATTCTTCTACGTTCACAGGGTGATTGTCCTTGTCAGCTTACTGACGCATCACTTACACGGTCGGTAATATTCATTCTCCAAAGAACTGAGCATTATTTTTTATTTAACGCTAAAAGCTTCTGATATTGTATGCTTTTCTCTCAAACAAGGAAGGTGATAAAAATATGGTTTTAATAATATTGCATGAGTTTACATTTTTTAGGTTTGCTAGTCATCGTACTATACAGTAATTGAATTTTATGCATTGTATATGGCAGTGTGGTTCCTGCCAAGGTGAAGTAGGACCAATCCATTCCTTGCCGTAGTCAGCTCACACCATGATCGGCAGCAGCGTATGGGTTGGTTCTCAAAATTATGAGATCGCCAATCGATACAATCCACATACCCAGCCGATTGAAACCGCGCCATGGTCGATGATACAGGTCCAGCAGTAGACTTATCTAGGCTGTTGTAATTGTGTTTGATAGTAGACCAGGTCCAGCATACACAACGGTTCGATTCCGACTTCAATGGTTGGTAAATTTCAGTGCCTTGAACACTGTCGCTGTCCTGTTGTCTGTCCATTGGTCTATTGCAGGATGCAAATCAGGAATTACACAGTCTTATTCCACCATCGCCATTCCATATCCGGACTACTAGACGAAAGGAATGTCGTTGACATACCTAACATTTACACGAAGCGGTTTGACTCTTAACTCATAATACGAACAGTTAAAGTGTTTCTGAGACCGCGTGCTTGCACATCGTCACTTTGCGTGAGATTGTGGTCAAACGCGTTATCCAGTAGTTCCTAAAGTATGCTAGCATTTTCGTTCTGTATTATTTCCTGAGTCGTATTTACAGTGTGAAATTTAATTCGTGTAATTCCTGTTTACTGATGACGCTACTCCTGATTACGAAAAACTTTCCTCAGAAACGGTTCAGAACGATTTACTTTGTATAGATAATCGAAAATTTTTTGATCGAATTCAACTATGATCTATGGAGAAAGTTTTTCGTAATCAAGAGTGGCATCAACAGTTAATGGGAATTACACGAATTCAAGTTCACCCTGTATATTAGAATATCATAACTCGAGTTCCCTAGGAAATATTTTGATAGGTTCAAAGTCGATTTGACACGGAGGTCCGCCTTTCGTATGGAGGCTCCTTAGTCTGGAGCAAATACTGAAATATTATAATACTAGTTCTTGGAATTACTGTATCGTAGAATTCCTCTTCATCCAATCTCTAACTCGAACTCAATTCGTCATATCGCATTTCCTTCTCCAGACTCAGGTTCTCTGCGATTGACTCAAAGGTTTACTGATAACAACCAAACAGACACTCAAAGTTACGTGTGGGTTTCGTTGACTTACAGTGAATATCGGGTTTGACAGACTGCTTGGTTGCTCAGTAGCTACAGTTAGTCAACTCTGAAGTTTCGAAAGGTGCGGGGTGATAAGGATGTCTAAGTGGTCGGGGCATAGGTCTGAAGCTTGTCCATGTGTTTCAAAACCCTTGATCCGCCTGATAGCTGTCAGGGCTCCGAAAGTTGTCAAAGAAGTCTTCCCACTCACACAGATAGTAATGTTCAGAAATAAATACTGAATGTGAATAATGAATGTGGAACTGATTATTCGAGTTTTACATAGATCGGTTGGATTGCGTTGAGACAAATTGCATTATGCACTGAATTCAATATTCAGCTTAAAATGAAGTTTGAAATGTAATATTTATAATTTATTCGCATGTAGGTGGCGGCTTCGTTCCGTTCTTTCTCTCATTTAGTTAGTGGTATGGCATTTTAAGGTGATAGTAAAACAGATTTCGAGTTCATTGGTGGATATGATATTGCTAGAATTATGGTCTGTAATAAAAGCAGAATATTATGCAGCAAAAGTCGATGATTGTGTACATGTGAAGTGAAGTAATAATATAAGTAAACTTTAGCGTTCCTTCAAAAGCCGCCAAAATGAAATATGAACAGTTGTATGTTTTATGGGTAATAGTTGATATGGAGAGTTGTGTTAATACTAAGTAGAAGTACTTATATTATTCATTTGTGTGTCAATATATACAATAGATAGATTTGTATTTAAATATTAGTTAAGAAAGCACTACAATTATAGTAAGAAAAAAATAGATGTTTATGGATAGTTGATATGGAAAGTTGTGTTAATATTAAGTAGTACAGGGGCACCACTCTGCCTTTCGGCTCCACAGAGTACCAGCGTCGTGGTTGCTCCAACCCGACACATGCTGAGTGGAGACCTTTTTGGATTTCGTATATTGTAAACTTTTGTATAAAATACTCTTATAACAGAAATCCAAATAAATACTTTTATTTCTTTCTTTCTTTCACGCACAGGAGTTATTATTATATTCGAAAGGCAGAAATGTCGCCCTAATAGAGTGAAGGTTGACAACAGTTAGAGAGACGAACAACCAGACTGATATCGTCATGGGCGCGAGCTCGGAGAATTCCGCAATCCTCACCTTGCCCTGATTCCATACTACTGCACTTCCAGACGATACTACCATTAAAAAAAAATCAACAATGTTTATTTAAGTAACTTATTCTTATTATCTACAACAGCATTTGGGGTCTCCTTTTAAGTAAAAATGTTTAACTGTATTAGGAGGCTCCGCTCTTCTACAACTACATAAATGCTTTAAACAAGAAGGTATACAAGTAAATTCTGATTTTAACAATATTATTTTGAGATATAAAATTATAAAAATAGAGAGGTAGAGGTATATGTTGTGTGCGTGTGTTTGAGTGGGTGTATGTGTGTATTGTGTTTGTATGTGTATTGTGTTTGTGAATGTGTGTATGCGAAGTATGTGTTGTGTGCGTGTGTGTGAGTGGGTGTGTATCTGTATATTGTGTGTGTGTATGTGTGTGTATTGTGTTTGTGTGTATATTGTGTTTGTGAATTTTTAGTTGTAATTGTGTTAGTTGTCACAGTTGTCTCATGCAGCTTACTCACATCGCTACACCACATAGATTTGGGGGACAAAGACACATCGAGCCATAGCTGAGCATCCTCGAACAGCGCGTCTTCCTCGCATAGTCAGTCTATATGAAGGCTTATATGAAAGTTACGCCACTGCCACTACGCAGCAGTATATAAATATATTGTATAACTAGTCCCTGCATCAATATTTTTAGGTGGTCTTATCTCTAGTTATAACAGGTCTGATTGAAGTAAAGTCTAGACTAGCCCAGCGAGGTATTTAAAAAATATTGTTTGAAAACAAACTTCTTATTACATTTCGAAAGAAGGTTTTTACTTCAAATTGTTTAAGTTTCCCAATTTCCAACTCTGTATTTCTAATCTAAGTTAACAGATCCAAGGAACTAAATGGTAATACAATTATTTGGTTGCTTAAACATAAATCGTTTTTCCAATGGAAGATTGGCCATGGAATCGGAATACGAAAATAAATTTGAAATTTTAGAGTCTTCATTCCTTAAAAGAGAGTATACTCATTTGAGGAATGTTGCTTTATTTTTCGTACATTTTCTGTATGTCTATGGATTGAGCGCCCGTCATATGTTGTCCTTATTACATACACCAGACACACACACATCGGGGTTTAAAAATATGCGATGCATTAATATCCTCGTTTTTTTTTGGAAATCCCTTAAAAATCAAGGTTGTTTCTCGATACCAAGTTTTTATAGCATTTATTTTCCATAAAAAAAGGCTTTAAACTCCTGATTACACCGCTTCTTCTACTTAAAGATATAAAGCCGTGTACATACCTATGACGAAAAGGAAACCATGCAGAAGAGATATCCATAAAGCCGATTTCACACCGCTCGCTGCGTGCGCCATGATCACCTCGCATCGGCTCGGGTCGCTGGAACAAGAACATTACTTTAAAATATTAAATATTGGAATTCTTCGTAGTAAATTAAAAAAGTTCATATTGAGGGTGAACTCACGGATTTATAAATAGTAGTACGTCAAGCAAAGGTAGACCCTATGAAACTTAATACACAAGCTTGTTTTTATTATCGACTAACGCAATGTCCAAAGCACATTGTATGCGCGCCAAATTCGTGGCTTAACTGGCATCCTGCGTGCCGGCGCGTGGCTGCATGGTCGAGTGTACAAAAACAATGGGCATTTTTGCACATGGGCACAGCACCGGTACGACACTGGCATGGCCCTGGACCGGCACCGGCGCCGGGGCTTAGTTTTTCCACTGAGCCGGTGGCGAAGCCGGTTTACGCCTTTTTGGGTAGTACACTACTGACACAGACTTCAGCACTACGACACGTATAACGGCTACGGCACCTGCGAGAGTCAACGTCGGGCCGTCGCCGGCGCCGTTTAAGTGAAAAAAAGAGCCATAAATTTTTATACGTTTTTGTTTCCACGGCACCGGCACGAAAGTGTACTACGCAATAGCGAAAGACGGCGGGAGCAAAGCTTGCTTGTTAGGTTGACATATTTGTAATTAAACAAAATATGTACCCATTGTATTTGTCTATCGCGCAATTAAGTTTTCGCGCAAAAGAACGTTCGCGCTTTTGTGTGTCGCAAAATTGAGTTTTCGCCCAAATGAATCATCGCGCAATTACACTTTCGAGCAATGGTATTTTCGCAATATCGTCTTCGCGCGCTGTTGTCATTCGAGCTATCGTCTTTCGCTATTGCGTAGTACACCCCCGGCACGATGCCGGCGCCGGCTTCGGTATCCGTGCCGGGGCGGTGAGTGGAAAAACGGCTAATATTTATGACCTTGTGGGTTGTGAAGCTTAACGTAACAAGTTGTGTTTTTATTATTGTAAGTGGATATAGCATAACAGGTTAGCACTTAATCTCAATCACACCTGTTCTTAAGTGAAGATGAGGCCGAAGGTTGACCCGGAAACCCTATATTATTTGTAGAAGTGGCTATCTTATCTCTGACAACCGGAACACTACAATTTTTTTTTCTATGATTTACTGGCTTCGCGTTTGACCACAAATACCACCTGATGGAAAGTGACGATGTGGTCCGAGATAGCACGCGATCCCAGTAAATGCCAATTCACTCTGCTCTTGAAGATCCCAAGGTTGTAGGATTCAGGAAAGACTGACGCCGGAAGGGATAAATAATAATAATAATAAATAAAATATCCTTAGACATACACACAGCGCCATCTAGTTCCACAGTAAGCAACTATAGGCTTGTGTTGTGGATACCAGATGGTTGATATACTATATAAATTCATTTTTGTAAATAAATACTTATTTATTATAAATGAAAACGTCCATAACTCGGGTACAAATGTCCGTATTCATCACACAAACATATGCCCTTAGCGGGATTCGAACCTGCAACCTTTGGGTATAGTGGCCAGAGTTGCTAACCACTACACTGCTGTTTGGCGGCAGACTTAGATAAGATGGTGGTAGCTAGCCATGCGGATATTTAAAATGCCCTACCACCAACCAAACCGAGTATTAAACATGTACCCCGATGGGGATCGAACCCGTGACCTTGCCACTCATCCGTCCGCGGTTACAGCTGTAACCAAAAAAAAGACCAGTATACTGTCCGTGGTTACAACAGTAACCAAAGCGCGCTACCATCGTGCGGTTCGAAACAATTCCTCGTATTATCTGTAGTTAAAACTGTTTAGTGAAAAAAATAAATCAGTGTGAACACTAATAAATTATCTTACGGCATATGTTCATAGAGGGCAGTATTCCGCTGTTCCCATAGACAAAAACAGAAGGTCAAAGTTGTTAGTTCTTTCAGTTAAAAAAGATACGGGTTGGTTCTATTCTATTTAAGTGCCGAAATCACACCGCGCAGTATCGTTACTGTGTTTTAATAATTCAGTGGTGGGCGAATTTTTCACAATGCATTTTATTAAACAGAATTGAAAGAACAAAATATTAAATAACAATGGGTAAAGTTCGGATCATCGTAAATTTTTATTATTTTGTTTTTCTATAGTAAATTCGTGTTTGCATAAACGTGCAATATTTTTGGAGGATTTCTATAATAAATATGCTAGTGTTATGTTTGTTGCATTTCAGTAGCAGACTCATCTCATCATAGTCAAAGTCAAAGTCAAAAAATATTTATTTCGTAGGATAAAGATTATCACTTGAAAACTTCACATTTTTTATCTTAATATTAAAATTATTGACATTTTTGCTCATTCGCAAAGCAGGTTCCCCAGAGAAGAACGAGCAAGAAACTCAAGGGTTGCTCTTTTAAATAAGTTTGGGTTACAATTATATTATATTGTATAATTAGGCTGAATATCGCCGAGCGGTCTATGTCCATGCTTGCTTATCATCCAGATAGTCAGAAATTTTATAATAGCCTTTGGTAAATAATGTCTGTTTTATGATGGTTTTGAATTTATTTAAAGGTAAATTTTGAATGTCCACTGGAACCTTATTATAAAAGCGTATACATTGCCCCTTAAATGACTTAGTGACTTTGTGTAAACGGCTGGCATGAACAGCAAGTTTATTTTTATATCTGGTATTAACATTATGTATATCACTATTTTTCTTAAACGATTCTATATTTTTTCTTACATACATTAAGTTTTCGTAAATATATTGCGATGCTAATGTTAATATATTAATTTCTTTAAATTTATTCCTCAGAGACACTCTGGGGCCCAGTTTGTAAATCGCTCAATCATCATTTTTTTTTTAGCTGGCAACCCAGCGACTAGGTTGTAAACATAAGAGCTCTCATTATTTTAATTTATTTTTAATACGTTATCATCGTAATTGTGAACAAAATTCAGTTTCATAACGATTAAAGGTGTTTTTATAGATAAATTATATGCTTTCTACGTGTAACTAGGTGTTAATTAGTGCGAAATTGACCGTTGTGAGAATTCAAATATAAAGTGTAATTCGAAACAAAACTGTGTAATCTATATTACTTAAAGGGTTTAAAGTGCACTATTTACATAAAACAACCCAAAATATTCACGTTATCACAGTTGGTTGATATTTTATTGTAAGGTAGGTGTGCTAGCCATAACTCCTCACACGACTAACCGCTATTTCGCATAGCTCATAATTTACATCTCGTTGATTGACGATCTTATCAACGTTTACGTATTACTTTTACGTTTAAAATGCCTACTACTCGTGGTACTGCAACCCGTCAGCTGGAGGACAAACTGCAATTGACGTTGCAAGAACTGCGAGATTCCAAGGCTTTGTGTGAGAGGTTATTGCAAGAACACAACGAAAATGAGAAGGAAGCACTTACGATAATTAATAAAAATAAGGCTCTTAAGGATGAGATGTCGGAACTGCATATCCAATTAATGGATACTGAAGACCAGCGCAACCGGCTCCAGCGTATAGTGAATGAGTTTGACCGGGACAGGGAAGAGTTTGAACTTTCACTTAAACGCATCACTGAACTGGAATCAGAATTACGCGACGCGCACTTACAAATTAATTTATTACAATTCGAAATAGATTCTATCAAGTCATCGCGAACTCAGTCATTATACAATGAGTTGATGGGAAGTACCAGCGGCGCGTCCGACACCTCGTCCGATAAATCACAAACTAAACCGGTTCTTAATCATTCGGGAATCATAGATCTAACTGTAAACGACACAATGAGCCCTCGATCCATAAATGTAACCTTGAGCAGAAACAAGTTGAAAAAATATGCTAAAACCAAAAAAATTATCAAAACCACTCAACGATCACTTAAGAAAAATAATGTAAATACTTTATATGGCAATTTAAAGAGAGACAATTGTAAATTAGTGCAGGACCTACAAACCTGTCAATTAAATCTAGATAATTCAAGGTTAGGTTTTGAACGTGACACACGGAACCTTCGGTCCGAAATTGATAGGCTAACCGAGTCGTTAAGGCTTATCAATGATAAATACCAAACCTCGCAAAAAGAATTGCGGGAGTGCGAACTGGCCTTCGATGAGTTGGTGGAGTTAGGTAATTATAATAATGATAGATTTAATTCTTTGATAAATAATCACCTTTGTGATTCTGACGCGACTTCGCCCGGCTCGACCCGGCCTGCGAGTATTTCCCCAAGCCAGGCGGTGGAACCGTGTGTCACAGTCGCTTCGGTATGTAAAAGTGCCTCCCTCTCGAACATACGTATCTATTGTGATGAGATTGGTAAACAACTCGGTTTACAACTTAGTCGTCGTATGGGCCCAGCGATTATTAATCATTGTATGCCTGGGGCTTCATACTGTGACATTTTAAAATGTATATTAGCTTCCGAATACCCCAGGAATACTACATTAATAATATGTGTAGGCAGGAGGGGAAATACTAATAAAAGACAAATTATAAATTATTTTGGTCAATTGAATGACCTAAAAAATGTAAATAAAATTGTACTTTTTGCCTTTCCCTTCAGTCATAGTTCGGACTATGAAAACAATATCAGACACCAATTAAATTTGACGTTACATACTTTAACGTGTAGATTTTCTAAATTTCACATGATAGACACTAATAGTATAATTAGTTCAAAGTTTCATCAGACTAGAGATATGTATTATCTCAATAGATATAGCAAACATAGCATTTGCAACATTTTATATTATTATTTGTATAACTCAGCCAACAATACGTTGGCTAAAGAAAAACCTGTTTCTATTGAACAGGCAAAATCAGCTCCTATTGAGCAGACAACTTGTAATATTAACGTATTGGAATATGTTTCCAATAATTTAAATTAGATAATAAGACAACAGAGACCTCCTCTGGCCAAGTTAAGGTTACAAGTAATAATATTTTAATTGGAAATAATATGTCAAATAATTTAAAAAGTACCAATAAAAATAAAAATTCACGCGAAAAAAATATCTGTAAAATAAACCTGGTGCACCAAAATATTCAGGGCGGCATGTATAACAAAGAGTTTGAACTTGAACTGTTTTTGATCTCCAACGAAATTGATATACTATGTATCACTGAGCACTGGATTACGTCAGAACAGTTCATGTTTAGTTTCAAAAATCACCAGGTTGGTAGTTCATTTAACAGACAAACAGCGAATCATGGGGGTTCTTTGATAATTGTTCGTAACAATTTAAAATACAAAGAACGTACCGACATCGTCAATTTGTCTGTTGAAAAAACTATCGAACTCGCTTGTGTAGAATTGGAGCAGCTTGTTGTAGTAAGCGTATACAGACGTGGGAAGTCATTATTTACTACTTTTGAAAAAGTTATGGATGAAGTTTTAAATAAAATCTGTAATAATAATAAATGTGTCATTGTCTGTGGCGACTTTAATATAGATCTCTTAGATAGTTCATCTCCATTTAGTAATTTGTTATTATCGTTATTCAATTGTCATAACCTCAAAAACTTATTTCTAGAGCCTACTAGAATTACTTCTTCGACAGCAACTTGTATCGACAATATATTCACAAATGTTGAACCAACTTACAAGAACATAATTAATAAATTAAAATCGGATCATAGTGGTCAGTTGGCTACTTTTGCATTTAATGGAAAATATAACACAAGACTTATAATATGTAATCCTATAAATGAAGGTCGGCTAAAAACCTTTAGTAATAATGTTAAAGTTAAATTACCCACCTTATCCTACTGTAAGGATCCGAATAAACTATATAATACTTTATTTAATTTAACGAAGAATGAATTCGACTCTGTTTTTAAAACAAAATTAATAAAAATTAATGATGGCTTGAAGTTTAGTGACTGGGCCACAGTGGGCATACATCGAAGTAGAGAAAAACTTTACGAGCTATATGAAGAAAAAACAATAAATCAGAATGAGCTTTTTGTAAACTATGTCAGGAACTACTCAAAGCTATTTAAGCAAGTATGTACGATAGCCAAATCTATGTTCGTTCGTAACAAGATTATAAGTAGCTCAAACCTGATTAAGACGACCTGGCAAGTAATCAACTCTGAAACTGGGAAAGTCAAAACTCGTAGTTTCGATTACCAAATTAACGTAGAAGGTCAAACATTAACTAATGCTCCTGAAATCGCGGACGCGTTTGAAAGTTTTTTCACTAACATTCCAGTATCGATAACTAGGTCTCTTAATTCTTCCCCCACTCTCGCTGAATTATTACTAAAACAAAATGTAACCGAATGTACCGATGTATTTAAATTTCATCACGTTACACCATTATGTATTATTAAGACATTTAAATCTTTAAATATGAAAAGGACAGCGGATCTTCATGGTCTATCAGTTAAAATAATTAGTTTTATTATAGAGGATATTGCTCCTCATTTAGCTATTATCTTCAACCAGTGTACTAATAATGGTGTGTTTCCTGATATGATGAAGCATAGTAAAGTAATTCCGTTATTTAAGTCTGGTGATACTCAAGTTCGTACAAACTTCCGACCGATCTCAATTTTACCGACTTTAAGTAAAATATTTGAAAGCTTAATTTTAAATCAATTGCTCTCACATTTCAATTTGAATAATTTGATTACAACCAAACAATTTGGTTTCACTAAGGGACGTTCGACAACAGATGCCGGTATTGAGTTGTTACAACATATTTTTGATGCCTGGGAGGGTTCACAGGACGCCCTTGGCATCTTTTGTGATCTGTCCAAGGCTTTCGATTGCGTCCACCATGACATCTTAATTATGAAACTACACCATTATGGCGTCCAGGGCCAAGCACTCAGCCTAATGAAATCATATCTACGTGATCGAATTCAGAGGGTTGATATCAATGGAGAGAGATCATCAGGATCTGCAGTTAGCATGGGCGTACCGCAGGGTTCAATACTGGGACCATTCCTATTTTTAGTTTATATCAACGATTTACCTCACCTCGCTAAGGAAAGACACGAGATCGTATTGTTTGCTGATGACACTTCTTTAATATTTAAAGTTGACAGATATCAATTAGCATATGACGAAGTGAATAATGCTGTCTCAAAAATAGTCGAATGGTTCACAGTCAATAACTTGCTCCTTAATGAGAACAAAACGAAATGTCTTAGATTTTCATTACCTAATGTTGAACAGGTTGCCACCAAAATAAGAATTAAACATGAACAGTTGGAACTTGTGGACACAACTGTATTCCTTGGTATGACTTTAGATTCTCGGTTACAGTGGGGACCCCATATTAAAAAACTAATGAAAAGACTCAGTTCTGCCGCATATGCTGTTAAGAAAATTCGAAATATCTGTGATATTGAAACAGCGCGCTTAGTCTACTTCAGCTACTTTCACAGCTTGATGTCATATGGTATCTTGCTGTGGGGAAACGCTGCTGATACAGATAGCATATTTCTCTTACAGAAACGAGCTATTCGTGCAATTTATAAATTAAGGTCAAGAGATACATTAAGACAAATATTTAAAGAAATTAATATTTTAACATTTTCGTCACAATATATATATGAAAATCTTGTATATGTTAAGAGAAATATATATTCATTCGAGAAACATTGTGACCGACATAATGTCAATACAAGGAGCAAAAATCAATTAGCTGTACCTTTTAGTAGACTTAGTAAAGTTAATAAGTCATTCAGAGGTCAATGTGTGCGCTTCTACAACAAGGTTCCCATGGATATACGGAATCTTCCGCTTAATAAATTTAAACTTATTATAAAACAAAAATTATGTAAAAAGGGATATTACAAAATTTCAGACTATATTAATGAAAGTAATCCATGGGATTAAACGGCTCCTCTACTCGATATATAAAATTGTTGTAACCTTTCTTGATTGTACATGATTTATTGAAAAGAGACAAACCCTCTGAGTTTCTCGCTAGCTCTTCTCAGTAGTGGTCGCGTTCCGAGCTAGTGGTAGTTTAAAAAACAAATGACGTTCATAAGTGCATATTGTATTGCCTACATGAATAAATGATTTTCATTTTCATTTTTCATTTTCATCAATCATCATCATCAGCTCGTAAACGGTGATTTTCAAGAATTTCAAATTATTGATAAAAACGGCCACATGTTTTATAATCGTGACTTCTGGAAAATAAGTGCCATTACCGCTATTTAGGTATTACTTATAATTAGTTATCGTTAGACCGATTCTTTTGATATAATTGAGGGCGCACTGGCCGGAATAAATCCACATAACGAATCACTTATGCTACATGGGGTACGTGTCAACTTTAACATAATTTGCTGCGTGGGGATCCCATAGATAAAGTTTCACCAGAAGTTCGTGGATTTCCCATCCAAAACTAATGAAAATACACACCTGTAATACCTGCCCCTGTACCATGACAGGCGCGAGAAACGTTTATGTCGCACGAGGCAACATTTGTCCTGCTCATTCGCTTGGATGCAATATACAACTATCCCACTCTCACTCATACATCGCGCGCGGCAAACGATGTCATGGTACTCAGGCTGGTTCGTTTGTGGGCCGTGATAGTTTACTATCTACGGAATGGAAACAGAATACAGCAGCTGTCTTCAATATGGACAACTTTTATTTTACGGCTTTCAGCTTTCCTCGCAAACTTTCACGGTCAACTCATCCATTTAAAATGCGGAGACGATCTTTTTATGCACGTCCCTTTCGTAAGGAACGGCCTTTTCTGAATATTTTAGCTTCGGTAACATATCGATTTTATTCGCATAGGGAATTGTTGAAACCATTGCGAAGTTTTCAAGTAATGTTAGTGAATATATATGTAGGGTGGAGTGATGTTATCTGGAAACCCAAAATGTAGATTTCGTTACGTATTGATATTCGATGACTGTTTACTACTGATAAGCTTTTTGGCTGTGTGGTTCCTCGCAGAGTAGGTCTCCAACCTCAAACATTAGTTTATTTAATATTGATAAATAAATGTTATTTAATAATAACATTTTATTATTAAAAATAACATAATAATAATTTATTGTACAACATTGTTGTTGTACAGCATTGTTGTGTTCCGGTTGTAAGAGATAAGATAGCCAGTCCCCCAAATGTGTTGGCGTTTCCGGGTCGGACGCTTCCACCTTCGACATCATCTTCACTTAACATCAGGTGTGATTGAGGTCAAGTACTAACCAACCAATTGGTTGCTGTTTCATCCTGCTATTAATAAATGTACAGGGTTGGGCAGAAGATCCAATATACCTGGTCAGCTCGCTTTGAAATGAGCTGTTTGCCATATTGTATTAAGTTTTTAAAAGCAGAACGCGCTGGGACGCTCTGAAGATCCAGCATGTCAATAAGAGGTTGAATCATTTATCCAGTTCAGTTGCACTGGTAAATTCGTTTCTCACACACAAGTCGACCGCAAGGAAGTAGACTCCAACTAATTCTCTGATGTCCGGGTTAAACTACAAGATAGTAGTTAAACTAACAAATGTTTTACTTTGTAAGTACACAGGGTACACTTAAAATAGTAAATTTTACATTTTTTAAGCTACTGCTTGTTGAATATGCAATTTGCCCTAAGAAGAACAATCAAGAAACTCGAGGGGTTGCTCTTTAATTACATATGCTCTTATTATTAATTGTGATTTAGCCTGGCATGCGAACGAGCTGCTTATATATTCTGGGATGTTTATCATCAAAATAATAAATAAATGATAATAAATAAATAAATATCTTTGCACATACACACAGCGCCATCTAGTTCCACACTAAGCAACTATAGGCTTGTGTTATGGATACCTGGTGGATAAACTACACAAATACATTTTTTTTGTAAATAATAATAATAATAATAAATATCCTTAGACATACACACAGCGCCATCTAGTTCCACAGTAAGCAACTATATGCTTGTGTTGTGGATACCAGATGGTTGATATAATACATAAATACATTTATTTTTTGTAAATAAATACTTATTATAAATGAAAACATCCATAACTCGGGTACACATGTCCGTATTCATCACACAAACATATGCCCCTAGCGGGATTCGAACCCGCAACCTTTTGGTATAGTGGTCAGAGTTGCTAACCATTACACCAAACAGGTCGTAAATAAATCCATAATATATATATGAAATACCATGATATTTTATAATATGCTTTCTTAATAAGTTTCTGTTTTAGAGTATCTTTAAATTAGATTCCAACGAAAACCCACCTCTGAGGGCGGAGTGTGGGTTTTGTATCGACTTAACTTTACTACCGCGTTCACGTTTACGTGACGATTTGTATGAAGAAATGTGCAGCGCCTCTAGCGGATAGTTTGCAAAACGATTTTTTTCATAGATACTTTTGCGTAAACGCGAATGCGATGGTAAAGTTAAAAACGAGACAAAACTCGCACCTCGCATACTGTTGTTCGGGTTAAACCACAAGGAAGTAGACTCCAACTAATTTCCACCTCCGTTTCCCGGGGTGGGCAACAAGGAAGTAAAATAAATCGTATTAAAAATTTATTAATAATCTTTGACATTGAGTTTTTTTCATTTGATACCTATTTCATTCAAAGGAGCTTAATTTATTTTCAATTATTCACATCCAATTTCGATTATATTAAATCGGTCACAAACAATGCTATAGGATGTGACAATGGGAAAGACGGAATTCCAATTTGGAAATTAAAAGTTAATTTGATTTTGCGGGTGCTAGGGGCCGGATGGGTCGAAGGAATAAATCGTTTACGACTTGTTGGTATGTGGACTCTTTATGACGCGTTCATCCTAATGAGTGTTTTTAATCTAAATGTGACTTGATGCATTTGTAATTGTTTTTTATTCCAAATCGAATACATAAACATAATTTTAGACAGATAAGAATAAGAAAACGTTATTTGATCCAATTAGCGACACTTATACATTTAAGTTAATTGTTCATGTTGTATGTACAACATAACCACAGAATTAATACGTAAGACATAACTCAACATAAAAATATATGGACAATCAATCTAAATCAGTAGGTACTAGATTTCGTTGTCCCAAAGTGGTATCAAATCGTACCCATCTCAGCATATGTTGTAGTCGAGAGTTTTCAGTGGAGGCTAACGTGACTAGGCTAGGACGAGGCTAAGGATCACGGACGCCCATGGGGCACACACAAGTAATAAGTACTTAAATACCTGAATAGTTTATACACATATATAGATACACATACATATACAATAATTATCCGAGTGACCGCACTTTGCATATACTAGAATTGTTTAAATGTGAAACTTTGCACCAACCGTGAGCGCGGGCATAGTGCACAGATCTAGCGGAGATTTAGATTAATTTGATGGTGTGGGCCCCAAAATCTTCAAGAGCAGGGTGAATAGGCATGTCTACTAAGATTGCGTGTTTGATCTTCGGGCACATCGTCACTTTTCATCAAGTGAGATTAGTCCAGTCAGGCTAAAAAGGCTAAGTTGGAAATCTTGCCTATTGTACATTCTATGAATAAAATAAAAAGCTGGAACATAATTTATGTCCTTGGCCGCATAACATTTTAGCTCAGTTACAAATGTAGGTACCAGTTTTACTACACTGCTGCGCATTATACTGAGTTTTATTGAGGTAGTCTTGTACAACGACATACAAGGTAGAAGCTGTGATAAAAAACATTTCCTTACGTCTTGGTAGTAAACAGAAATGCCCTCTAATGCGTGTCCTGAAGTTAGGTACGTTAATGCGAACGTTATTTCAGAGACAGGAAAATAGAGGGGCATATTTCGTTATAGATAAGGTTTTTGTTTGTTTAGCATTCTTTAAGATAGTACCTTATGTGTTTAGCCACGTTCTTTGTACAGCTATATCAAAGTCAGTTGTAATCTAGATGTATATTTGGCTGTTTTATGTAACAACATTTTTACTATCGCCTCTTGTTTCAGAGTGAATTAAGATACACTGGTCGTAAGTTACATTCAAGGACAGGCTAAGATAAAAAGGCTACTATAAAGTTACATGAAATTGAAGTAATTTAAATGATAAGTCATTTTACAGTAATTTATAAAAAAACCGTACTCAATTCGGATCACGAATTATGAGATACATCCGAACAAAGACTGGACACAATATACATACACACAACGCCGTCAGACTTTTTATTTTACTCTAAAAGAGCAGTATTATATGAAATTAAACTTTTATTGTCCTAGAAAGCCAGGATTCATTGTGGGTTTGGTATACGGATCTTATTTTCAGATTGTATGAATGGTATGAAAGGGCACCGGGAAAGCCTCAAAGAGATTCCAAGATATTTTTATTTATTTATTTATTTATTTTAAGAACACAAACAGTCAAAGCATAATACAAGAAACATATTGGTAAAATAATAATTCTTTGACAAACAGTGTCCACAGATAAAATTTTTCAGAAAACATTTTCATTTAACACCACCAGAACTATAACAGACAAATACATCGACATGCCCAAAAAAAATAAAATAAAATAAAAGTGCACGAACAACCACAGTCCCGGCTTATCTGTTTTTTTTTTTTTTTTATCATTTTCTATGTAAATTATATTTTATTCTTGTGCAGTAAATTATACTACATGAGAATAATACTTGATTCTTGCCATGAACAAAAAAGTGTTTGATAAATCAGAATACAGGGAGCCAGTGATACCCACGCACTTCTGTGGATTACCATACCATTTAACCAAAACATAATGCACACAAAAAGAGACTAACTATAATCACTTAACTAAACAAACTTAATTAATTTGTACTGGAAGCTATTCTGCTGACTTTTGACCTGTATTGACCCAATGAAGAATTGAATATATCAATTTCAATGAAAGTTTTGTTATACGAATCACACGCACGCATAACAAAAGTATTTTTTCCGAAATTTGTTCTATGCATCGGAACGCTAAAAAGCCGTTTGATTCGCACACTACGCTGAGGACAAATGAAGCCTAGCCTTTGCACTAGATAGGTGCTATCTATATGATGGTTCAGAATTTTATAAAGGAATATCTGGTCCTTAATTTCTCTACGTACTTTGAGTTGTACAAATGGCGAAGAAACCGCAGACAAATAGTTCTTACTAATTCGGTAGCTAATATGTTTGATGAACTTCTGTTGTATACGATCAATTTGGTTGTTATAAACGATTATATTATCGAGCGTTTCTTAAATATTCTTTTTTTTATGCTTAACGGATTGGTGCTTGATTTCAATCATACCTGATGTTAAGTGAAGATGAGGTCTAAGGTGGAAGCGTACTGACCCGGAAACCCCAACACATTTGGAGGACTGGCTATCTTATCTCTGACAACTGGAACACAACAATGCTATTAACATTGCTGCTTGGCGGCAGATTTAGATAAGATGGTGGTGCTAGCCAAGTGGATATTTAAAATGCCCTACCACCAACCAAACCGAGTATTTCAACATGTACCCCGCTGGGGATTGAACCCGCGACCTCCTAATCGTAAACCCAATGTTTTTACATTGAGCCACGGAGGTGGTTTTAAGGGTAGTTTGCGGTATTCGAACTGAGAAAGGTTCAAAATTCAACGATACACGAAATTCGTATTAAAAGAATAGCATGAACCGCATCGTGAGGGGGAACTAAACTTTTATGGCCACCCGGAAAAATGGCTTCAAACCGACGATAAGCGGGATTCCCAGATTTCTCCCTCAATTCACGTCCGATTATGGCGGACGCTGATCATTTATAAATGCAAGTGGGTCAGTGAAGGCATGCTCCTTTTAAATAACGCAAACATGACATGCAAAATCTTTAGTTTACGAAGGAAATATCTAAAAAGACTGTGGGTAGGTATATGTATGTGGTTAGCAGGGTCTTCTCGATACAAAAACTGGTGAGAACGTTGTCCCTTCAATATACCTTACGAATTTAATGATTAAAACCCATGTACTTTCACTGTCGCATTAAAAAGGCCTCTGATTTCAGTGTCGATTATGCGGGCCCCTCATTGTATGGAGAGATTTAAAAAATGAATTGGTTTCAACTAACTGGAGAGTTGTTATTAAAAAGAATGCAAGACATGAAGTACTATTTATTATACGACAGTCACCATATTCTTGTGGTCTAAACCAGATCCAAAATTTAAATGACGCAGTTAAGGATGACTTTAAAAATGAGAGCATACTCATTCGGATCCCTCAAATTATTTGAAGAACTGATTATCTTATCTCAAACAACTTATCTTACAAATTTATGTGAGATTGTCAGGCGGACAAACAGACAAAATATTAGAAAATATTCTATCACCAATCTAACCATCTATCCCGATGGGAATCAAACTTGCAGCCTCCTTTTTTTAAACCTTATGTGATTTACCTTGAGCCACGGAGGAGGTTTTTGTGCATTTAACGTAGGAACTGTCCAGTCTAAAAGTTCTAACTTTTAATGCAACTAATATTATAAATGCGAAAGTTTGGATGTTTGTTTGTTTGTTCATCACGGCGAAACGGATAAACGGATTTGAATTAAATTTTGTATTTAGGTAGAACATACCCTGGATTAAAATATAGTATATTTTTATCCCGATAAAGTGTGTAGTTCCCGCTGAATAAAAAAATTGAAAAAACATTATCTTGGGTACCGTAATTAACCATTATTTATTTATATATTTATTATTATATTTAGTTATGTATTCATATAAATTATTTTCTTTTTTTTTTATTTGTGTGCACTCTATGTTCCCCTTCACTATTTTTTATTGTCCTATGTCGGGTTTGCTGGAAGTAACTCTTTTAGGGATAAGCTCGCTTTTTGTTTATCTTACTTATTAATGGCTTTTTGTATTTTGTATTTATTTATTTCCAAGAAATAATTACAAGTATCAGTCTAATTACTAATGCACTTAAAATTTCTAATGCTTGGACTCTGATCCTCAAACTAGGTCAAACCTGTAGCTTGAGCTTAGGATTGCTGAAATTGTTTATTTTTGTGTATGCAATAAAGTGCTATAATAATAAACATATCCGCGATAAACTTATTCAACGCAGGCGAAAGCGCGGGCAAAAGCTAGTACCTACTAATATAAATATAGCACTAAATTAAAGCATTTCCAATGTATGTATTAGTTTGGGTACCAAGCATTCTCATCGGTTTCACAATCCTGCCTCTAGAGGCTTTAGGTATTAATAACCATAATATGCATAGCTAATAGAAATCGGTATAGGTTATACATAATATTATATAATTTATTCAATATTATGAAAATGAACTGTAGTAATATTAAGTAAACAATTTTTACGATTTCAGTGTTGGATTTCAAGTTATTCAGTTTGATATGATTCCGACAAAGCTAATGCATATTCTCATACGAGTGTAGTCCCAACTCACCTCTAACCAACTTGACACATGTGCGCGTTAATAATAAATCAGTACGATCTGTACAGGGAATTGTTCGTGTCTTACCACAACATGATTTTACGTCTCTGTACTGAAGCTTACATATACAAGTCACATGCATGAAGCATATTACACTCTAGTTTGAGTTCAAAGTGGTCCGATACTACCAACGCTAGTCAATTGCGCTTGTCAGTCTATGAATACGTGATTGACGTACTTTGATATGACCAGTTGATCGTAAAGGCAAATTGATAGATACATGGATATACAGATATGGATGTCTTTGTAACTGTGTGTGGTTTTAGTACGTAAAATGAATCTAGCTAATATTATAAATGCGATAGTTTGGATGTTTGTTTGTTGCTTAATCAACGGCGAAACGGATGGACGGATTTCGATGAAATTTGGTATATATCCCGATAAAGTTAATAGCAGAGCCGCGGACGGAACGCTAGTAATAAATAAATATCTTTGCACACACACACAGCATGAAATTAGCGTTTTGTATTGGTGGCGCCGATACTGCGATTCCTTCGATGCGGATTTTAAAACTACTGAAGACCGCGAGGTGTCTCAGCCAGGGTGGAGGGGAAAGAGAAAGATCGTGCACCTACCTCTCTGAACAGGCAGGGCTGCTCCAACCCTCTCTGAAGCGTCTCCTTGGCGATGGCGATGGTCAGCACAACACAACGGGAGCTCCCAGACACTTATTACTGTCCTCCAGTATCAACGCACACTATTAGTTAGCGGGTGGTGAAAAATGACGCAGGAGCGATGGCTCCTATGGTCTTGCGGTTAAATTATAGCAAAGCCGATGCAAACCGATGACAAAGCATCCGGCAATGGCGAGAGCGGATTCTCAACTTCAGTGTTCATAATTTTAACACCAGGCGGCGTGCTTGTTGCACTGGTTTACGGTGCACGATCAAAAGTAAGGAGTGGAAAGGATTTGGCCTAGACACCTTATTTATTAAACGTTACTCGTAATTATAAAAATAGATGATGTGGCGCAACCATGTATGAAGAATTTCATTAAGACCGTTTTCTCCATACAAACATTTTTCATTTTTTTTTTGGGAACGGCAAATCCAAATTTAGCTAAACTTTGTGTGTATTATCGGATAACGTTAAGTTAAGTATAGGCATCGTTATTTTTTAAAAGTAACCGCTTTATAAAAGTTTCAACGAATCTAAGAAATGATTATGGGAAGCACATGAAAAGAGCTCTGTTCAAATTTTTTTAATAACGTAATTTAGCCCAGAGATTAAAAAATATTTCATGTGAAACCTTGAAATAATATTCCATTTTCTAAATAAAAAACAAGTTTGGATATAGCTTTGAAAATCGCAGGAATTGGTACATATAATTAACGAGGAAAAAATCTCCAATTTCATAGATAGAGACCCAATATTATGGATACCGGATGGGTGATATTTATCTCAATCTTTTTATTAGGTATATCTGTGAATATAACAGTGATTGGATAATTTTACTATGGAATGCTTCATATTCTAGGTACTCTAACGAGTGCCATAGATACACGTCTATCAAACTAATTTCACTTAATGTTCTGATGGTATGTTAGACATAATACGCCTGTTCCAATTTGTTCTAAGTTTATCACCGTCTCACTCGCACTAACATCCTTGAATAGGTGCTAAAGCAGATCAGACAAAGTCTTTGACATTGATCTTGTTAACAACACTGTCCTACATAATATAGCATACGCAACATTGTTAGTTATAGATGCGGGCTATTCTTCATCTCGTCTATTTTATTTGGAACAATCACGTAGATGTCTCTCATGCATGACATAATTGAGAATAGCGAAAGGCGAAATATGTTCTGTAGGACGTATCGACCTAACACTTGTTTTTTATTATTATTATTAAGAGGGTTTATTTTCATTTTCGGCTTCATTGAATGAATGAAGATTTCTTTCGAAATACAGAATAAATTGAAAAGATCGCTCTTACATGCCCTCGAAAAGCTTATAAGTTTATTGTAAATAATTAGCTTTCTGCCCGCGGCTTCGCCTGCGTTAGAATAACTTTATCGCGGAATGTTTAATTTGTTTATCCCGCGGGAACTACTCACTTTATCAGGATAAATAATATCCTATCCAGGCTATGTTCTACCTACATACCAAATTTCATCAAAATCCGTTCATCCGTTTCGCCGTGATTGGGCAACAAACAAACATCCAAACTTTCGGATTTATAATATTAGTTAGAGGAGAATTACCTAAATCGCTTGGATGACGATTATTTTTCGGAATTGACTGTTATAAAACATGTGGCCGCTTTTACCAAATTCAATAATTTGAAATTCTCGAAAATGACCGCAATTAAAGTTATTTAGGTATTATTTAAGGCTTTCCAAGTGCAGGTTTATGCAATATTTTTGATTTATGATGTATTTAAAAAGAAATCTGAATTTATGCAATGAGGGCGCTGTACTATATAATAATAAATAAATAATAAATAAATATCTTTGCACATACCCATAGCGCCATCTAGTTCCACACTAAGCAACTAGGCTTGTATTATGGATACCCAGACGGTTGATAAACTACACAAATACATTTTTTTTGTAAATAAATACATAAATAAATGAAAAACATCCATAACTCGGGAACACATGTCTGTATTCATCATACAAACATATGCCCCTAGCGGGATTCGAACCCGCGAGCTTTTGGTATAGCAGTCAGAATTTTTAACCACTACACCAAACAGGTCGATGAAGCACCTCTGTCTTCCATATGTGTAGGTTCTAGTATTTAAGTAATTGTAACAACTATTTCGTGGCCAATATACGTGTGTTATGAGAGTGCAGTATTTCATTACCTTCGCCCTTATGCCTCACACCGCATGGCGACCCTGCCAGTGCGACTTCAGGCAGCGCTATGCGCCTATTAAATAATTAGTATACGAGCGCGAATTTAAAAATAAAATATGCCTATATTTTGTTTTATGCCTTTTAAATAAAGTGGACATAGTTTTTGTCGTGGCCAAGTGCGTAAGAAACTGATCTGTGAAGTGACAATGATATTTATGGTGAAGCGGCGATGGAATACACCCTCCAAACATAATCAACAGCTGTAATTCATTGTGTACTATCAACAGTGTGTCAACAGATGTAATAAGTGGACATAGTTTTCGTCGTGGCCAAGTGCGTAAGAAACTGATCTGTGAAGTGACAATGATATTTATGGTGAGGCGGCGATGGAATACACCCTCCAAACATAACCAACAGCTGTAATTCATTCGTGCTGAACTTTATATTATTAATTTATGATATTATTACTAGATAATAATATCATAAATTAATAACCTGATTAGTTATTGATATAATATTAATAACCAAAAAACCCATATTATGTATTTTGCGGGCGCCATAATAGATTATTGGCCATAAATTGAATCTTATGACACTCACGAGACCAAAACGTAGACCTTGGGCTTGCACTTCAATGAACTGTTAACAGTTAAGATTTAGAGCCATTTGATTGAAACACTTTCGTCTTTAAAAAGAAACGAAGTATTTAATTGGACTTGTTATATACAAGTTTTACATAAGTATACAATAGGTTTCTAAAACCTAAAAGATTCTCAGCATATGTCGGGTTGGAACAACGTTTAAGTCTTCAATCACGTAGATATAATTAATGTACAGTGATAAGTCGCTCGTTATGTCGTGTACAAAGCAGACACGTACTGCTGATTAGGCCGAAATAATGTTATATACATGAGCTGGACGAAAGCAAATACTAATGACATCTGTTACTGCTCAGAGAAGGTCGATTACTTTAGATCACAATTTACAGGAGTCACTATGATGAATAAAAATAATTAAGAATAATTTATTTTTAACCAAAGGTAAATACAGTGATTTTCAACCGGGAAATTTTATAACATTCATTAGAATTTCTAAAACATTATGTTCCCGTGAAAATTTTTTCATTTCCCGTTTTCGTGACCCCGCGCACACCGCGGGCCGGCTCCCTCGTAGATATGTACGCCTGGTATACCTGCTTGCCTGCAGGTAGGCACTAACCTAGCCTACTAGGATACCTACAGGCTCATTATTCAGACATTATTAACTCCTCAATGGACTCCTAAACTTACATTCAAAGAACAAAATACGTGTGCTTGTTATCGCCTGTGTGTGAGGGAGATATTTGTATGTGTATTATGTAAGTGCATGTGTACGTGTATGTGTGTGTGTGGACGTGTAGGTGTGTGTGAAAGTGCACTTGAGTGTGTCTATTAGACTGAGGACTGGTGACTATAAATAGAAAATTTAGAAAATCCACAAAAACTATGGTGTCATCCAAATATACTCGTACCAAACAATTATGTCAAATGCTATACCTTCGAAATGGCATAACCGATTTTCATAAATCATGGCTAATAAACGGTCTTCTCGGTCAGTATTTTATTATAAAAAAAATCGCACTCAAATTTCACTTATTATTGAGATCACGTTGAAATTAATCCAACCGCCACCCGAAAATGCGAAAAAGTTTTTTTCTTTTGTTTTTCATTTAATAAGTCAACCAACTGTGTTACAAGAAAATACTTAAACTTAGTTTATGAATAACCTATGTCAACAATAGTTTATCTCAGATTGACAGAATGAAACGCGTGAAATTAAGTTGTGTACTTTAATATACATAGATGTAAATACTAAAATTGTTATTAATCAACTGTATTATGCACAGTGCTATTTGAAAGTTAAAGGAAGCGATTTCGAGTCATCATCATATCAGTCACAGGACGCCCACTGTTGAACATAGACCTCCCCCATAGAATTCCAGAGTGATCGGTTGGAAATGGCCTGCATTCAGCAATTTCCCGCGACCTTTGTCAGGTCGTCTGTCCACGAGTAGACACTCCTATATCGTTTTCGAGTAATAAATTTAAACACAAAAATTACTTTTCATGAAGACCCATTCTCAATGCAATTAAGCATTACAACGTGTACTAGTTTAATAGTATTTGTAGTAGCTGTCCTTGTTTAAATTTGGAGTTTGTCTATGATTTTTGGCGGCCATGCGTGCCCCTTGCAGAGCGCTCCTGAAACCGCACCTGCTTAGATTTCATGAGATAAAGCCTTATGATTTATTACGCACTTTATTGCTCAATGTTTGTCGTGAGATGAAAAATCGTCTCAGGGAAGCTCATTATGATTAGATGACGCTACAGCCTACATGTACGCTAGGTAAGTTATAATCAGAGTGTGGTTACTGGTTTTGGTTAAGAGGACTATGGACAATCTGAAACAGTACCTTTACAGATCTGCGCATTACAATTTAATCCCCCAAATGTGTTGGGGTTTCCGGCTCAGTACGCTTCCACCTTCGACCTCATCTTCACTTAACATCAGGTGTGATTGAGGTCAAGTACCCGTTGTGCATAAAAAATAAATAAAAAAATAATGGTTTTCAGGAAATCGTGAGCGTTTTTGGATAATTTTTTGTTTAGTAATAGCAACTAAAGTGCTATCGAAAATATTCATGATTTCCTCAGGAAACTTAGTTTAAATTAAAATAAATAAATATTTCGGACTCCCAAACTAAGCAAAGCTTGTACTATGGTTACTAGATATCCATGTCTCATGAATAAATGCTCGTATTCATCACACAAATATTTACCCCTCTCGGTATTCGAACCCTCAATCGGTCCTTTCTCAGATAGGGTCATTATGTACTAAACCAATTCGTAAATCGTTAATTATGCTGGGCTGGAAAGGATTATCTGTTTCTGACTGCACCAACGGGGGTTTCCATATTAAATGTGGAATTGTGTTAAATTCTTGTATACGTACTTTAATTACGACGATTTTTAGAGTTTTGTTGATGAGTTACAAAATTTGATATACCTATGTCTCCGTGCTATTTTTTTTTTCAGTTGAAGATAGTCGTTGAACTAAATGGTTGGCTTACAGAAGTAGCTTGAAAAGAGAACACTGTCATGTGGCAAGTACTCTCACATAAACCCCCATTCAGCACTGGGGTGGTTTATTGTGGTCATATCTTCCAGTGACATGAGGCAGTACGCCAACAGTGGAGACCACAGGCTGTACCAAGGCCTAATATAACCGATGAAGAAATCCGAACGTATAAACTTTACCTAAAAATGAAACCCTAAATAGGTATACAAATTGAGTATGATATTGAAAACAAAGTGCACAATCATCCGGAATAACCTTCTTGATTCGATAAAGCTCTCGTTGTAAATAAAAAGGCGACACCGAGACACCCAGTGGAAACTCATTTTTATTCAGAGCAATTCACGTGCCCCGCGTTTATGGCTCAACTTTGTCGTCACGCCGTAAAAAGGCTTTATGACAGAGAATAATTGGTTATGATGTTGTGCACGGGAAGACATTAAAATATTCCTATTTTCCTTTTTGTGATAAGCTAGATCAGGCCGGTATATTACAGTGACCTTGTCCTCATCTATCCCAACTTACGAGCGTTTAACCCATGTATGGCCCACTACTTGTGCGCCGTCCATAAATATACTCGACGTCAAAGAAACGTATTTTGCATCCTATTTGGGCAAAAGTAAGGAAATAACGATGGGATTATTTGGGGCTTCGAAATAAGCTGAATACATTTTTTTATAGAAAATTAAGTTGATTTTGTATCCCAGAGCTTACAAAAAATGGATATGACGTTTTTCGGGTAAATCTCGTCAAGCATCTGATGTCTGTTAAATATTCACATTTGACATGTATCAACTGTCTTATGCGTCTTTTGGTTGATGCATTTAATGCAAAAGAATTATTCATGATATTACTCTACTAAACACACGCACGCACGCACACACGCACACACGCACACACTCACACACACACACACACACACACACACACACACACACACACACACACACACACAATACTGAAGGGCACAATTGGTTTCATTATTACTTTAATATTTTCTTGTAAGTTGTTATGCTTCTGCTATAAATCACCGAACTATTCAAATAATGTGAAGTAATATGTGGAAACCCGTTATTGGCTATATTTATGTATTACTTGTTACATTGTACCTACTATTAAGAAAGCTGTTGGTTTCTTGAATAAATAAATAAAATCTTGCAAAATGAAATACGGTTTAGTCGTTTCCAAGGTATTAAGTAACGCAGTGTGTTTATTTACGTTTGCTAAATATTCAATTAAAGGTATTTTCAAGTGAATCTGTCCAATGATAGTCTTACGACTATGCAATTTCGTTAAAGTATATAGGCAGTCTGCTATTTCATTACAGGAGGGTCTGGCGTAGGTGGTTAAAAAGAAATTAATTCTTTTTTAGTGTATCGGAGCAATTACACCATAAGCAGAACATGAAATAACGCCTGAATGATTAGTATTTTTTTTATGAGGTCGGACAAAAGGAAATTATGGAAAAACATCTCAAAATTTGAATTTTCCTCAAAAGACCACATTTATAAATAATAGGCTTTTTGGCGGGAACTCGGCGAGTGAAGTAGCATTTTTCTTTATAATTCTTATAATTTGTGCATTCTAACTTTTGAAGCTTAATAATGGCAGAATATTGTGCAGCAAACGTTAGTGATGGTATACAAGTGAACGGAAGGGTAAATTAAAGTGCGTAACGGAGCTTTCGGGTTCCCACAAGAAGCCGCCAAAATCTTTTGTAAAGCATTCTGCCACTTTACTGAAGAATGACTTGACCGTGACTAGACTCTGTATACGCCAAGTACTCGTATACGACGAATTACTTGTTTTGACTGAGACTGACTTACAAACTGAAGAAATAAGAGAAATAAGACATGGCTGTTATGGGCTAGATCCTTTTGCCTTCTCCTAGAGGAGAGAATGAAACGAAAAAAAAAAATTATAAATAATAACTTGTTATTCTATTTCTCCATTTAATTTCTCCATACCTCCTTAAAACTCTATATGTATATCATAAAAGCGATTTTTTATGTAATAAAATAAGAATAAAAATAATTAAATAAATATTTCGGAATCCCAATTGAGGAAGAGTCCGTACTATGGATATTAGGTAACGGATAAATATGAATAAATATTTACAGCCGACCGCCATCTTGGATTTAATGTGTGTTAAAATTGTGTAAGTTAGGTAATGTTTAGTTAAAACAGAGAAGTATACGGTATTTACTTGTATTACCGAGGAAGTGTATATTACTTAGCTAACCATTTCATACTCATGCTACGCGTATTAATATTAGTTAATGCTCGTATGTTGCTTTGTGTGTTTTCACGCTGTTATTGAGTAGTATACTGGATGAGTTTTTTTACCGTAAGCAAAAAAGTAAGGCATATTAGGTAAGAGAAATAGAAGTTAATGACATAGGTGATTTTTTTTTTCAAACACGCACGTGCCGGTCATTTATTGATATGCGACCGTGCGGGGTTCGTAGGGTTACTATCATGCGAATTTATTTAGAACTCATATTTTCGCCATAATTTTTCTTTATTTATTTAATTTAATGATGTAATTACGTGGAATAGGCTACAAACGCGACCGTCAAAATGACACAATTAATACTTTATTAGATGATGGTTTTGAAAATAAAAAAATAAACTACCAATGCCTTCAATTTCACTTACCTAATATGCCCAATTTTTTACCGTTAATTATTGTCACAAGCATAGTTGAAAGATCAAAGAAGAACACTACTTTTTCTCTGGCTTAAAAATATGAAACGCAGACGGAGCCTCAGGCGAAAGCTAGTCTTAATAAAATACTGCAATTTTGGTCACCATTTCTGGAGTATCTGTTATTCTTGAAACAACGGTCGTAAAGTTAAATACAATTTGTTACCAAAGGCAAAGTAATCTCAAAGCAAACTTCGAAGGCGGCGGCGGTGGTGTTCAATGTGAGCAGTCAAATATGGAAGACATTTCGACGACCAGTCTGTTGTTCTAGTGACCAAACCTGCCTTTGGAACCAACGGTTACCGGTTCGGATCCCGCGAGGAGTAAATATTTGTGTGAATATGAACACTTATTTATTACATGTGTTACAGATGTTTATACTCGTATAAACAACTAATGTATATCCGTTATCCAGTATCTATAGTATAGTTTTTGTCTAGTTTCGGATTAGATAAGATAGCCAGTACCCCAAATATTTGGGTTTCTGGGTCAGTACGCCTTCACTTAACATCAGGTGTGATTGAGGTCAAGTGCTAACTCGTTGTGCCTAAAAAAAAGGTACGTGGAGTAATTATTGTATAAAACGACGACAGTGTAGTGGTTGGAAAACCTGACTGTTAAACTAAAAAGTCGCATCTACGACTCCCGCCCCTAGCATTATATAATTTGTATGTTGAATACGACGTTAAATAGGTATATGTATTTATTTGCAAAAAAATATGTATTTTTGTAGTATATCAACCATCTGGCACCCATAATACAAGCCTAGTTGCTTAGTGTGGGACTAGATTACCACCATCATGTCTAAATCTGCCGCCAAGCAGCAATGTTAATAGCATTGTTTGTTTGTTTGTTTGTAAACGCTTTATTGTACAAAAAGGCAATACATTAATTTTGCATTGTTGTGTTCCGATTGTCAGAGATAAGATAGGCTCCCCCGAATGTGTTGGGGTTTCCGGGTCAGTAAGCTTCCACCTTCGACCTCATTTTCACTTAACATCAGGTGTCATTGAGATCAAGTACGAACTCGTCGTGCATAAAAAAAAAAGAAAATCGTCTGTGGTAAAAGAAGCGTCGCAAGAAACCCACAGGATCGTTGTTGTCCTAAGTTACATTTAATCTTAAACAAGTCCTTGATAATGTTATTCCACGGATATTCCATAGGTGGATCTTCGAAAATCATCTCCAAATTTTTGACAACGACTAAAAACGAAATGAAAAGACGAGATTATATAAGATGAGCTAAGATAAAGTTCTTGATAAAATAACAACGCGAAGCGAAGACGCGGGCAGAAAGCTAGTTATCTAATATAATAACATATCACCTTGTGTTATTTATAGAAACGTTTGCTCTCTTGAATATAGTCATAAAGCCAATACGAGAGTCGGTTGATCGCTTCATAAACGTTACACTCTATATAGCGTCGCCTTTATCTAACATTCTCGTTTCCTTTCAGGCATCGGCATTGATATAGCTATTGTAATGATCAATGACATTATTGTGTTTTTCTTTTATGTGATAAAGATGGCAGGGTAATGGCTTAGAGGAAATGTGAGCATCACCGCCACACCTAGTGATATCATACTTGAGGTTAAGATCTCAATCAAGGTGGAAGCGTACTGACCCGGCAACCCCATCTCATTTGGGGGACTGGCTGTCTTATATCTGATAACCGGAACACAATATTGCTTTTAACATTGCTGTTTGACGGTAGACTTAGATAAGATGGTGGTAGCTAGACATGTGGACATTTGAAATGCCCTACCACCAACCAAACCGAGTACTAAACATGTACCCCGCTGGGGATCGAACCCGTGACCTCCGAATCGTAAACCCTATGTAGTTTACATTGAGCCACGGAGGCGGTTAAACATTACTCTCCTTCAGCTGTCGGGTAAAAATACATTACAGTTTCTTAGAATTCTTTATTCATTTAGACCCACTAGCATAAAAAGCAAACAAAACTCTTGTAAAATGCGAGAAATACGAGAATAAAAAGTAAAATTGTGTGCCACCCAGTGTAGTCGGTAACCATGCAGCGCTGTAGGAGGTTGTTTAAAATATATCTCATATTTTGTTATTTGTAATTTCATTTTCATAAAACTCGTTATCATTTCAGATAAAATAAATATATACGAACGAAACGTGTGTAAATCATTATTTTAAAACAATGACTTTTTTATCGTAAGGAACAAAAAATATTAGGTGAGTGAAATTGAAGTTACTGCCATAGGTAGTTTAATTTTTTTTTTTTTTTCACAAATGTACGCGCCGACCCCTGCATAATATGCGCGAAATTTATTTGGAATTCATATTTTCACCAACTTTTCTTATTTATTTAATTTAATGATGTAAATTATTAGTAAAGTAAACAACGATTATGTGGAATAGGCTACAAACACGACCGTCACATTTAAATTTCTATTAACGACGACCGATTGGTGTAGTGGATAGTGACCCTGTCAGCGAAACCAACGGTTGCGGGTTCGAATCCCGCGACGGGTAAATGTTTGTGTGATGAACATGAACATTTATTCCTGAGTCATGGATGTTTATATAAATATTTATGTACGTTTATCCGTTATCTAGTATCCATAGTACAAGCTTTGCTTAGTTTGGGACTAGATGATTGGTGTAAGTGTCCGAAATTTTTTTTTTATTAACGCTTTACAAGTAAACAAATACGGAATACATTTGTCAACAAAATTTGATTTGTTAACGATTTTTGTGTGCGCCAGGCTAATCCTGTTTAATCTCCAGGGGAAGGGCATTGTATGCTGAAATACAGGTTTTTTTTTTTAATCGTTATTTACGTTTAGGGACTTTTGTCCACATTTAGACATGCCAGTCCCATTGTCTCCCTAGTTTGCATACATTTATTTAGCTGGACAAAGTTACGGAGGGGCACCCCGAAGTGCAACTAAATTGCAAATCAATCTCGCAGCCTCTGAGTATGGGTCTGCTAAAATGCTATGAATAATGCCAATGTCGAAAAGATTGATTTGCAATTTGCTCACCAGAGCATCCCTTTCCCTCTGGTTCTTGACACATTCCATCAGCAGATGTTGCACATCATCGACCGTACCACAAACATCGCAATTACAATCGCAAAATACAGGTTGCATAAACCTACTTCGGCAGAAAAAAAAAAAAAAAGAAAAAAAAAAAAATTGTTTAATTTATCAGAATCAGAATCAGAATAATTTATTGTCAAGAAACTGGTACAATAGATATTATAATAAAGTTGGCTCACAGTTTTACCATATCAGGCATACAATATATTATTAATTACAAATATATAATTAATTAAAAACATCACTCTGTACTTAGCATAAAAATTAAGATATTCCATGAAACATTATGATTATTACCTACGTCATGCAAAAATTAGTCATTAATTTAATCAATGTCCACTCTAAATGTCAGATATAATTATACAATATTACAAGAATTCGAGATACTAAATACTATTAAACAATGTCAAAATACTCAAAAAGGTCATCATACAATATATAAACAATCACCATTCAACTGAACATGTTGATACATGTCTTGATGTTTTAATGAAATATTCGTTCAAGTCATAAAATACATTTTCAATTAACCATTTCTTTAGTAGGTACATTCTTAAATTTGTTGTGGGGTGTACATTTCATGTCATTAGGGAGTCTGTTATATATACGTATTGCAGTTACATGGGTACTTTTATCACAAATCTGTTATCAACCATCTGTTATCCGTAAAACAAGCCTAGTTGCTTAGTGTGGAACTAGATAGCGCTGTGTGTATTGCAAAAGATATTTATTTATACAGTTTATAATCTTACTACGCGGTTTGCGAACAAACGAAAAAACATGAATCGCTTGCGGCTGTATCGAACCAATATGCCAAAAACAAACGGCTTACTTTGACACACGTATTATCAGCCCTTATCAAAATGAAATACGCAAGGACATTTCAAATGATACACGATAATCCCACCAATCGTGTACAGTGTCGGTCATTTGACGGGAGATACACATTTAAGGCGAAGTCTTTGCAATAATGTTTTTATCCTCGCACGCAAAGATTGTTAGGAGGGTTTATGATAAGAATGCGTGGACATGAACCGCTCGCCATTATCCAGTATATTTTATTCTTATTTTTTCTTTGTCGAATCATAAATTTTACAATTAGGTATCTCAAATTGTATTCGTATTGACTTATTTAAAAAGAGCAACCCTGGAGTTTCTTGCTCGTTCTTCTCTGGGGAGACTGCCTAGTGAATGAGCGATAACTGTATGTCATGACGATTTCAAATGTTATTCTTATAACTTACGAAATAAAAACATTTTTGATTTTTGATTTTGATTTTATTCCTTATAAAAACTAAAGATTAAATTGTTAATTAATCTTTAGTTTCAGCCGCCGCGCCCGCCCGCGGCTTCGCCTGCGTAGAATTATTTTATCGCGGAAATTTGTTTATCCCGCGGTAACTACTCACTTTATCGGGATAAGAAATATCCTATCTCTTAACAAAATGTACATTCTGCCTATATATACCTAATTTCATCCAAATCCGTTTCGCCGTGATTGAACAACAAACAAACATCATAACTTTCGCATTTATAATATTAGATTAGTTGCAATTTGGTATTTTTTTTAATTATTTTATTATTATTTTTTTTTATATGAGAGAGCGGCAAATGAGCATGCGGGTCACCTGATGGAAAGTATTGTATGAATAATAATGAACGAAGTCTCTTTTATGTATAATTAGTTGAGTTATATAATTTTTTTTTCATAATCAAGATTGAGACAGCCTTATGAATGTTCATGTAAACGTGTGGCTTAATAAACCTTGAGACCCGAAAATCACGTGCATACTCAAGCAGTTAAGCAGTACTCACTTGAAAGGAGTGCCTAATGTTGCTTATTAACCGAAACTTAAAATCATTCTTGATAAGGTAAGACTGTACTCGATCTTGAGCTACTTGAGAAGGGCGGAAAGTTAGTATCAAAAAAATCGCATTGATTTGTACTCGAAATGTCTAAAAGCTAAATAAATAATACCTAAATAGCTTTGAAAACGGTTCTTTTACACGTTTACGATTATAAAAAAAGTGGCCGCTATTATCAATAATTACTAGGCTACTTAGGTATTATTAAGCTTTTAGGGTTCTCGAGTGCAGGTCACAGCGATGTTTTTGATTTATGCTATATTTAAAAAAGAAATCATATAATGAGAGCGCCACTGGACGGAATTAAACCCTCTTTTTCAGACTTTACAAGTAATTAAGTACAAGACGACCTGTTTGGTGTAGTGGTTAGAAACTCTGACCACTATACCAACAGGTCGCGGGTTCGAATCCCGCTAGGGGCATATGTTTGTGTGATGAATACGGACATGTGTGCCCAATTTATGGATGTTTTCATTTATAATAAGTATTTATTTACTTATGTATTTATGTAGTATATCAACCATCTGGTATCGACAACACAAGCCTATAGTTGCTTACTGTGGAACTAGATGGCGCTGTGTGTATGTCTAAGAATATTTATTAATATTATTATCAATTGAAAAAAAAAACAGAACTGAAATCGGACGCCACTTTTTCTGAGATTTATAGGTAACAATAAGACAGCCTTCCAGAGGCTCGAGGTCTGTGTGACCCTTACACGACTTTTACACGAGAACAAAACCTTTTACAGTACCTCTTTTTTGTAGATTGACAATCTTGACCTTAACGGGACTGTCCGAATGTCCTTTATTCAATTTGCTACGGTACATAATGACTCAATGGGCCCTCGTTCGGTTGATCGTCTCATTCGGTCGGCTTTACGGTTGTAATCCAGGTTGTAACGAAGAACTTATGTTACATAAATTCCTGTGGATAGCCACAGAACAAAAAAATAATTGTGTGGATTTTTTTTTATGCACGACGGGTTCGTACTTGACCTCAATCACACCTGATGTTACGAAAAGATGAGGTCGAAGGTGGAAGCGCACTGACCCGGAAACCCCAACACATTTGGGGGACTGGCTATCTTATCTCTGACAACCGGAATACAATAATGCTATTAACATTGCTGTTTGGTGGCAGATTTAGATAAGATGGTGGTAGCTAGCCAGGCGGACATTTAAAATGCCTTACCACCAACCAAACCGAGTATTGAAACATGTACCCCGCTGGGGATCGAACCCGCGACCTCCGATTCGTAAACCCTATGTTGTTTACATTGAGCCACGGAGGCGGTTGTTATAGTGTGATATCAAATAAATATATGTCTATATCTATTTATGTAGCAAATGCAGTATATATTTTGGAGCCCCACTGATGACACCGAAATTTGACATTTTGCCGAGAGTAAACTGCGTTAGCGATTGAGAGCGAACTCACTAAAATATTGATAGTATACATGTATTAATAATAATAATAAATAATAATAAAAAAATATTGAATTGAATATGGTTTCGGTACATAATAAATAAATAAATATCCTTGGACATACAATGCCATCTAGTTCCACATTAAGCAACTATAGGCTTGTGTTGTGGATACCAGATGGTTGATATACTATATAAATACATTATTATACATTTTTTTTGTAAATAAATACTTATTATAAATGAATACATCCATAACTAGGGTACAGACCGTTCATCATACAAACATATGCCTCTAACGGGATTCGAACCCGCGACCTTTTGGTATAGTGGTCAGAATTTCTAACCACTACACCAAACATGTCGTCACGATCATATCGATCCACATTTCCCTACCTGCCTTCAAATACAACCTTCATGAAATCCCCTGTCGATTCGGGTAAAAACTTACCCCTACGATTCCATACATGAACTGGAAAATATACAAATTGATTTCCTTCTGGCAAATAAAAGGGATTGAACACGTGAGATTGAAATGGGATCCTGGCTTCAGCAGGGATGTTTACTCATGGTTCAAAGGTATTGGATGTTGCTAAATAAGTCATCAGGTAAATAGAGGGAGCAGATGATTTTGGAGTTATATAAATATAAATGGAAAATTTAGAAAATGCCCGAGAATGGAGATAGACCAAACAAACTATATGAAAAGCTAAATATGTTCGAAACCACTTAACCGATTAAACCGAGTAAACCGCCTCCGTGGCTCAATGTAAACAACATTAGGTTTACGATTTCGATCCCCAGCGGGGTACATGTTTAAGTACTCGGTTTGGTTGGTGGTAGGGCAATTTAAAATGTCCGCCTGGCTAGCTACCACCATCTTATCTAAATCTGCCGCCAAGCAGCAATGTTAATAGCATTGTTGTGTTCCGGTTGTCAGAGATAAGATAGCCAGTCCCCCAAACGTGTTGGGGTTTCCTGGTCAGTACGCTTCCACCTTCGACCTCAGCTTCACTTAACATCAGGTGTGATTGAGATCAAGTGGGAACCCGTTGAGCATAAAAAAAAGATTTCCATGAAATATTTAAGCTAGTTTAATCTTAAGCGGGTTTCTTCCGTCCAATTTTCTTTATTAATTTTCAAATTTCTTTTTAATAAATATAGATTAAATAAAAAAAAATCGCTCTGTCATGCACTCGAGAAGCCTAAAAGCTAATCATAAATAATGCCCAAATAGTTATTTTCCAGAATTCGCGATAATAAAAAAAGTGCTGGCCGTTTTGAGCAACAATTTGAAATTTGTATTTATTTGATTTATTCTGTATTTAAGAAGAAATGGAGCTAATAATATGTGACGATACCCACCTATTATTTAATAAGTGGCTACATACGTAGGTATACAATACAATAGAAACTGAGATTTTTCAGAGACATTATCGATACCAGATGGTTGATAAACTACACGAATACATGTTTTTTATATATATAAATAAACACTTATTATAAACGTAAACATCGATAGGGGTTGCCGCACATTACATCGCCTCGATACCGGATCGCCACCGCTTCGTCTCTAATTTACTTGGGATCGAGTGAATCGCGCGTAGAGGGTCTTTTTCACGAACCTAAATTTAGAAACTAATTCGGCATACATTGTTGAAGTAAGGATATTTGAATTAACAGAACCAAGCCTCCCAGCAATGTATGTTGAATTATATAGCCTCTGAATTTATAGGATGGTGTAATTGGAACCACCAGAGTTCTAGTTCCACCAGAGTACATTAGAGGCTAGGCGATATAGTGTGCGGCAACCTTTACTTGAGTGATACGTGTCTGTATTCATCATACAAACGTATGCCCTTAGCGGGATTCGAATACATGGTCAATCGTACGTCTGTTTTAATACCTAAAACATGTGTCTTCTGTTCTCTAGTAATAGCTGCAGGTCACCAGTATTCGACTACACTTTGACGACTAATTGTCACTAACAGTAAAAGAAATCTCGAGAAGTCCCGAACGCCAACTAAAGTTGGAAACAGTTGAATGCCTTGAACGGTATTTTTCATTGGAGTTTGAAATTCTTGGAAAATTTTCTTTGTTCTTTTTAGCCGTATTCTTGGCTCAATGTTAAGAATTTTACAAAACGATCGCTGGTTGGATTCCAAGCAAGGAACTTGGTTAGGTTAGTGATAATGCAAGACTCATCATCATACATATTTTCCAAGTCAAGTGTAATACAATCTTGGGGTCCAGTAAGCATACATTTTTAACCACCATAATCTTAATAGCCCTGACTTTTTGCACATCGAGAGTATCTGTCGGTGATAGAGTATAAATGTTTTCTTACAAATCGGTAGCTTGATTTATAGGTAATATGTATTTAGTAATAAAACGCAGACTATTAGATAGATATATAGATAAGCATTTTTTTGCATCCATGTACACGCACATAACAAATTTTACATATGAAAAATACAACTAAAACAATAAAACACAAGTACAGAAACAACAAATATTATGTGTGTGCCGCAGTATACAAAAAGGCTACAGCTCAGTGTATGGTTTTGCCCGAGGCGGGCAAAACACTGGTATTCTGCTGAAACCTGAGGGTTAAATTTGATTAAACTTACTATTGTGAATTTCTTAGAAATACTTCGAAAAAAAATCGATCAGTAATTTCTTTATATTTATGAATAATTTCACCGAGAGCAAATATCACCACTCAATAAACGAATTCTACAAAATATAAAGTTGCCATTGCTTAGTTTTTTTGATAATTGTTTTAGGAGGTCTTAGCTTCTTCTACAATGCAATAAAGTTCACAGTGGTAACTGTAATTTAATAATGTAGGTTTTATAACTATACTATACCTAAAGCAAGCTACAGAATGTTTAGAAAATAATTTCATTCTGTTTCTGATTGGTACTCTATAACTCTTACAAAAAATCAGGAACTTTATGATTATAGGAAGTTATATCACAAAAATTACGTATTTTTGCTGGATTATTAGTAAAGAAATGGGGTGACTTTGAAAGGTAAAATCAGGAATAGTGTAGTTAGGGAGTTAAGCAGTGTGAATGAAGACGTAGTGACAAAGATTGAAAAAGGTATGCTGAGATGGTTTGGACATGTGGAGAGGATGAATGAAAGAAGACTTACGAAAGAGATATACAAAGCGAATGTGGATGGTAGTGTTGGTAGGGGAAGACCACGGCGAACGTACCATGATCAAATCGGGGTCGTCCTAAAGAAAGACTAAGTGAAGAGTACCCTAAAAAAAAAACCTAACCCTAATAAAAAAAATGAGAGTGAAGGAAGCAGAAGAGGTGTGTCAGGATCGTAGCAAGTGGAAGTCTGTGGTCTCTGCCTACCCTTACGGGAAACAGGCGTGACATTATGTATATGTATTAGTAAAGATGACTCCTTCGCTTTGTTGTATATATTACCTACATGATATTTGAATAATTTTCCCCGTTTTCTATAGGAACGAACATCGAGTTCATTAGGCATGTAAAACGATATATATTCATTCAATAAATAGACCGAATTTTTAACAAAAATATTTTAAAACATAATTCCCTTTACCTCTCTCAACAGATTAGTATCGCGATACGGAGAGGTAATGCTGCCAGCCTCCTAGGTACAGTGCCCCACGGCACTGACTTAGCTGATTTTTTTTATTTATAGATAGTTTAGTTTGTAAATTTAGTATTACCTATATTTAACTTGTTATATAGTTTTAACATTTCTAGCAATATTGAATAGATCTTTCTGTAAACCATAAAATAAAAAGGTAGTATTCTGAATTCCCAAAAAAAAATTTATGTCGACGAGCATGAAGTACCTTGAATATTCCTTTTTAAATTATTAAATAACTCCGTGATTGTGATTTAGTTGGTAAACACCCATGTAATACTACCACCGGAATTATGGTAACTACAAATTAAGTTGCCTAACTCTGTTAATATTTAGCAAGTGTAATTTAATTTAGATAATGGAGCCCGGTGACACCTTCCCAAACCGATATTAATTAGTACCACACCCGCTCCCCGGCAGGATAGTAAGCCTTCGATTATTGTAGAACGTCTCGTAGATATTGGCAAAAACTGTAAAAGATTTGTAGGAAAATTTACGAGAAGTATCGAGAATAATTAAATACATCGTAATTCATTCAAAAATTTGCCTTACCAATAAATGGAAACTATGTGCACAAGGCTATTATAAAATTTTTGATTATTTAGCATATAAGAATACATGGATATTTAGTCTGTAATAGTTTTTTTTTGACAAATCATATATTATAAAAGTATTTTTTTAAATAACCCCTTTGTTTCTTGCCCCGTTTCTCTCTGGGGAGATGACCCTGAAATGAGCGGTAATAACATGCAGTCATAACTTTTAAAGATGTTATTTTTATAACATCGAAATAAAACTGATTTGATTTGATAATTCCACCCACAATATTGCGGGCGTGGGTTAATGTGTTCATTTATATGGAACATGCATACGTTTATATGTATGCAGAAATAAGCAAATCACCTTTAAAGTTGAACATCATACGACAAAATTCAAGTAAACGTCACACAAGACTTCATCATAGTACAAGGCTTTTATAATTCTTGCCTGATTTTCGCAAAATAACGGCTGATTCGTTTAATTCAATGTACTGAGCGTAATCGCTTATATTAATTATAATAACACTTCAAATTTAATTAAGCCAAAATATTCGTGAATGTTAGTAAGAGATAATAATATAATAGTTAATTCTTATAGTTATGAGTAAATACGTGTATTTGCTATTTTATTTGGTATAATATTTTTTGAATTTTAAAAATACCTAGTCATAATTTTAGAAAAAATAATGATTTTCAAGCAATAAAAGTACGGATGGCTCATAAAACATAAGAGACATCTATACAAGTATGGCCAATACGGTCCATAAGAAGAAGCAGCCGCCGCCGCTGAGCGGTTAGAGAATATCTTTTTGTTTTGCCAATTTATACTTGACAAACTCTAATAGCCAATGCCACAGTTTCGTGCTAACCAAAATTAATGAAGGTAACAAAATTCTTCCACAGTCATTTGAATGTCCTTTTTGTGGCCGTATGCTTTGCAAATGTAACCTGGCCCAAATACAAGTCATTTACTTCAAAGTTTATATTCGGTTCTCAAAAAGGTTACTGGAGTTAAATAAAACTGTGTAGGTAGCTGAAATTGTTTATTAAAGTTAAGTTTGTCGCGGTTCTGCGAACGCTCAGCTGCTGTAGGTCGATGTAGGTATTGGGCGCCGTAGAGAGGATGAGGTTCAGGGTCGTAGGTTTCCGGCCCCTACCAGGACTGCAGCCACTGATGAACGGTGAAGAAGAAGGTGAAGGACAGGAAGAAGGGATAGGCACTTGAAAAACTCAATAATGTAATAATAATTTAAAGATAGAAATAAAAGGAAAAGAAAAGAATAGTTTAGCTCGCAAGCTGCGTCAAGACTGACTCGTTTTTGAAAATAATTTAGAATTCAGAATTTTGAATAATGTTCCAAAAAAGAAAACGCCAAAGAGATTACCGAAAAGAAGACTGAATTTAGAAGAGGTTGTACACCTCGTTACAAGTTGGTATCCAAAGAGTCCACGGAAGACCAGCGTCGTGATATCTAACTGGTATCTCGGCATATGCTGAGAGGATCCCTTTTTGATGCCTCATATATAGTTTGCTATTTTAGGATTATTGTTTAGTCTATGCACAGATACGAGTATGTGACACTGTATAAATATTTTTTCTTTCTCTTTCTTTCAAAATACCCACATAAGTAAAAAAAAAACAAAGTTTATTGACTCAAACTTAGGTTAAGTTACAAGTAGTGAATTGGCGAATTAGGAGGTACATAATAAATATACTTAAGCACAATTAATGGGCCCTGCTCTTTAACTAAGATTGCTCTTGTATTTTAAGAAGCAGTGTTCGATCCCGGCATTATTATTATTATAGTATCCATCCATCCAGCTTGACAACATTACAGATACTTAAATAGGTTAATTTTAATTAATAGTATATAGGCAAGAAAAAAAGAAAATATTATTAAATAAGTTGCGTATGACTCTAGAATAAAATTCTATGATCTTGCATAAACTGATTGTATAAACTTATAAAACGAAATATAAACTCCCCAATATTACACTTCAGATATTGAGTTTGTACGCGAACATAAATGTGCGAGTTTGCGTGCAAGTATATGAGTTTCCGTGGTGTATATTATAATTAGCTGAACCTGCTCGTACTTGGAGAGTTCTGGACCTACCGTTGGAAAATGTGGGTTTGGTTAAGAAATCGCGGGCATATCAGCCATAGAACAGCGATAGAGAGTAGCAATATGGAGCTCTAAAAATATCTACGATTATGCGGGTCCAGCGATGCGTTCGCGATAATCCTACAAGAAGTCGAAATTTACCATAAATGCTACTAATTAAACCATGGAATTCTATGTAGCCGAAGTGCTATTTGACTAAGACGGTCATGCAATATATGTACCTACCTACCCCTTGTATGGACGATATAGCCCAGTCGAAACTATGCCAATTATAAGACAAACTATGTACACACAAGATTGAGTTAGCCGTGGTATGTTGACTTTGTGTTCGAGATATTACAGACGTTATGTAATATACAATGTGCTTTTGTTACATAAACATCCGACTATAGATAATAGATGCGGATTTAGTAGACTGTCACAGCAATCCTTATGCCCCAATATCCTCCTTTTACAGACTAGACTTAGGGAATCCAACGTAAAGCGATAAAACGTTCAGGGAATTCGACGACGTACAGAAAATAGACTGGGAAAATGGATAAATGGTACTAGATGTCGTTTTATACATAAACATAAATAAAGTTTAGTAAATGAAATTGCTAACTTCTCCGGTCTAAATTAGAATGAAAATTTACAACGGAGAAGTCAGACGGATTGAGTAGAAAATGTTATATCAAGCGTAAGTTCAAGTATCTATTTAGCTTATTTGATAAGAACTCGCTGGAGTGTAATGTGCCTTACAAAGAGATGATCTACTGCATAAGAAAAATTCGCTGGTATTATTAGACATCTGTATTTACACAAACTAAAGGTACAGGCTTTTCTAGTGTTTAGTTTAGTTAGAACTTTAGTCCTCGTGGCATTTAGTCCAGTCAAGATATGAATATTTAGGGGTGTAACTTTCTATAATCTGAAAGGCCCTGATTTTTTGTACATAGACAGAGTAGAGTACCTATCAGTGATAATGTAAAAAATATTTTCTAACGGATCAGGAGTTTGCTTTAGGTATAGTGTAGGTATTTAATTATAGAACCTACAATATTAAATTAAAGTTACGACTGTGCACTTCATTGCGTTATAGAAGATGCTAAGATCGTTTAAAACTATTTTCTAAAAAATTAATCAATAGCTACTTTATATTTTCTAAAAATAGTTTATTGAATCGTGATAATTGCCCTCGGTGAAATTTTTCATAATTATAAAGAACTTATTGCTCGATTTTTTGAAAATAGTTACAAGGGTTTTAAGTATATTCCACGACGCAACGTAATTCACAATTTTTCATCATATAGTCTATGTTTTACTACTAAATATGTATATTATAACTAAATCAAGCTAACGATTGGTTAGAATGAATTGTTTTTATTCTACCACTGAAACCTGTCTAGAGTATCTACTCTATGCATGTGCAAAAATCACGACCTTTAAAATTATAGGAAATTAAAAGTGTTTCCTTACTGGACTAATGATATAATAGCAGTATTTGCGTGCTTCGGAGGGCACATTAAATAGTTGATCCCGGTTGTTTTTAAGTGAAGGCAGTTGTTAAGCCAAGTCAATGGCCTACAGACGACGACTGCGACTTAAAACATTGACTATCAGGTGGCCACAATATACATATGCTCACGCCAGGTGCCGCTTGGCGTAGGCCGAGACTATTGATTTCCGATTGCAACGTTTGTTCCTTCCACTCTCATCAAATGCTTCATACACGCTCGTCCGGTAGTGGTCGACCGCACCTGGCCATTTGTTAGTACGTCAGTCACTTGATTGACGTACGTCCTTCTTCGTCGACTTTTACCGACCACTTTAGGTAGCCACTAGCATATCCACCAATCCGCACAGGGCCATATGGGATTATTGCCCATACCCACGCCCAGTGAGAGGAGGTTGTGCCCAAACTTTGAGGATGAATAAGGCTGTTGATGATTAATAGCTCTATGAATACTGTATTTCTCTAAATATCATAGACTAAACAAATATTTATGGTGTTGTTAGTAGGTACTTATTCGTTTCACTATGATTGCTTGTATATTTTGAGGCAACATGGTATTTTACTCTTACTTATTGAAAAGCCTTGTTTTGTTGGAATATTGTTTTACCCAAGATCGTGTCGAGATTATAAATTATTTGTAGTGATTGCTTGTAATAGGTATCAAATTAATTAAATCTCATTGGCTTAGTTACTGACATACACAGACTTACCGATAGTAATGGTTGAGAAAAAAATATTGTGAGAAAATCGTATTGCTTAGAGTTCTGCATGTCGTCCGCCACAATCAATGCATTTTGTTGTACAGATAGGGCTATAAGAACTTTTTAGTTAATCGATTACTTGCGAGGGGGGACTGGCGATTATCGCAAAACTATCGTTGCTGTTGTTACTACGTATTAGGAATTTAATTTTTTACCCGAGTTATGGATGTTTTCATTTATAATAAGTATTTATTTACAATTAAAAAAAGTGGCCGCTATTATCAATAATTACTAGGCTACTTAGGTATTATTAAGCTTTTAGGGTTCTCGAGTGCAGGTCACAGCGATGTTTTTGATTTATGCTATATTTAAAAAAGAAATCATATAATGAGAGCGCCACTGGACGGAATTAAACCCTCTTTTTCAGACTTTACAAGTAATTAAGTACAAGACGACCTGTTTGGTGTAGTGGTTAGAAACTCTGACCACTATACCAACAGGTCGCGGGTTCGAATCCCGCTAGGGGCATATGTTTGTGTGATGAATACGGACATGTGTGCCCAATTTATGGATGTTTTCATTTATAATAAGTATTTATTTACTTATGTATTTATGTAGTATATCAACCATCTGGTATCGACAACACAAGCCTATAGTTGCTTACTGTGGAACTAGATGGCGCTGTGTGTATGTCTAAGGATATTTATTATAATTATTATTTATTTATTATTGTCGTGCAATTTTGTGATATTATTACCCGACTGCCCAAGGAAGAAGGGTAATGTTTCTCGAGTGTATGTATGTAGAGTTTCATGTTACCTACTGTAGCCTAAACGGATTGCCCCATATCGATGTGCATGGTGTGTTGGATGCATCTTGATCCCTGGAGTGTAATAGATATCCTTTATGGTAAAAAATGCAACATCTGAAATATGCCTTCCGGTTTGTTTGGCTTTTAAACTTGTAACGGTGTCGTTCTTTTGAGCTGATACTCATTAGTGGGTATTTTTTTTATATGAGAGGGCGGCAAACGAGCATGCGGGTCACCTGATGGAAAGCTAATCACCGCCGCCCATGGACACCCGCAACACCAAAAGGGTCACAGATGCGTTGCCGGCCTTTTGGGTTATTGGAGTTCAAATTCGAAATTTTAAACTGACTGACTGACTGATGAACTGATGAATCCTTTGTTTTGGGACTTTGATTTTCAGATTTCAACTCAGTCGCACTGTTATTTTAATCATTTTTTTTTTAATCTCAATAGTTAATTTTTTAGTTTTAAGGCCCTTTCCGTCCTCTGTACTTCCTGTTTCATGCAACAAATAAGTTGGTGTGGTGATCCGTGTTCGGTTTTGACTCTGGCCTGAGCTGTCCCGCCCCTTCTGTACATATACACCTCGTGACTCAATCCAGCTGGGCAAAGGTGGTCTGGGAAGGTCACAAACTTATATTGTTATTATTACAATCATTCGGCAAACAAATATAAATAAATATATATCCTTGAATATAAGTATCTACACACAACGCGATCTAGTTTCGCACTGAGGAACTACGCCTGTATTATGAATACCAGATAGTTGATAAACTACACAAATATATGTATTCTGTAAATACTTATTATAAACGAAAACATTCTTAATTCGGGTACACGTGTACATATTTATAATGTAAACACCACGACACCAAACAGGTTGTCAGAAATTATTCATCTTCCATAAATGTCCAAGCTCTGCATGCAGTCGGTCGCCGCCGGGGTAAGCGCATTGAGTTCTTCCAGGCCGCCGGGGAAATGCCTGCCGGGGCATTCATCCACAATATGGGCAATAGTCTGCTTCGGTGCACCGCAGTCGCGTACTGGTAGTCTTTGAACGTTATAGCGGCGGTGGTTACACTTGCCAAGCCTCGTCCACATCCTATTTAATTTTAATCCTGGACATAGATCAGAAATTTTCTGCAATTTTCACTCCTTCCGGTAATAATAAAAAGTCTGCCGGTATTTATTAGCAGTTCACACTACACACAGACGCTACGCCCGTTTCGTAAAAGGTTTTACCTACGAAATTGGAGATTTTTTTCTTCGTTAATCATAATGTGGGTACCAACTCCTACGATTCTATAGCTATTACCAAATTTGTTTTTTATTTGGAAAATAAAATATATTTTCAAGGTTTCACATGAAATATTCTTTAATGTCTGTGCTAAATCATATAATAAAAAAAACTTGAACACAGCTCTTTTCATGAGCTGCCCATACTATTTCTTAGATTCCCACAAACTTTTATAAAGGGGTTACTTTTAAAAATTAACACTGCCTATATTTAACTTAATGTTATCCGATAATACACACATAGTTTAGCTAAATTTGGATTTGCCGTTCCCAAAAAAAAATTCAAAAATCTTTGTATGGAGAAAACAGTCTTAATGAAATTCTTCATACAAAACGCCAATTTCATTGGTAAGGACCTAATAGAAATACAATTAAAGTAAATGGGTAATCAAATGACTTTTGGTGTTTTTCAACCGTGGCGTGACCAGTAATTACAGAGCAATTTAAGTACATTATATCGATCTGTACTGGCAGTGAAATAGGACTAACCTGTCTCTTTCACTTTTGACAAATACGAGCATAAGCGACATGATAACCTGTTTGGTTTGGTGGTTAGCAACTCTGACCACTATACCAAAAGGGTGCGGGTTCGAATCCCGCTAGGGGCATATGTTTGTGTGGTGAATACGGACATGTGTACCCGAGTTATGGATGTTTTCATTTATAATAAGTATTTATTTACAAAAAAAATGTATTTATGTAGTATATCAACCATCTGGTATCCACAATACAAGCCTATAGTTGCTTACTGTGGAACTAGATGGCGCTGTGTGTATATCTAAGGATATTATTATTATTATATTTCACACTACACACAGACGATACGCCCGTTTCGTAATAGGTAGTAGAAATACAATTAAAGTAAATGGGTAATCAAATGACTTTTGGTGTTTTTCAACCGTGGCGTGACCGGTAATTACAGAGTAATTTAAGTACATAATATCGATCTGTACTGGCAGTGAAATAGGACAAACCTGTCTGTTTCGCTTTCGACAAATACGACCAAACAATCAGGAGCATAAAGCAGTGTCATTGGGGCAGAGCTCGCAACATGGCATTTGGGGCAAATCCTGCTACGGCATGCGATGCAATTGCTCTATGACAAAGGATTATGTCTAATATGTCGATGATTGGAACCAAACAATCGTGAACATAAGTAGTGTCATGGGTGCAGAGTTCGCTACGTGGCATTTAAGCCAAATCTTGCTATGGCATGCGATGCTAATTGCTCTATGAGAGTATTATATCCAATATATCGATAATTAGAAAATAATAATAATAATAAATAATAAATAAATATCCTTAGACATACACACAGCGCCATCTATCGTAGTTCCACAGTAAGCAACTATATGCTTGTGTTGTGGATACCAGATGGTTGATATACTACATAAATATATTTTTTTGTAAATAAATACTTATTATAAATGAAAACATCCATAACTCGGGTACACATGTCCGTATTCATCACACAAACAATATGCCCCTAGCGGGATTCGAACCCGCAACCTTTTGGTATAGTGGGCAGAGTTGCTAGCCACTACACCAAACAACAAACATAGAAAAGAAGAGGGAGGCCACGAAAAAGATGGATGGATTGTGTGAGGGGTGATATGAACGAAAAGGGCGTGAATGATGAGGTAACGGCTGATAGAGGAGATTGGAAGAAAAAGACGTACTCTGCCGACCCCGAATAAATTGGAACTAGGGCAGGATGATGAAAGGCTGTACATATCGTGTGTAACCCGTAGGACAGTATTATAACGCCACAGAAGACCTCCCTTTTGAGTAAAACTTAAAGGCCCCTAGTGCAGTGTTGCGAATTTAGTGATGGCGAACAATAATTACCTTGAATTTTGTGGGAGTATGTAAATTGGAGGGACGAATGTTTGACAGCCTAAATTCAATAGTCCGTCCAGTGGACGATGGCCTGGTATCAAACCGACACAATTTACAAACTTTTAAAGGTCTCTTTCTTATTACTGACGCTTTCTGTTACCGCCCCGCCCATCTATCACCTGAATCCAGGTGCAGTTCGTGGTGTATACGAAAGCAGGGGGACGAGTTCCACTCGACATCCTTCCCACAGGCTGGCCTTAGTGCACTTTTGCATTTCATTGGCTACAATGAAAACTGAACTGAACTGGAACACTTCTAATCTTACTTGCACACTCTATTTATTTCTTTAATTAGTCTGCAATAGAGTCAAGCAGAGTACTATCTGCCTGCGGAGATACACTGTTGATTCTGGCTTACATGAGTTGCAGTGGGAGGAGTATGGGGCGGATAATGCCCTGTCTCGTTCCGTATTGAAAAGTAATCGATCACAAATACGTGCCAAGTTAGGAGAAAGCTCTTCAATGCTTGTGTTCCATTTAAAGTGAAGGCATTCTGTTACCCGACTGAATTATTCTGAATGTAAACTGGCATTGTAATGCGATTGACCAACAATCTGACTAACCAAATATCTACAGGGTACCTATTCCTCGGCTTAACGTTAAATAAATTTATAGAGTAAATGCTTTATTCTGAGGTTACTGACCTCCGACAAACTTGTTTGTTGAATCTGGCCAACTTGTTTAGCTATTGGTAAACATTAGAGAATAATTCCATTTCTACACTAAATTCAATTCCCACGTCGTCTTACTAGTGTGCAGAAAAAAACTTTTATATCCTAAAAGGCGTACGTTGAAGTTAAACCTATGGAACTTGTTTTAGCCTTTTGTTGCAGTGTCATATTTTTAGTAAAAGAATTCCTTTTGTATGTAATAGAAATCACTATTTACTCATACGTCATTATGCTTATTAAAGGTAATCATAATCGCCAGGCTTCGCAGGCGGGTAGACTTTTTCCCAACAGTGGACGTCTTTCGTCTGATGATGATAATACGTATTTCACGAATCGACATTCCGCCTTAAATTTCAGTGGTCTTATTGCGTGCTTATGGTCATATAACATATTTTAAAGTATTTGTAATTGTATTTAATTGTAATATAAATCGTAAAAATATTTGACATGACTAATTTGACATGTTTTAAATACTTGAGAGATTTTGTAATATATTAGTAATTGAGTTGATTTAAGTAGATATAAATATATTATAAGTTTTATTGAATTATATCCAACTACATATTTGCATGTCTGGAGAAGACTAAGTGTGAGAAACATACTAAGTATTTTATATTTCCACCAATGTAATGCAACCACATTTAAAGCAAATAAAGACATTCTATTCTATTCTATTCTATTCTATTCTATTCTATTCTGTTTTTGTCCATTTATATGAACTGAATTCACAGTAATAAGAAATCTTTGGGTTAGTTATTTTCGGTAAACTGCATGAAACAAAGATATATCGACCATATAAAAATTATAAAATTAGATATCAAATTGATCTATAGAAATTATCGCTTAAAATCCATTACACCACTACGTTGACGTAATACATTTAGTAGTGGTAGTAGTAGTAGTAGTTTGAACTAGTTTTTTATGCTATTGTTTTCCTAGTTGGTATAGTTTCTTTGGCATACTAAATGTAGTTACATGTACGAGTCCACCTTGACCCTTCCTCCTCAACACAAACACAAAATGTCTCCAACATCTGACGATCAAATCTTCCGTTCTTTCTAAAAAAGGATACACTAACCTTGTTCATTGATATTACGTCTTAACAGGACATAGATCTCATACAAAAAACAGTAACACAACTGTGAAGAGGATACAAGATCACATGTCTGGAGTTGGACGTATGTATTTCTTGACGGAATTGTCGGTCACTAATATTTTAAAAAGGTATGGAAAGTCTTATGATGTTGGTTTGTGTGTCAGAAGAGTTCGTTCAAAAAGTTATACAAAATTATAGTGTGATGACAACATGAAAGCAAGATTCATATAATTTTAATGAATCGTCTGAGAAGTTTTAGAAATTAGTCATGTGATAGTGACATAGTCTAAAAACAATCGCAGAGGTCACGCTGTACTTGTGACCTCACCCCAGCCCGACAATTGCCAAACGTTATTATATTACTCTCGTAGCGCATAGGCTGCCACCTGTTAACGAATTATTGGCATCGAATCTGCTGCGATAAATGAAGCATTAACGTTTTTTTTTTGAGAGGGCGGCAACGAGGTGGAAAGCAATCACCGCCGCCCATGGACACTCGCAACACTAAAAGGGTCACAGATGCGTTGCCGGCCTTTGAGGAAGGTGTAGGCTCGTTTCTTGAAGATTCCAATGTCGTAGTCGTTCGTTTGGCATTATAGAATCGTTTACCACTTGTCTGTACCCAGTGGTGTGATTGTACAAATTGTTGCTTGAAGCTGTTGACGTGGAGTTCATCATCATTTTCATATTAGCCACAGGACATCTAGTGGTGAACTTAGGCCTCCCTCAATGAATTCCAGAGCGACTAGTTCAGAGCGGCCTGCATCTCGTCTGTCCACCTTGTGAGTGGATGTTCTACTGCGCTTGCCAGTGCGGAGTTAGATAGATAGATAGATAAAGTCTTTATTTGTTTCCACAGTCACACACATACATTTAGCTTATACATATTGATACACACATAAGGTAATACACCAACAACAATAACATAATATTGTAACACTAACGCATGTGTGCTGCAGCAGTACAAATGGGTCATAGCTCAGTGTATTAGATTGCTCATTGAGCAAAACACTGATTTTCAGCTATCCCCTAAGGAGCAGAGCAACTTGGAACCTAAACCAGAGGAAATAGTAAGTATTAAGTAAATAGCAATTTTCAGACTCTTGAAATAGTGATAAATGAGTGAGATAGTATGTGTGAGTGAATATAAAGAGACGTAGTGTAAGTTGTGGAGCGCAAGAACAGTATATGCGTGACTTTATTATAGTTGTTCCACTCGAGAACCTTAAAACCCTATCGGTCATCAGTTCCTCGCGCTATGTGCCCTGCCCATTGCCACCTCAACTTGCTAATCGCTGAGCGACCTTCTTTCTCCTACGAATTTCTTCCTTCCTGATTTGTTCACAGCTTTACTTGAGGTGGAGTTACTGCTTTCTAATTATTCTAGTATGATGCGCGCACGATCTGCCATTTTTATACATCGTGTATACTAGCAGAATCCATTAGCCTCAAGCAAGTCACGGTGACTCGAACTAACCGGGACAAAAGAACCGCGGCCATTTCGATCATTCATTCTTTGTCACTTTACTATGACAGATTGGTTGTTGTATACCCACTTAGGTATCTGGGAGATACTCAGGAAAATTACCTACAGTTGGGTCACGACTATGCTAGGGTGTTTACGAGCTTGTGCTTTTGGTTCAATATCGAAATATGGAATACAAAATAGATAACACAATTATTAAAATAAATATAGGGCACATAGCCCGAAGAACTCGTACCGGTAAGCGACCTGATAATGGTCGCCCGAAATCGCTCGATGCAGCCGCTCGCTTTGGTAATCTATGAGGGAGGGCTATGTTCATCAATCATCAGTGGCTAATGTGATGATTAAAATAAGAGTCGTGTAGTTTTCGGCACGATAAAAAAATTTAGATCAGAGTCGTAAATGCAACTAAGGTTCTTTACACGAAAAGACATGCAGGTATTGGTATTGGTTGTATATGTGGCTGTTGCAGGTCATTAGAGCCCTGTATGACTGCGACCGTTGTCGATCTATTGTGATCGCCACGAACCTACAATTCGCTGCTCAGGTTTGCCGCTTCGAGAAATTGCAGTATTTTCCTGGTTGCGATAGTTTTTATCTCGTCCTAGTGCAATAAGTAGTCAAACAACTGGGACGTTTGTCAACATTGGTCTCGCTATAGCGAAGTAGAGCCATAGGACGATCTTGGGTTTTAGGTACTATCTCAGTGCTATTAGACGACTGCACATGCTGACTATTTTAGCCTTACGCAAAACACCATTCAGCCCTGTACCACGTAAAAATTTTTGTGTTCGATCGCTATTAATATTCCGTTTAGCGGGCTTGCTTTTGATTACTAAATTTGGTACCATGTAAGTGCCTCAGACTCTTCTAGGGCCATCTGGATTAGGGGATAAACGTCTACATATACGTATGGAGTTACCATAACGTCCAGTGCTTGACAAAGGCTCGCCCAAAGATGTCCACAACGAGGTTTATGTAGAATCAAATTTAGCAATCGAACGCAAACGAGCTAAATGGCAAAGTTTTACTTGGTACGAGTACAGGTGGTTTTTCCAGGTGAATTTGTGGTCAAAATTTACTACCTAGATACTCTTGCCCTCAGCAGAGAACGGAATAGTTGTGCCGTTTAGATTGGAGACTAAAAAGTCAATGCTTGCAGGTCAAGGGTACAAATCAGCAGGATTCGTCGGGAAGGGGGTGCTGAGGTATCATGAGTTGAACACGTGACCGAGAGTCGAAATTTTTTTTTTCGCAATATAAATTTTTAATTTATATTGCGAAAAAAAAAATTTCGACTCCCCATATAAAAGCGTCTGGGTCATTTCTGGCGTTTTATTGGCAATATAGAAAAGTTGAACTTTTTTCGAAAAAAATATTTTACTCCTGGAAACATCTTCTGTTGGCAATACCTAATAAACCCCTTTCAGCTTTCAGCCAACCCGACTAACGTTGTATGACTTGCACTTGGGCTCACAGCCTGTCACGTATGCATTTCTGTATATTTCAAACGGTGAACCATGGGTATTGTCGCAATCTTTAAACGTTTGGGTTAAGACCTAAACGCTCATGTAGACTCAAACCAGCGCTGAGCTCTTATAAGCTCAGCATATAGCTGAGTGGTTTCCCTTTCGCTGCTGCGGCACTTAGAGTGTTCTGTTATTTTATTTTCCCAACAATTGTTGTATATGTGTCGAAGTGGCGAATAAACAGTTTCTTTCTTTCTTTCTTTCATGTGATATTTTCGACAATAGTAGTAAAGTCGTGGATAATACACAATAAAAAAATTAAATTAAAAATGTTTATTTCTTTTTTTTTCATATATATTAAATTCATAAGGTTGAGGCTTCCTAGTAAGTATATAATACCTGTGGTAGGATGTAATATGCACATATACACTACACACATGCACCGCACACACATATAGAACTTTTTTGTTTTACAATCTTTGATTTGTTTTCACAGGTTTTATTTCACATGATTTCTTCTATCTCAACTAGTTTATATAAGCTGACATCTGGCGGTTTCCGAGGAGGGTTCCCAGTAGCCCGACAGGCGCGGTAAACGTTTATGTCGCGCGAGATAATATTTGTCCTGCTCATTCGCTTGGACGAAATATACAACTATCGCACTCTTACTCGTACGTCGCGCGCGTCAAACGATATCCTGTTACGGGGAATGGTGATCTATAAAAAAGGATAACATTAAGCTTCTATGTTTACCTCTAATTGGGCGCTATTGTTTACCTTCTGAGAAAAAATAAAGATGAAAATATAATAATTAGATTAGTACCTACCTACGAGTAGGTACCGTGGCGACGACTGTCCAAGGAGAACGCTTGGGATCGTGTGGTGTGATGGAGGCCGTGGTAGACGGCGCGTTGTTTTAAAAAGAAATGCTTTTAAATATGGAACAGAGATTCGGGAGAGAGCTCGCACCGCGGCTCCAGAGCGGTCTCTGATCGACCTATTTTATAATATTACTATGTACTAAAAGAGTCAATAAACAGAATTAATATGTGTAGCTCGGCCTTATCATTGACACACGTGTTACAGTACCTTATGTCTGTAAATAAAATCACTGGACAGTTACATCTCGGCGATGGATTATTAGAGTTATTTATATTTAGGAATGTGTCTTTTTTTATGCTCAACGAGTTGGTACTTGACCTCAATCACACCTGATGTTAACCTGATGTGAAGATGAAGTCCTGATGTGAAGTGGAAGCATACTGACCCGGAAACCCCAACACATCTGGGGGGCTGGCTATTTTATCTCTGACAACCGGAACACAACAATGCTAATAACATTAACAGACATTTAAAATGCCCTACCACCTACCAAACCGAGTAATTAAACATGAACCCCGCTGGAGATCGAGCCCGTGACCTCCTAATCGTAAACCCAATGTTGTTTACATTGAGCCACGGAGGCGGTTATTATTTTTGAATAAAATAGTTGCTATTTCTAATACTTGGGTCCTATAATGGTCCTACAAATTAGGACCACATAGAAAGTAACTGCACCCGTGCGAAGCCGAGTCGGGGCGCTAGGACTATAATACACAAAACTGTCGACAAATTCGGTCTATTTATAGACTGGCTATACATCGTTTTACATGCCTAATGAACTCGATGTTCGTTCGTATAGAAAACGGGGAAAATTATTCAAATATCATGTAGGTAATATATACAACAAAGCGAAGAAGGCGTCTTCTACATGGTACCTTTACTAATAATCCAGTACAAATATGTAATTTTTGTGGAGTAACTTCCTATTACCTAAGTTACTGATTTTTTTGTAGAAGGATCGAGTCAGTATCAGTCATCAGTAATAGAATGAAATTATTTTCTAATAATTTTATAGCTTGCTTTAGGTATAGTATAGATATTTAGTTATAAAACCTACATTATTAAATTACAGTTACCACTGTGAACTTTATTGCATTGTAGAAGAAGCTAAGACCTCCTAAAACAATTATCAAAAAAACTAAGCAATGGCAACTTTATATTTTGTAAAAATAGTTTATTGAGTGGTGATATTTGCTCTCGGTGAAATTATTCTTAAATATAAAGAAATAACTGATCGTTTTTTTTTCGAAGTATTTCTTCTAAGAAATTCAGAGCAGTAACTTTAATCAAATTTAGCCCTCAGGTTTCAGCAGAATACCAGTGTTTTGCCCGCGTCGGGCAAAACTATACACTGAGCTGTAGCCTTTTTGTATACACATAATATTTGTTGTTTCTGTACTTGTGTTTTATTGTTTTAGTTGTATTTTTCATATGTAAAATTTGATATGTGCGTGTACATGGATGCAAATAAATGCTTAAGAAGAAGAATAAAAATGTTTTCTAACCATTCTGTAGCTTAGTTTAGGTATAGTATAGGTATTTAGTTACATTGTTCAATAAAAAAACGTCGTCCAAGTGACGTCCAAAAAGATGAACAAATTGGACGAATTATATCGGATTGCACAACTAATAAAATTTCCGCGATAGAATGTTTGAAGCGGTTGTGTATTTTAGATTAATTCATTCTTTTTTGTGTTTTATTAAATAAATAAAAATGTTTTTCTTGTAACTGTTTTTCTTATTAACAGTATTCCGGCGAAAAAGAAAATCTACGATATTAAATTGAAGTTACCACTGTGAAACTTCATTGCGTTGTAGAAGATCCTAAGATCTCCTAAAACAATTTTGTAAAAACATAATCAATGGTTACTTTATAATGTTCTAAAATTAGTTTATTGTGTCGTGATACTTGCCCTAGGTGAAATTTTTATATAAAGAAGTTATTGATCGATTATTTTGAAAATAGTTACAGGAGGTCTAAATAATATTCTCCGACGCAATGAAATTCATTGTGGTAATTTTAATGTAATAGTCTATGTTTTATTACTAAACAAGCTATACGCCCGCGGCTTCGCCTGTGAGGAATAACATTTTCGCGGAAATTTGTTTATTAAAGTACTCACTTTATCGGGATAAAAAATGTCCTATGTCATAATCCAAGGTATATACTCTACCTATATACCAAATGTCATCCAAATCCGTTCTTCCGTTTCGTCGTGATTGACCAACAAAGAAAACATGCAAACTTTCGCATTTATAATAATAGATAGATACCTATACTATATCTAAATCAAGGTATCGATTTTAAAGAAAACATTTTTATTTTATCACTGGCAGGTACTCCATCCGTGTGCAAAAAATAGAGGCCTTTAAAGGCCTTTAAATAATCCTAAAATGATGGGAAGTTAAAAATATATCCTTACTGGACTATATATGGTATTTAGGAGTTATGACTATGTACCTACAAGTCTTGCTTCATTTCATTATCCTCTTTGTTTGTATTTGCAAATCTCGGAACATTAAAATTAAAACAAAAGAGTTTTGTAATGAAAAGGCATACGTGTTCACTTGAATACAAAGTAGGTTTAACAAGGGGCTTTGAACTTTTACGTGCCTACTTTGTATAAGGCTGATTAAAGCTCCTACATTAATATGTACTTTACATAAAAATGCGTCGTCTCGGTGTAGATTGCTGTGTGGCGTGTAAACCCAGGACGATGCTGGCTCCTATTAGTTTGGAGTTAGCCCTGGGTTTCTTCCAGATGCTATATGTAAAGTCAGATTCATGAGTGCATGTCCACTCCCAGAAGGCTAGCGTGACCTGTTAGTCTGTCCACAAGGACACAAGATAGAACCTTTGCATCTCGCTTACTCTTGTAAATAAATAAATAAATATACTATAAATAACTATAGGCTTGTGTTGTGGATACCAGATGGTTGATATAGTACAAAAATACATTTTTTTTTGATAAATAAATAACTATTATAAATGAAAACATCCATAACTCGGGTACACATGTCCGTATTCATCACACAAACATATGCCCCTAGCGGGATTCAAACCCGCAACCTTTTGGTATAGTGATCAGAGTTGCTAACCACTACACCAAACAGGTAGTAAAGGCTGAACATGATAGCAGGTGTCTGTCTCGTGGCGTTGTAGAGCCTAAACGCTGGTTAAACGAGTTGAGCGCTTTTTTTTATGCACAACGGGTTTCCACTTGACCTCAATCACACCTGATGTTAAGTGAAGATGAGGCCGAAGTTGGAAGCGTTCTGACCCGGAAACCTCATTTTATTTGGGGATTTGGGATATTTAACGATATTGGTGAATTAACGATACTATCGTCTTAAATATCGATAATTACTGATTTATAAATTGTCCCAATATTTTTGATTATGTAAACTTACAACATTTTTTTTTAATTATCATATTTTTATTTCTTAGTTTGTTGTTTTTGGACTTCATAGATTCTTGAGAAAAATGTTTGATTATTTTCCTACATTATCAATGCTTTAACAGTAGATGTTGATCATGGACACAATAAATGTTACAATACAACTACAATGTTAATTGGCATACAAACACAAATAACATTTATTGTCCAGTACAGTTATCATTAAAAAACTATTACAAAACATCGATTTTCAAAAATATCGATAATATAACGTCGATAATATCGATACATCAATATCAAAGTGTCGATATTATCGACATCATCATCAACATCGATTTTGAAATCCATACATCAATATCGATTTCTAAATCGATATTTTCTCAATATCGCCCATCCCTACTTAACTTATGATATTAAATGCAATATTGAGCAGTAACTTGTAAATAGATTTATGAGAAAATTAATGTTATAAAATACATAATAATTAAGTGCCTTATTTGCTCAATGTTGGCAATATCCGGTTTCAGAAATTCGTGTAATTTAGTTCGATGGAAGTTATTTTTACGCGACTGTCCAATAGGAAGGAGGGTACTTATCTATGTATATTGAAGTACACAGCGCCGTTACATTCATCTTGATTCACAGAGTGTAGTATATATACCTTTATCGTAAAAAAATTCAATATGGTGCCCGCAAAAAACAAGATGGCGTCTGCTTCTAAATATTCAAGCTAATGACTTGACCGAATGTAAAGTAGTAATAGTCTTTCTAGTTACTTTTTTAAATGCAATTGAGGTTTGTTATTTAAATATACTGGATGAGTTTTTTACTCTAAAGAAAATATTAGGTACGTGAAAAGCGTATTGGCATAGGTAGTTATTTTTTTTTTCAAAACCATCAAATAGGTCGTTTATTGAGTCCATTCCTGATTACGAACAACTTTCCCCAAGGAACAATAGACGAATTCGATCAAAAAATTTTTGATTGCTTATACAAAAATTTGACGTAGGGAAAAAAGCGGCAACTTTGAAGTGGGACTGGGCGGGTCACGTGGGCCGCATGCCGTGCGAGTTGTGGGCAAATGCGTCCACTATTTGGACTCCTACAACCGCCAGACGCAAACGGGGCAGACCGCGAAAACGGTGGAGAGACGAGCTTGACAGTTTTGATAAGGGATGGTTTGTGCTCGCCAAGAACAGAAACGATTGGAAACAGATGAGGAGGCCTTTGCCCAGCAGTGGGACACTATGGGCTCTTAATAATAAAAAAAAAATAATACAAAGTTACTATTCTGAAGCCACCTTTAGTAAAGAAGTCCAAAAAAATCGACTGAATCTGGCTATGGTTCCTAGTGGAAAATGGTTCGTAATCAGGAGTAGAGTCTCCAGCCAAAAATTGTTGACCTTCCATACTAAGGTCGGTTTCAGAATGGTTTAATTTGTATGGATAATCGTAAATTTTTTGATCGATTTCGACTAGTTTTGCTTAGGGAAAGTTGTTCATAATGAAGAGTGGCGTCACCAGTTAAAGGGAATTACATAAATTCAAATTTAATTTAAACGTTTATTAGAGTCGCCTGTTTTTTTTTCTTTTATAAAATGATAACCTAGCACATTCAGCTTCATTGTAAAAATCGTCCTATTAGAATAATCTTTACTTTAGTTACATAACACAACAACAAGTTACATAACAAGTTAGTTAGTAAACACAGATGCTTTGCGGGATTATTTTTAAATTCAAATTCAAATTATTTATTTTGCCAGAATATAGGTACACAATGGTGTTTTCGTGTTAAAAATAAGGCCCATTACATTCTGCCTTTTGAGCATGCAAAATTTAACGAAATATATTTAATTATAACTACCTATTATTAATTAATTATACACTTTAAATAACCCGACTTGCAAGGAATGTTTAAAAATTGTCAACATTACAAAATTAATGTCAAATCTTCAAATGAATGTCAAAATTAAATTAAAAGTGTGTATTGGTATTGGTCGATAGGAACAAACGTGCAAGTGGATTATATGATAAGCCAAAGGTACAACTTTCCTTACTTACACACTTCACTTACAAATTTCACACACTTAATACACTGCCTCTGGCAACTAGTTATATTTTTATTCTTTGAAGGTCAATACTCATGCCGATTTCTGCTTTTGCAAACACCACCGCTTATATTCCATTTTAGAAGTCTGAATTGTTTCTTACTTATCTAAACCTGTATATATTATTTGGTTTATTGGCATAGGTAGTTATTTTTTTTTTCAAAACCATCAAATAGGTCGTTTATTGAGTCCATTCCTGATTACGAACAACTTTCCCCAAGGAACAATAGACGAATTCGATCAAAAAATTTTTGATTGCTTATACAAAAATTTGACGTAGGGAAAAAAGCGGCAACTTTGAAGTGGGACTGGGCGGGTCACGTGGGCCGCATGCCGTGCGAGTTGTGGGCAAATGCGTCCACTATTTGGACTCCTACAACCGCCAGACGCAAACGGGGCAGACCGCGAAAACGGTGGAGAGACGAGCTTGACAGTTTTGATAAGGGATGGTTTGTGCTCGCCAAGAACAGAAACGATTGGAAACAGATGAGGAGGCCTTTGCCCAGCAGTGGGACACTATGGGCTCTTAATAATAAAAAAAAAATAATACAAAGTTACTATTCTGAAGCCACCTTTAGTAAAGAAGTCCAAAAAAATCGACTGAATCTGGCTATGGTTCCTAGTGGAAAATGGTTCGTAATCAGGAGTAGAGTCTCCAGCCAAAAATTGTTGACCTTCCATACTAAGGTCGGTTTCAGAATGGTTTAATTTGTATGGATAATCGTAAATTTTTTGATCGATTTCGACTAGTTTTGCTTAGGGAAAGTTGTTCATAATGAAGAGTGGCGTCACCAGTTAAAGGGAATTACATAAATTCAAATTTAATTTAAACGTTTATTAGAGTCGCCTGTTTTTTTTTCTTTTATAAAATGATAACCTAGCACATTCAGCTTCATTGTAAAAATCGTCCTATTAGAATAATCTTTACTTTAGTTACATAACACAACAACAAGTTACATAACAAGTTAGTTAGTAAACACAGATGCTTTGCGGGATTATTTTTAAATTCAAATTCAAATTATTTATTTTGCCAGAATATAGGTACACAATGGTGTTTTCGTGTTAAAAATAAGGCCCATTACATTCTGCCTTTTGAGCATGCAAAATTTAACGAAATATATTTAATTATAACTACCTATTATTAATTAATTATACACTTTAAATAACCCGACTTGCAAGGAATGTTTAAAAATTGTCAACATTACAAAATTAATGTCAAATCTTCAAATGAATGTCAAAATTAAATTAAAAGTGTGTATTGGTATTGGTCGATAGGAACAAACGTGCAAGTGGATTATATGATAAGCCAAAGGTACAACTTTCCTTACTTACACACTTCACTTACAAATTTCACACACTTAATACACTGCCTCTGGCAACTAGTTATATTTTTATTCTTTGAAGGTCAATACTCATGCCGATTTCTGCTTTTGCAAACACCACCGCTTATATTCCATTTTAGAAGTCTGAATTGTTTCTTACTTATCTAAACCTGTATAGGTTACCCACTCAACCGTCCGCGGTTACACCTGTAACCAAAAAAAGACCAGTCTACTGTCTGTGGTTACAACAGTAACCAATGCGCGCTACCTTGATGCGGTTCGAAACAATTCCTCCTATTATCCTGAAGTTGAAACTGTTTGGGAGAAAGAAATTCAGTGTGACCACTAATAAATAATGTTCATAGAGGGCAGTATTATGTTGTTCTCATAGACAAAAAAATGGCAAAGTTAGTTCGTTCAGTCAGTTATCTGTAGGGAACAATGTACGTAAGTAATTATAATGTTTTTACATATTTCTGGGCTTATTATATGTCATAATGATGGTGAGGATTAGTACTTTACGATTATGCATAATTATTACAGTTTGTAGCGATATTTCGAGTATGATTTTATCAGAATTTATATTAAGTATCAATATCAATATCAATTTTCATGGTTTATTTAACGATATCTTATATTATACGCAGTTTTTAGTATTCTAGAATAATATTTTCTGTATTTGTATTTATATTGTTTTAATCTGTAAATCCTTCACCTATGCTCACATATTTTTTTTGTCGCTACAGCTGGTGTTGTTTACCAGATATAAAGGTTTTGATTAATAAAGGCGCCGTGGGCGCAGCACAAAAGTGCGACCGCGCGGAGTGGACAGTAGACTGGAATTTGGCCGCGCGGGCCGGAGGGTTGAGTGGTTACAGATCATTGGCAGAATAATTACTTTTACCTGAGCTATTTGTTTGTTTGTGACACAAATGTTAATATCATTGTTGTATTACGGCTTTTTGTAAAACAGCCTTTCCAAATAAGTCGAACACGTTTCCAATTCACTGAAGAGGTATGTTTGAGGTCAGTCAGTTATTTATTTTGTGATTTTGGTTCCTTTTGGTTTGTGACAAAGGTTTGGTCCTTGTTCAAGTCAAATCAAAAATGCTTTATTTTGTAGGTACACAGGGTACATGAAATGTACACGTGGATGGAGGTGTACCCATCGCCGCTACACATGAAAATCTATCGACGTTTTTTGGTGGAAGTTCATTAATCGCCTTTTACGTCACCCACAGGAAGAGATGGGTTGGTTATTCTTTTTATGTGCCGTGTAAGAATCAATTTCCATTTCCTTCCAATAAAATAAGAATTGCAATAATAAATATCAGAGAAGTCATGGTGAATAGCCAGTTTGTGATAAACACATTCAGGAAGATTGACGATTACATTGCTATTGTCTTACGAGAGCTATGATTGATCGGTTGTTTTGTATGCGACCGACTTTATGTTACTAGGTAACTTGGTTTCACTTGCGTCATATAGATATTTATGTACAGTATTATATAGATATTTAGTTATGTTCAACCGCCTCCGTGGCACAATGTAAACAACATTGGGTTTACGATTCGGAGGTCGCGGGTTCGATCCCCAGCGGGGTACATGTTTAAGTACTCGGTTTGGTTGGTGGAAGGGCATTTTAAATGTCCGCCTGGCTAGCTACCACCATCTTATCTAAATCTGCCGTCAATCAGCAATGTTAATAGCATTGTTGTGTTACGGTTGTCAGAGATAAGATAGCCAGTACCCCAAATGTGTTGGGGTTTCCAGGTCAGTACGCTTCCACCTTCGACCTCATCTTCACTTAACATCAGGTGTGATTGAGGTCAAGTACTAACCGGTTGTGCATAAAAAAAAACAAAACAGTCAGATTCCAAATTGCAGCCGTAGTCTAAGTTCAAACGATTGTTTTTTTCGAACACTATCGAATTTCTAAAGGAAAATACCTTTAGTTCTTGGAGTAGATAAGAACTACATAAGAATGGTACTTAATAGTACAATACAAATGTTTTCGAAATAAATTTTACTTAAATAAGTAGACTATACAGGGTGAATTTGAATTCGTATAATTCCCACTCGTGATTACGAATAACTTTACCCAAGGAACCATAGACGATTTCGCAAAAAAAAAATCGATTACCCATAACAAAGCAAACCATCAAGAGACCACCTTTAAAATTTTCTCAAAAAATTTTCATGTACATGTACAGCTGAATAAATGTTTTTCTTTCTTCTTTCTTTCTTTCTTTAGTAAGGAAGTCCAGCAATTTTCGGCTGGTGACTCCACTCCTAATTACGAACAACTTTGCACTAGGAACCATTGTCAAATCCAGCCGAAACTTGTTTCGACTTCCATACTAAAGGTGGTATAAGAATTGTTTACTTTGAATGGGTAATCGAAATTTTTTTGATCACATTCGACAATGGTTCCTTGGTGAAAGTTGTTCGTAATCGGGAGTGAAGTCACCAATAATCAGGAATTACACGATTTAAATTTCACCCTGTATAGTGATAGTCTAGACATCTCTTTCCACTCGTTAGCTAAACATAAAGTCTGTTACTTATGAACTAAAGATTTTTTCCATTGTGTAGTTTCAGGCAGTGGTTCCGATAAAATGTGTGTGTGAGTGTGCGATGGAATTGCACGATCTTATTCCACCGTCCCCTTTCCATCTTCGGACAACCACGCGCGGGGAGGGTTTCCATCCATATGTTGTCAACATACCGAACATCCGCACTAAGCGCTTTGCTTCATCATTTATAATGCGCACTGCTGCTAAGATATGGAACTCACTGCCCGCGTCGGTTTTTGCGGCCCTTACAACCTTGAGATCTTCAAGTCTAGAGTGAATATGCATTTACTGGGTGCGCGTGATACATCTTCGCCAACATCGTCACTTTCCTTCAGGTGAGATTGTAGTCAAACGCGAAACCAGTTTTTAATAAAAAAAATGTATTTATATTATTTTGTGCATACTGTATTCACCTATAATTAGGTGTGCATTAAGTTATATATTGAAATGTGCCTGCATTAGTGCAACGTCTGTTGGTAAATAATAAAAAAAAATGGAATGTGACTGCAATTTTGAAACTGACTGAATACCTCTTCTCTAGTATCTAATCTCTAAGTAGTACAAAACAAATTATTTCCACGTCTGTCTATGCGCAGAGTTGTTCTACATAACGCTACGGGTTTTGATAGATTTTTCACTATCATTTCGAGATATGTATAAAATGTTTATGTATTAAGTAGATACCAACAACAGTTGTCTATAGTTTTTCATGAATTAATAAAAAAAATTAAATTCTATCTTGTCTAGATTGATTCAAACAAATTGTACGTAGCGTCTACTTGATATAGTAACATGTTTCCCATTGAATTTACAATTCCATTACAAGCGAAAGCATTACCATAACATTACATATAACGTGAATAAATTATGTTAATAAGCAAAACTTTTTTCCACCTACCTATATTATACACATCCTTCGAACATAACAGATGGCACTCAAAAAACTCCGAGCACACGCCAAAGTTCGCACTAGTACCGTCATAAGTTTCAAAAGTTCGCTTTATAATGAATCAATTTGTTATTTTGACAGGCAGGGGAGAGCGGGGCGAGGTGGAACTGTTTGCGCGAGGGACACGGGCTAATCGTGTAGAGGAGAGTCGGGACTGCGGGCTTGGCGTATATCGTAGTACACTGCGCAGGCGTCAATCGTACCGCGCGCTGTAGGGTTGCCATGGAGCACATAATCCGAGATTTCACAGTTAATCCACAACTATTACAATTTGGGTGGACTTTGGCTTTATCTTTTGCGTGCACTGCGAAAGAATTAAATGTTTAATTCCAGTTTGTTTTACTTTAAACAGGTATGTATTTATTTCAGAGTCACCCTTACGAACTATTCAAAAGCATTAGTAACTCTTATTCCATAAATCTCGTTCAATGGATTTTAAAAATAAACCACTAATGTGGACAATACAAAGTTTACAAAACGGAAGTTACGAGTTCGATACCCAGTGGGGCACATGTTTAATACAAGCTTGCTGTTAGTGTATTCAAAAAAAATGGCCGTCAGCACTGTAATCAACGTGTATTAGAGACTAGCTTTCCGGCCGCGGCTTCGCCTGCGTGGAATAACTTTATCGCAGAAATTTGTTTATCCCGCAGGAACTACTCACCTCGATAAAAAATAACCAATGTTTTTTTATTTATTTATTTATTTCCAAACTTACAACTATCTTTACAGGTTCACCCTAATGCGATAGTGCAGTGAAGACTTTACTTACAGTAGTTTATTTTATTAATTGTTATTATTTGTTACAAATTGCAATTTAAAATTACAATTTGTTACAAATAATAACAAGAGCTATATTTGTGAATTCACTCAGAGTACAACTGAAGAGGTCTATCTCCTCCGCAATAACGTTTAGAGTGCGGAGTGCGCGCGTGAGAGGTGCCTTAGCGAGCAAGTTAGTCCGGCCGCGCGGCTCCACCAGCAGCAGCAGCAGCAGTTGTCCTAATCCAATAATATTCTACCTATATACCAAATTTAATCGAAATCTGTTCATCCGTTTCGCTGTGATTGAGCAACAAACTAACAAAAAAGCAAACAAAGAAACACACATCCAATTCGTTCTGGTCCTCAACAATTTGATGTTTTTACCATCGACTCGCTAAAAAGAAGAATATTAGTTAGAAGATAGCCAGTTCCCCAAACATGTTTGTAGTTCCAGGTGAGCACGCTTCTATCTTCAGCCTCAAATTCACAAACTTCAGGTGTGATCGAGGCCAAACGTTAACCAATTGTGTATAAAAAGAAATAAAAATAAAAGAAAATAGCATCGTCGTTATTCCACGAACCTCATAACCTTGAGATCCTTAAGTCTAGGGTGAATAGGTGGGTATTTACTGAATCATGCGATTCATTGTAGAGCCTCGAACACTGTCGCAAGGTCGCCGGTCTCTCAGTCTTTTACAGGATGCAAATGAAAAAAAAAAATTTTTATAGGAGAGGGCGGCTAACGAGCACGCGGGTCACCTGATTTCAACACCAAAAGGGTCACAGATGCGTTGCCGGCCTTTGAGGAAGGTGTAGGCTCGTTTCTTGAAGATTCCAATGTCGTACTCGTTCGGGAATACCGCTGCAGGAAGTCCGTTCCACAGGGTCCGTCGTACGTGGTAGGAAGTTTCTTGAGAAACGTACAGTGGTAGACTTCCACTCATCCAGGTGATGTGGATGGAATTTTAATTTTCGGCGAGAAGTGTGCATTGGAATTACATAATCTTATTTCACCATCGCCATTTCATCTTCGGAGGAATGGGGAGAGATTCCACTCGTATGTAGTTAACATACCGAACACTCGCACTAAGCGGTTCGACTTTTCTTTCATAATGCGAGCAGCCAAGGTACCTATTGAACGTTCCGGCGTCAGTCTGCTGAATCCTACAACCTTGGGATCTTTAAGAATAGGAATCTACTGAGATAGCATGTTTCAGCATCGATCACATCGTCACTTTCCATTGCGGGATATTGTGGTCTTTCTTTGACTTTCCATCAGATGAGATCGTGAACAAATATGTCATATGTCCTTCAATAAAGTTGTTTTTTTTTTTTTATAAATTCTGTCAATTAATAACACTTTCCCAGATATTTACTGTCTTCTGCTTTACCCGCCTTGTTCTTGGCTTGGTCAGTATTGAATGCCATGTTGATACAACCGTAATACAAGCCTATAATAGCTCATGGCCGGTTCGGGTGGTATAAACTGCCCTTTATGCTATTTAGATCGAAAATGTCATTAAAAATATCCGTGAGAACCCAAGCATCTGTCCTGTTGTGTTGAGGTACTTGAGTGTGTATTAAACTTCTTACAAATGGGCGTCGACGTATACGCTTCAAGAATATACAGCGAGAATTTCTGTGATTATTTATTGTCACAATATTTAAAAAAAGAAATTCTATCGCTTTTTATCACCAACGTAAAGAGATGTTTAAGTTTGAAGCGTATGTCTGTCTGTGGCATTGTAGCTGAACAGATTTTAAAACCATTTTTAAAGGCTTGTATTGGCGAGATGATTTTCCAGCCGTTTCGATGGTATTTAAAGCACACATCACAAAGCGCCATCTAGTTCCACACATAGATTTAGAATTATTGATACCAGATGGCTACTATTGAAATATTTTTTTTGTTAAAATTACATATTATAAATATTACATTATGTCTATTGTAATATTTCCAATAAGCTTACACTTTATGAGATTCGAATGTTTATGGCGATTGGGTCTCAAAAGCCGGTACTCAATATCACATTTATTTTCTGCCTAGAGGTGTTTCCTAATATATGTAAGGCATTTTGTTTGGAAATGCTTAATTATGTTATTAATTAATATGTGAAACTATAAAGTCCATAAGTAACAAATTGCCGTACCCAAAACATTTGTAAAACTATGTATTTCTTATACAAAAAAAGTCCTAATTCATCATACAAAAATATGCCCTTAGCGGCATTCGAATCTGCGATCTTTTAGTACCCATAGCAGTCAAGATTGTTAATCACTACACCAAACAGATCGCCGACATAGTGTCTCGTAATTTAAGATGACACTCCAGAGGGTGAGAGGCTGGTAATCTGTCACAGTACCGACACCAGACTATTAAAAAAACTACGTTATAATCTCGTAGATTAAGCACTTATTTATGAGCCATATGATTTTTTGTGAGAAAAATTTTAAACTTTTTATATACATGTAAAGTGTTAATAAATGTAGTTGTAAGCAAAATCTTGTTTTGTATATAAATGTAGACAGTTGTAAAGAAAATACTTGATTGGTGTTTCTGGATTATGTTATTGTGTTCATAGTTTCTTGGAGTTTTTCTAATTGTTATATTTAGACAAAGCTTATATTTATGGTATACCTGAAACATGATTTTTTTTTGTGGTTAACTGGATACGCGTTTGACCACAATCTCACCTGATGGGAAGTGACGATGTGGCCGAAGATGAAGTACGCGATCTCAGTAGATGCCTATTCACCCTGCTCTTGAAGATCCCAAGACCAATTAGTTGGTCAGCTGCAAGTATGGAATCGATTCTGGCTATAAAAATATGGAGAATTTTTTTTTTCCCTTAATTATTTGTCTAATTAAGTAATGTTAAACACCATACAAGCGGAAACATATCAGTAACTGAATTCGAAACAATCCTCTATTTTGATTTTATTTTTTCTAGCCATATTGATTACTAAATATATTATTATCTAATTGGGGTGTATCGGGTTTTTGGTATACAAAATACAATCTTGTAATCTTGTAAGATAAAATCTCTTGAATCTTCTGTGTGTCAGAAATATTGACAAGAAAAAAACCTGTAAACTCGGGGATTGCGCAAACTCTAGTCATAAATTCAGAAATTATTAAATAGATGTCGGTGATTGAAATGCAAAGCGTCTATCCGTAGAGTATAAATATTTTAAGCTTTTCGTCACAATATATTTTTGAAAATAAATGTATTGTGACGAAAAGGTTAATATGTTTATACTCTTTAAAATTATCTCCAAGTGCCACTGTAGGTCTCAATTTATAAATTTCCCGAACGGCTCGTTTCTTCAAAACAAAAATTGTATTTATATCCGCGGAATTTTCCCACAGCAGGATACCGTAAGTCGCCAGCCTATGGAAATTACTAAAATAAACTAGTCCAGTAGTAATTTAATAGTTTCCTACAACATTCCTCAGAATTGCAGGCTAAGAATTCAGATTATTTCCTTGTTTCATGCTTTCAGTTCGTTTTTCCGAAGGCGGGTTTTATTTCTTTTTCGACTTTTTTTGAATGCCTGATAGTTTAAAAAACAATACATTACAAATATACTTTATTGCACAACACTGACTATTTTGAAATAAAACAGTGATTGATTGATTTGAAATCGTCTGTTTTACTTAAAATAGATAAAATAATAAATATCTTTGCACATACACACAGCGCCATCTAGTTCCAGACTGAGCAACTATAGGCTTATGTTTTGGATACCTGATGGTCGTTATACTACACAAATAATTTATTTTTTTTATGCACGAGGGGTTCGTACTTGACCTCAATCACGCCTGATTTAAGTGAAGATGAGGTCGAAGGTGGAAGCGTACTAACCCGGAAACCCCAACACATTTGGGGGACTGGCTATCTTATCTCTGACAACCGGAACACAACAATGCTATTAAAATTGCTGCTTGGCGGCAGATTTAGATAAGATGGTGGTAGCTAGCCAGGCGGACATTTTAATATGCCCTACCACCAACCAAACCGAGTACTTAAACATGTACCCCGCTGGGGATCGAACCCGCGACCTCCGAATCGTAAACTCAGCGTTGTTTACATTGAGCCACGGAGGCGGTTAAATACATATTTTTTGTAAATAAATACATATATAAATGTTATGATTTATGTGTTTATGTGTCCATTTCTTTAGCCTAAATGGCTTGGCCGATTTCAAAATCCATGGTTGATTCGTCGTGATCGCTGAAGTGTCAAAGAATACATTTTATGATGAAAAATCCAATATGGTGCCCGCGAAATATCAATATATGCTGTCGAGTTATTTGCTTTTTAAAGTCATATTGTTATTTAATTTAAATATTCTGCAACGCATCTGTGACCCTTTTGGTGTTGCGGGTGTCCATGGGCGGTGGTGATTGCTTTCCATCAGGTGACCCGCATGCTCGTTTGCCGCCCTCTCATATATATAAAGAAAAAAAAACAATTTCATCGTTGAACTCTGAAATTTAATTACATCCTGATGCCGCAGAGGTACTGTCTGCCTAAACCATGAGGAACGATGATCGTGTGTGATAATTGATATTTTATTTATCAATTAAAAACTTTATCATCTCTGGGACCCAATATCTCAATCCTTATAAAGCAGAGGTACCTACTGCCTGCCCAAATCGTGAGGATCAAGGATCTGTCGATTTTAAATAAATGTCGTAGATACCATGAATAAACTTACCATTTATCTCAGATCATGCTGCTCAATCTGATGCAGCAGGTGTATCTACTGCCTGCTAAACCATGAGGATTGAGGATATGCTGTTTTTGAATTGATATTATGAGTGCTTCATATTGATTTGTCAATTTCGCGTTAAATGGGCCCTACATAATGCCTAATAAATACGCTGGACAGGTTTCAGAGAATAAAGTGTGACGTTAGTTCGAAGGATAATGGTGAAACGAAGAGGTTGCTAAAAGCACTTTCTAAAACAACAAACTTTGCTCCCGGCAAAATTTTTGACATCGCGGTTTGCTCACTCCAAACAAATTGCGAAACCGCAGACCACCCTGGTCGAGCAGGCACGGTGTATATGTATGTATAAAACCAGCCAAGTGCCTGTCGGAAACGCGTAAATCTAGAGTTTCATAGGATGCTAACCGTACATCTTCTTCAAATCCATCTTGCACCGAGTGAGAGAAAGAAGAAACCAGCCAATGTATGGGCTACTCCAGACTAAGATGGGAAATTTTTGGAAGTTACACCTTTAGGAAGAAAAACTGCAATATGTGAAATACATACATACATCATAAATTATGATCATGCCTATTTCCCGTTGGGGTAGGCAAAGACTATTGACTTCCACTTGCAACGATCCTGACATACTACTTTTGCTTCTTCCACTCTCATTAAATGCTCTCGTCGAATAGTGGTTGACCTGACCCTTTGTGAGTACGTCAGTCACTTGATTGACTGATATGTGAAATACTAGAACTTTATGAAGTTCTGCAAGAAAACTGGAAGATCATTGTCTCTCTGGCGATTTTCTAAATTTTCAATTTATAGTTATTAATTTGGAAATGGCGTTCACAGATATTTCGAAGGAAAATGTGGAAATAAGCTCTTTTGAAAAATCACTTCTCTAACGTATCTTATTTCGAGCTACTCATTATACTTAGTGTACCTATCCTATACCCTTCGTACACTAGAAATAGCCGCAAATTTTTCTCATCGCGTTCTCCTTTCTATACGAGTAAATTGCTAAGCCGCAGACTCCCGTTGTAAGTACAAAATGCGCCGAGGGACGCTTTCACCCCAATGTAATCACCCTAAGAACAATGAGGCTGTGTAACGAGACTTTTTCCCTTTAAGGAAAAGGTAATTCACACCTACTTTAATTTAATAATCGGCCGGAATATTAGCTTAACAATCTACCAGCCATTCTGATACGCTATTTAGGTAGCCATCTTCCATCTGGTATATAATAATAAAACTGTAAACTTTACATGTTTGCTCATTGAAACTATTTGCACGAACAACAAATTGGAGGGTAGTATTATCTACATCACAGATTTAATTATAGTACTTGCATTAAATTCACATTATATAGACTCCAAAAAAGTATATTTTTTAATGAATGATCACCCCTATCAAAGTGAGATTTTTTAACATAAGAAAAAAAATAGGGCATAAAAAAACTCACCAAGTATACTATCTGTGGAGACTATTTTTGCCTATGCAATGACTATTTTGTTCTACTTTACATTATAATTTAACGACTGTCAGCTTCCCGAAAAATAAATAAATATTAATATGGATTACGTCCTTGATTAAAACACAGTGTTCAGGTGCAGATGAGGAATGATGATGTCAAATAATAAATTGGCCTATACAGGGCGTCCCAAAGTTATGGGACATGAAGGGGAAGTACCTTAAATATCGTAGATAGTGAATTTTGCTCAAAGAAGACTTTATGTTATTTTTAAAAGTTAGTAATTCTGCATTCATAGATTTTCTAAAAATTGTTTGCTTCGGCTGGGAATCGAACCGACTCAAATGTGAAAAAAAAAACACCCTACTTTTATGATGCCAGTCGAAAGAATAGCTAAAAAATAATAACTCTGCCTAAGTAACATAGTATTTTAAAAGAAAGGAACAACGTGAAATTAATCATTTTAATCAAATAAAAAACATACATGAAACTGCCGTAGTCAATTAAGTAGGTATTTTTTTGTAAATTAATTAATTAAATGCTCAAAATGTGATCCCTCTTGTCTTACGCAAATCGCCAATCTTTTAATGAGCCCGCTGCCTGTTGATTTTCTAATCATTTTATGGTGAACACTCGATGTGATATGGCACAATTCTGTTTGCAACTCGCCTACGTTCTCGTATCGCTTTTTGTATAGCATATCTTTCACGTATCCCCAAAAGAAGAAATCTAATGGTGTGAGGTCCGGGGATCTGGCCGAAAACTATGTTAGTACCTATTTTATGAAGTGGGTACTTATTTACGAATAATCAATGCTATCTTTGGAATGATAATATCGCTACTTTTCGAACGTCGTCGGCAATAAATAACTTTCTTGAAATTTGACTCAATCATTTTATGTTGTTCCTTTCTTTTAAAATACTATGTTACTTAGGCAGAGTTATTATTTTTTAGCTATTCTTTCGATTGGCATCATAAAAGTAGGGTGTTTTTTTTTTCACATTTAAGTCGGTTCGATTCCCAGCCGAAGCAAGTAATTTTTAGAAAATCTATGAATGCAGAATTACTAACTTTTAAAAATAACATAAAGTCTTCTTTGAGCAAAATTCACTATCTACAATATTTAAGGTACTTCCCCTTCATGTCCCATAACTTTGGGACGACCTGTATATAAAATACTTCACCTTCACTCCGTGTAACGCTCTTACACCAAAACATGGCTATAAAATATAAAGTGTGATAAAAACGGGGCCGCATAGCGCGCATTTTAATACACCTCAGGCGATGAATAGTACAAATATTTTAGCAGTGGAAGCTCGTCACGTAGAGGCCGCCTTCCCTCGAGGTTCGGGAAATGCCAACGCGTGCTCGACTCCGATATGAAATGCTCGGACGTGAGTATATTGTGATCTAGAAGTGTCTATTATAGGTGAAAATTAGGGAAAATAGGCTGTTTACTGGCAGAACGAAAATGGTTGACATCTAGTGCGGTGCCATCAGTAATATGAACTCTGCAATTTGTTATATTTATTTTACTTACCTGCATGTCGTATTAGCTGTGTATTATTTTAAGTACTGCGTATATTATAATCGTAAGAGATTTTCTGGCAATAAATAAATTTTATATATTTTTTGTACTATATCAATTTCATATTAGTGCTTCTAAGGACAACAAAATTCCGCCTCTATACTCTAAATAAAAAAAAATCATATTCGTAAATTAGAGTGTAGCCAATGAGATGCAAGGTAAACTCTAAGAATGATGTAAATGAAGCTAGAGTCCTCATTTATTTATTATACAAACCACGGGCTGCTCTTTGCTAGATTGCAATGAACTTTGATTGCTGATCATCAGATTTGTAACGCAATAAATGCTAATATGGTTATCAAATTTAATTATTTTTATTAATATTTTTTTTATTAAACTCTTTAATAATTTTGTGATTCTGTCGGTTTTTTTATCTTATGTTTGATAATCACTTTCGTTGGACGCTTCGTAAGTTGAAGTTAAACTATGATATGATATTGTAAAACAGTGCTGACTAAATCTAATCCGATTTATACAAAGTGAAGATAGTCTGATACAAATCCACCGATCTACACCGATTAATAATTGACTTATTATTATGGGAATAAGATATAAAATAATATAAGCTGACTGAAAATCTTGTAACCATTACAAAAAATACTATATCTGATATAATTGAAATTTAAAGGTAAATAAATACCTTTAAATTTACAACAAGTACGTTTTACATTGCCTCGCAGGTACGCTCAATACAATCGTCGAGAGCCACTTCCATTCGCTTTACGGTGACAAGATATAAACAGGCAAGCTCGTTGCCTCTGTCACGGGATGTACCCAGTCGTGCGAATTTAACACAGGCCTCTCACCTCCCGGGACTCGAGGGTCTGTAGACTGGATTGATCACATCATCAGCTCTAAATAAATCACGATAAGTCGGTCAAGAGTTGAATCTATTTTCTCGAACATGTGAAAGAGGTCATATGGTAACTTGTTTTGATTCAGTGTAGATTAAAGTATGATATACCTACATATTTATAATAGATACAATATTTTTTGTCGTTTTTACCCGACCACGGGAAAGGGTTATAATTTTAACACCCTATGTATATACATAGGGTGTTAAAATTATAACCTTACATAAATATCCTATCAAACCGAGTACTAAATATGTACCTCGCTGGACATCGAACCTGCGACCTCCGATTCGTAAACCCTTATGTTGTTCACATTGAGCCACGGTGGCGGTTAAAGGTACTTACTAAATATTATTCGTTCTACTTTTAATTGGAATTACTTTTACCAATTTTATGTAAATCGATACAACGAAGACAAATGGAATATTTAGTTAAACGAAGTTGCGAGCTTGTCTAAATGGAATTCGAACTTGTACCTCCAATTTCGTAGGCTAATTGTCTTAGACTTAAGTTCTTAACCTACTTTAAATTGGCCAGAGGTATTCCGTTACGGCAAGCGTCCTAGATACTGAAACTTTATAATTTGTGGTATTCCTACTATTTGGGTGATAACTTTGGTATGTAGGTACCTCTATTATAAACTGAGTATCTGGGTCAGATTTTATGCATTAATAAACACATATATAAAGGATAAAGGCCGTGATGTATTCATCACGGCCTTTATCCCAAATGGGGTGGTCAGAGATTTCCCGAACGTTACCCTTTGAGTGTTCCGAACATTAAAAGTTTAATACTTATAGCAAATGAAATTGGCATTTTGTATGAAGAATTTAATTAAGACTGTTTTCTCTATACAAACATTTTTGATTTTTTTTTGGGAACAGCAAATCCAAATTTAGTTAAACTTTGTGTGTATTATCGGATAACATTAAGTTAAGTATAGACAGCGTTAATTTTTAAAAGTAACCGCTTTATAAAAGTTTCAGCGAATCTAAGAAATGATTATGGGAAGCACCTGAAAAGAGTTCTGTTCAAATTTATTTTATAATGTGATTTAACCCAGAAATTAAAAAATATTTCATGTGAAACCTTGAAATAATATTCCATTTTCCAAATAAAAATCAAATTTGGATATAGCTTTGAAAATCGCAGGAATTGGTACATATGATTAACGAAGGAAAAAAACTCCAATTTCATAGGTAAAGACCCAATATTTAGAACTCCTGTAACTATTTTCAAAATAATCGATAAAGAACTTCTTTATATTTATAAAAAATTTCACCTAGGGCAAATATCACGACTCAATAACCTAATTTTAGAAAATATAATGTAACTATTGATTATATTTTTAGAAAATTATTTTAGGAGATCTTAGCATCTTCTACAACGCAATGAAGTTCACCGTGGTAACTTTAATTTAATATTGTAGATTTTATAACTAAATACCTATACTATACCCAAACTAAGCTACAGAATGGTTAGAAATATATAAAATGCACACGTAACAGGGGGTGAGCTCATCCTCGTTGAAATGTGTAAGTCTTTAAATATTTCTGGTGCAAAATCCCATAGTCGCCTTTTAAGGCACCCACGGGAAGAGACAGGTTGGTTCTATTCTTTTTACGTGCCGAAAGCACACAGCACTAATTACACGATTGTATTAAAGTTTATTAACATGCTTGTCCGCTCACGGACTCGGATCTCTGAAGTTGAAGTGTTGAAGTGGGACTGGGCGGGTCACGTGGGCCGCCGTGCGAGTTGTGGGCAAATGCGTCCACTATTTGGGCGCAAACGTGGCAGACCGCGAAAACGGTGGAAAGGCGAGCTTGACTGTTTTAATAAGGGGATGGTTTGCGCTCGCCAAGAACAAAAACGACTGGAAACAGATGACGGATGTACATCTGAAATAGGTAGGTTGTGCGGTATTAAATAGGGATGCAGATACAAACTACGTGAATAAATTTCATATATTTACATACACATACATACATAGATCAATAGACAAATATACCTACTTAAACATAACATCTATAAAATAGCAACAAAATTACAAACGTAAATATATAGGTGTACTAAATAAATATTTATTGATATATAAAATAATAATAATTAGCGACAACAGGATTGTGTTAAGGTATAGAGAGAAGATAAGAAAGGAGCACAGATTAAAGCACCAGCTCCTATAGATCAATAGACAAATATACCTACTTAAACATAACATCTATAAAATAGCAACAAAATACAAACGTAAATATATAGGTGTACTAAATAAATATTTATTGATATATAAAATAATAATAATAAGCGACAACAGGATTGCGCTAAGGTATGGAGAGAAGATAAGAAAGGAGCACAGATTAAAGTACCAACTCCTAATACATTTTCTAAAATAAAATTCAATCCACTCTAACCTATTTCAAATCCATTAAAGAACTAGATCCACTTTCCCATGCATTGTAATCCATCAAAATGGTTGAGCCGGTCAGACGTAATACCCTCTTTATCTCTTTTAGGTATAATTACCTTTATACTATTTCTATCTCAGTTAAAATCGAACTAGTTAAGCTTAAAGTACGGTCAAATATACCTACAGAATAACTTGGAACGTTTTCATTGCAACTTTTAAGAGCGTACTTGTTAGGTATTAAAATTTTTAGTACTATTTTATTTAGACCACAATTTTCTGTAATCAAAATATTTAAACAATCTTATTAAAGACTAGCTTTCCGCCCGCGACTTCGTTCGCGTGGAAGATTTCATCAAAATTGGTTCAGCAAAAAAATTTACCTATATGCTAATGCAGGTTCTAATTTGTCTACCCACCAAATTTCATGCAAATTCGCCCAGCCGTAAAGGCGTGAAGAGGTAAGAAACATACATACATACATTGACGACCGGTGTAGTGGTTAGAAACTCTGACCACTATACCAAAAGGTCGCGGGTTCTAATTTCGCTAGGGGCATATGTTTGTGTGATGAATATAGACATTTTTGTACCCGAGTTATGGATGTTTTCATTTATATAAGTATTTATTTACCAAAAAAAAATGTATTTATGTAGTGTATCAACCATCTGGTATCCACAACACAAGCCTATAGTTGGTTACTGTGGAACTAGATGGCGCTGTGTTTATGTCTAGGATATTTTATTTTTATATTATTATTTATTTATTTTATGCAGAAATACACACACACACAAACTTTCGCATTTATAACATTAGTTGGGATGTGTAGGTACGACTATTTTTATACTATAAAACAGAAACTTATTAAGAAAGCATATTATAAAAAATCAGATTATTTAGGTGATAATCATTCATGGACATGAACAGCCCGCTCGCGTAACCAGGCTATTTCACAATTATTTAATACGTCGAGCGCTTGCTACCTCTCTGGAGCCCTGCGGCTTATCCAGGGATGATGGCAAGAGGCCGGATGGGGCGACCTTGGTGCCATGGTCACTAGGGCGAACCTTGATATGGGACGCTACTTGCGTCGATACTTTGGCACCTTCTCACATCCCCAAAACCTCTTCGAGAGCCAGAGCTGCGGCAGAGGAAGCACAGCTGCTCAAGCGCCGCAAGTACTCATCACTATTGGGTAGCAATGAGTTTGTGGCGCTTGCAGTAGAAACTAAGGGACTGTGGTCTTCTGACACCATGAATTTCGTCCACGGTCTCTCGACCAGATTGGTGCTGGCCTCGTGGGATTTACGGGCTGGCGCATACCTCGCTCAACGTCTCAGTCTGGCTGTTCAGAGAGGTAATGCAGCCAGTGTGTTAGGGTCCATACCGCAATCGGGAGCTCTGGATTACGTCTTTGCCTTATAGTTTTAATTTAGTTTTTATTTTTTATGCCTATGTAAATAATTATAATATTTTCTACTAGATAAATAAATATTACTCTTATACATTAAACTGCATATAGAGAAACGTTTGTTTCACAATTAATAATGAAATATTAAAATATAAAATAATAATTAATACATTTTTTATGCAACATAAAAAGCCTCTCGAGTTTCTTGCTTGTTCTTCTCAGGGGAAAATTGGCTTTTGAACAAGCAGTAGCTTAAAAATATGTAAAATCTGACTATTTTAAGTGTACCCTGTATACCTACAAAATAAAGCATTTTTGATTTTGATTTTAACTCTCAAAGAAAAATATGATTGACGGCGTTGTGTATTTGTGTGTGTGTCTTAATCTGTAATCTTTTTAAGTCAGACAATAATTAAGTTCTACATTAAAAATACTTTAAAAACAAGCTTTTCATACTCTATGATTATCACATATTATTCCATCGACCTTCTTCTGGGTCCATCTGCAGACAACCGCCATCATGTGTAATGGAAAGTGTTCATGCAAGACAACAAACTAGCCCAAATTTGACTGTCCCTACATCCCGGCTCCATCGACAGATCAGCTTGGTGGTACCATAATATTGCATTGTCACCGAATTTGCATAAATATGCCAAATTTCAGTTCAATCAGATACCAGCAAGTAGTTGAAAATTGCTTTGCAAATTTCGAAAAGGACAACTTACCTACTTACATACGAACATTTGCAAAGTAAATAACAGCTTCTAAAAAGGTAGTATATCTTTACCTAACCCTATTTTAACCCGACAGCATAAATTGTGTTTTGCGGACGCCATGTTGGATTTTTTACTATAAAATGTATCTATGACACTCCAGATATCAAGACGAATCAGGATGCGCCAAAGAGCCGACATCCATACATACTTACATACATACATACACTCGAAAAACATTACCCTCCTTTCCTGGGCGTCGGCTAAAAATACAGACTTGTGAAAACCAGTATTTTTTCCTACTTATTCCTGCGTTTTTCATAAATTATTTTTCTATTAAGGCCGTCTCCAATTTTGCACGAAACAATTCGTTTTATCATCCAATGCTTCGGAGCAACAATTCGTTAGCTTTAACAAGTAAAGAATCACGACGAAATCTTAGTTTATAATTAATCCTAACAAACCCACGAGATAAAAAATTTGGGACAAACGAGAGGTAAGTTCAATCTATTTTATTACCACAACAGCTTATATTTCCCCAAGTAATGCTGCTTTAATTGCATGTGCGATATTTCTCATGAACCTAACATGTATTCTAGTTCATATCTATATGCAAGATTCCTGTACAATTTAAAAAGTAATTTTAATAGGTATCGAGGAAAAATTCACTGATATTTTAAGCAAAGAATTTTAATTAACATTTTAAAGGAGAGTGCCAACACTGAAAATGAATGTACTTTCGAAATACATTCCACTTGGGGCGACGCATAGCCAGTTAAAAAAAAGCGCTCGATGTATAATTATGCAATTCGCAGAAAAAGTCGACGTTCTGACCGATTTCTTTTCCTTGGCCATCGGGATTTAATAGAACCTCTCTAGTAATAATCTCTGAGTTTAAGCGTACCGTGAAATGTTCCGGTTGAATGAACTCGGTCACTCTAGCAAAGTAATATTTCTTTGCAATGTTTCATTTCATATAACGTCTGTAATCGTTTGTTTTCAGTAAGAAATGGTTTTGCGTTTGTTTCCAATTATATTAGTGTAAATAAATTTAAAATGTAGTCCTTTGACAACCTGTTTGGTGTAGTCGTCAGAAATCCTGACTGCTGTACCAAAAGGTCGCGGGTTTGAATCCCACATCTCCTTCTTAGCGAGTCGATGGCAATAATACCAAATTCTTGAGGATCACATGTCCCGTATTCATCATACAAACATCCTTAGTGGTACAGTTGTACCACAAATGTAATGGTTTTGTTAAATATCATTATAAAGTTTATGCCATATCTTAAAACATGACATATCCTGGTTGATTAAAATAGTAGTATAATACACTGATACAAATGGTCGCTTATGAATCACATTATAAGGGTTTGTTGTGTTACTTTCTTCAAAGCTGCTTGGCAGTGTCGTGGCGTGTTATCAGTTGAAAAATTGCCTAAAAACACTTCATTTTCCAAATGTAACTCTTGACTCTAAGCCAAGGAAAACAGGCATCAGTCGTCGACGGAGACCTATTGTTCATCTGACCTTAATCCTCCATTTTTTGCTGCTCGCTTGCAGTTGAAAATATACGGGTTCTATTTACGTACTAATCCTCATACGATTTTTTCCAACGAATAATTTCAAAACAATGCAAACTACCGGTTACCCGATTTAATAATGTCTACGCTTGACAAAAATAAGATTATAACATTTCAAAATAATAGTCCGAACGTCCGACTCAGCAGTGCAATAATAAAATAACATTAAATATGAATAATAACATTTTACTGTTACTAATTACCTGCAATGGATAAATTCCCCAAAATACTACCCTTCAAAATTTACAAACTTATTTATGCTATTTATGAGGATAATTTTTGACGATGTTGTAATTTTATCAATATACTGTTTATAAAACAATCACGATTAAAATATATTTTCCAAATAGATTTAAATCGCAAAGTAAATCGCAAAACTGTAAATAAACAAAATAAAAAGTAACTTCTAAATTATCCTCTTTTTTTTTATTTCTCTTAACACATTTCATAGTTAATTCACCTCATAAATAGTTATCTCATAATTATTTACTAGAGCTGTTTTCAATTGATTAATAATTTTTATGTATTTATTTTCGAGACTGCAGTAGTTTCATTACATCAATATAATTTCACACAAATTATCAGTGGTTAGACAAAATAGTTTCCCCTGATGGATACACATTTAATTTGCTTATCTCTTGCTTTAAATTAATAGTGGTGTGTAAATGGAAGAGAGGTACCTTAGAAAGCGATTTCTCCTTCGATAAATTCAACTGGCCGCGTGGTCTTCTGTCACCATCCGATTACATGCAGCAGAAGCACCTCACTTCTTTTCCATGGGCTTCAAAACGTCTACACCACACGTGGAATACTAATTTTAGAGTCCTTTAATAATGGCGGTTTAATTATTTATTTCGAATTTTAATCGAGAGCTCACGTCGCGCGCGCGGTTTAGCGGTCAGCCATGTTAATTCTTGAATTGTGACGTCATAGTTTGAAGGTACTCTGGATATGGCCACGGTAGGTACATTAGGATAGGAAATGTATGTATATCAAGGTGTGTAGAATGTGTGTCTGTCTGTATCGGCCAAACCAAATAGTACTACCACTTTTTCAGCCTTCCGTGAACATAATATCTGCTTTAAGGCAGGGTAGTCTTAACAACAATAAGGTTAAGCGTTAACCAGCACTATAGTAGCATGACAGGCGCGATGAACGTTTCTCCAAAATAATGGAAAGCATTATAAACCGCCAGCTCTTGCAGTACTTGGATGAGCACCAGCTGCTCAATGATCGTCAGTACGGATTTCGTAGGTGTCGATCGGCTGGTGATCTTCTTGTCTACTTGACGCATAGATGGGCGGAGGCGGTAGAGAGCAAGGGCGAGGCATTGGCTGTCAGTTTGGACATAGCGAAAGCCTTTGATCGGGTGTGGCACAAAGCGCTTCTCTCGAAGCTTCCTTCCTTTGGGCTGCCCGATAATTTTTGCAAATGGGTTGCCAGCTTTCTCACGGATCGTAGCATTAAAGTCTTTGTCGACGGTTCTTGCTCTGATCTGAAACCCGTGAACGCTGGAGTCCCACAAGGCTGCGTACTATCCCCCACCCTGTTTCTTCTGCATAACAATGATATGTTACAAACCAGCGACTTCCATTGTTATGCGGATGACAGTACGGGGGATGCCTTATATGCCGGCCGTGCTAATCTTTCTCGGGCGCACGTTGATGAGTGTCGGGACAAGCTTGTGTCTGAAATCGAGACCTCACTAGACCAAGTCTCTAATTGGGGCATTCTCAACCTAGTTAAGTTTAACCCTAACAAGACACAAGTTTGCGCATTCACCGCACAGAAGATTCCAATTCTCCTGGATCCTCAATTTCTGAGCATTTCCCTTGACGTTAAGCTGAGTATTGGGATTCTCGGAGTGAACATCTCTAGCAACGTTCAATTCCGCGGTCATTTGGAGGATAAGGCCAAATTGGCCTCCAAAAAGTTAGGTGTCCTCAGTAGAGCGGCCCGTTACTTCACGCCGGCTCACCGCCTCCAACTTTATAAGGCGCAAGTTCGGCCGCACGTGGAGTATTGTTCTCACCTATGGGCTGGGGCACCTCAGTACCAGCTTCTTCCTTTTGACCGCGTTCAACGTCGCGCAGTCCGAATTGTCGGCCAAGAGAGTCTCACTGACCGACTGGATCCCCTGGCGTTGCGAAAAGACGTCGCGTCCCTCTGCATTCTCTATCGCTTATTTCATGGGGAGTGTTCTGAAGAACTGTTCGAGCTAATACCCGCTGCTCAATTTAACCGATACACTTCTCGCCAAAAATTAAATTTCCATCCACATCACCTGGATGAGTGGAAGTCTACCACTGTACGTTTCTCAAGAAACTTCTTACTACGAACGACCACCCTGTGGAACGAGTACGACATTGGAATCTTCAAGAAACGAGCCTACACCTTCCTCATAGGCAGGCAACGCATCTGTGACCCTTTTGGTGTTGCGGGTGTCCATGGGCAGCGGTGATTGCTTTCCATCAGGTGACCCGCATGCTCGTTTGCCGCCCTCTCATATAAAAAAAAAATAGTGATGTCTACCATACCATGACCACGCCGCGCCGCTCAACACTGTATGGCGAAGGCTTAAACGCGTCGGGTCGCGGCGATTTCCTAACCGGTATATTTTCAATCCTATTCTCTACGTGACAGAACCACGCCACGCGGCTTTACCTGACACCTGATGGGTGTAGCGTGACTGCGAAGATTATTGGCACACTAAATCAACGGGATTGGACGTTCACTAACCAATATATCAAGTGGGGACGAAATTTTCGTATATACGACTTTATTGCCGGCTAGTTTCATATAAATCGTGGGTTTTTTATCACTATTGCTTATTGTGGTGACAGTTATGGGGTTTCTGAATATCCCTGTAATACATTCAATAGTATGTCAAAATATTTTGATTTTTTGAATCTATTTGAAAAACGGTTACATATGGAACCGACTGTGGACGATTGCAGGTTATCTGAGTACCACAAAAACTGTTTGCTATACTTTAAAATATCGGAATATAAATCAACTACAGCTTCACACACACACACAAAAAAAAAGATTAGTGAAAATACAAATTTTTAAATTTTAATTCCTCGACCTGTAGTAAATTTACTGCAGGAAGGTAAATTCAATAAAATACGGTTTTTACAGAACTCTTGATATCCAGTTACGTACCGAAATCACAATAATAATAACCGAAAACTAACTTCGAATTAAATTCACCATTTCATAGTAGCAAATATTATTGAAATATTTTCGAGGGATATATCCCTTGATATTATAATATCAAGGTACACATAAATTCCTCCGTTAGCGAGATTTTGTAGTATAGTAAAGTATTAGAGAGACGTAGTGACTTCCTATAATCTAAAACTTCCTGATTTTTTTTCGAGGCATATAATATCGATCATTAATAGAATAAAAAGGATTTCTAACCATCCTGTAGCTGCTTTAGGTATTATATGCTTTAGGTTTCTCAAAAATTAATTAATGAATACTTTATATTTTCTATAAATAATTTATTGAGTAGTGATATTTACCATCGATAAAATTTTTTACAAATATTAACAAGTTATTGAACGATTTGTTTTGAAAATAGCTAGAGGAGTTCTAAATATAATCTGCGACGCAACGAAATACACAGTAGTATTTTTTTTAATGCACAACGGGTTCGCTATTGACCTCAATCACACCTGATGTTAAGTGAAGATGAGGTCGAAGGTCGAAACGTAATGACCCGGAAACCCCAACACATTTGGGGGACTGGCTATCTTATCTCTGACAACCGGAACACAACAATGCTATTAACATTGCTGCTTGGCGGCAGATTTAGATAAGATGGTGGTAGCAATTTTAATCCAATAGTCTATGTTTTTTAATTAAATATCACCAAATAAGATGGGGTTTCCGGGTCAGTACCCTTTCACCTTCGGCCTCATCTTCACATAACATCAGGTGTGATTGAGGTCAAGTGTTAATCCATTGTACATAGACTTATAGGATGGTGGGAGCTAGCCAGATTTGAAAATGTGTTACCCGATAATCAAACCTGCACCCTCCGTTTGGTAAGCTCTATTATTACTATCATTGAGCCATGGAGAGAGTTTAATACTGCCGCCAAGCAGCAATGTTAATAGCATTGTTGTGTTCCGGTTGTCAGAGATAAGATAGCGTATCCCCCAAATGTGTTGGGGTTTCCGGGTTGGTACGCTTCCACCTCCACCTCATCTTCACTTAACATGAGGTGTGATTGAAGTCAAGTGCTAACCTTGTGCACAAAAAAAAAAGTTTAAGAAAAACAACTATCTAGCATCATAATACATAGTTGCCATTTATGGAACTAGGTTCGTAACTAGGTTCGAACTTGCAACGTATTTCGCTTTTGAGTATCCAATATGAGAGTCATTATTGATTTAATGTCTTCATATACATCAAATTTAACTCAATAACTGTTTATTTGATGTGTCACTTGAGTCCATTAGTACGACCTGTTTGGTGTAGTGGTTAGAAACTCTGCTGCTATACCAAAAGGTCGCGGGTTCGAATCCCGCTAGGGGCATATGTGTGTATGATGAATACAGACATGTGTTCCCGAGTTATGGATGTTTTTCATTTATATATATATTTATTTACAAAAAGAAATGTATTTGTGTAGTTTATCAACCATCTGGTATCTGTAATACAAGCCTAGTTGCTTAGTGTGGAACTAGATGGCGCTGTGTGTATGTGCAAAGATAATTTATTTATTATTTATTTATATGTACGGCCAACCAGATGGCATTTTTGTGTGGATTGGAATCCCACTATCGACCTGTTAATATGTTAAGCTTTCAATGTAGGTAAAATGGTTGCTTGGTCAACGTATGGTGGACTGTACATAACTGTAGGCTGTGGCTGAAAATCAGCGGCCGCTGGTCCCCAGCGACCATATGCTGAGCTACATACCTTTTTGTCATAATTACGAAGTCATTTTATATTTTAGTTTTTACTGTTTTCTTGGCAAATAACGATTTTTATTATTATTATTGTTCTGTGTGTATGTGCAAAGGTATTTATTATTATTTAAAGTTAAACTCACTCTGCGCCGCATATCTTAGTGATTAATGTTATTATTATTGTTGATTGTTAAACGTAACAGTATTTTTAACGGCACTTTCCTTTTCCTTATTTAAAAGGTGATGCTTTTACGATGAAAAGCTGGGGATCTTAACGATGTTGTTTTCGAAGTGCCTTATTAAATCAATTTATTATTCTTTTGAAATATCCGTGTGAAAAACGAAGCAAATCTTAACTTGTGACAGTTCTAACAGTAGACTTGTAATTTAGTTTATGTATAGTTTGTTTTCATTGGTATAGTTTTTTATATTATTTTTTGGACACTTACATAATATGCTATAGTCCTAAACTAAGCTAAGCTTGTATTATGGATACTAGATAACGGATACACAAAAAGTATATTACCCGCCACCGTGGCTCAATGTAAACAAAAATGGGTTTACGATTCGGAGGTCGCGGGTTCGATCCCCATCGGGGTACATGTTTAAGTACTCGGTTTGGTTGGTGGTAGGGCATTTTAAATGTCCGCCTGGCTAGCTACCACCATCTTATCTAAATCTGTCGCCAAGCAACAATGTTAATAGCATTGTTGTGTTCCGGTTGTCAGAGATAAGATAGCCAGTTACCCAAATGTGTTGAGGTTTCCGGGTCAGTACGATTCCAACTTCGACCTCGTCTTCACTTAACATCAGGTGTAATTGAGGTCAAGTATAAACCCATTGTGCATAAAAAAAACAGAAGGTGGTACGTCAGGCGGACATTTTTTTAAAATGTTTAAAATAAACCAACCAAATCGAGAACTTAAACATGTACTCCGCTGGGTATCGAATCCGCGACCTCCGATTCGTAAACCCTATGTTGTTTACATTGAGCCACGCAGCCGACCATCTATAGATGATTAAGATTAAGATCATATAGATTGACGACCGATTGGTGTAGTGCATAGTCACCCCATCAGCGAAACCAACGATTGCGGGTTCGAATCCTGCGAGGGGTAAATGTTTGAATGATGATTCTTGGATGTTTATATAAATATTTATGTATGTTTATCCGTTATCTAGTATCCATAGCACAAGCTTTGCTTAGTTTGGGCCTAGATACTCTGATGTAAGTGTCCCAAATATTTATTTATATTTATTTATTTATATATAGGTATTGAACGTTTTAACGGCGATGGGTTCACCCCCTGTGATTTCTGTACATTTCGTAAGGTGAACCGTGGATGTTGTTTCAAGTATTAATCTGTTACCTTGGAACACCTCAATACTAACGTTTGAGATATTTCTAATCACCTTATTTGGAATAATCGTAATGTTACAACGTATCGTGTTTTGTTTTAGAATGTGAGATTATGACAGGGTTGTCACATTTGTTTTATTACATTGTTGTTTTTTGGTTGCAAGCTAATATAACCGACATTGCAACGGGCGGAGTATGTCATGAAAACTCTTTTATAGGTTTTGATATTTTTGTTATCTTTTTCACTATTAAAAGAATATTTATCTATCTGATCTGATATGCCTAGAATCTTAGATTTTGAATAATTTTTATATAGATATTTCTCTAAGGAGCGTCGGTGGCTCAGCGTTTAAGACGCGGTTCGAGTTCGATTCCCAGGCAGGCCATGTACCAATGGATTTTGAAATTTAATTTAATTACTTATGCGCATTTATCCTGCTGTTCTTAAACGGTGAAGGAAAACATTGTGAAACCTGCATGCCTGAGAAATAAAAATTCTAAGGCAGGTGAAGTCCCCAACCTGCATTGGGCCAGCGTGGCGGACTATGACCCATACTGCCTCATATACGAGGGATGGCCTATATCCCTGCAGTGGGATGTTTAGGGGCTGATGATGATGATATTTTGCTATATATTGTTGTTTTTCTTTTTCAATTGTATAGGCTAAATCTTTGTCAGGATACTTTACCTATGGCTTTACATGTATGTACGTATGGTCCCTTCTGTTCACAGTTATTATAGAATTAAGTTACTAACTTTCTACTATTTATTTTTAAGTTACTAACCAAAATATGGGTCTAATCCTGAATTAAACGATTTTTATTTATTTTTATTTATTTATTATTTACAACCGCCACATCTATTTTCCAATACAAGGAGCTTAATACTACTTGCCTATTTTAATGTCGATTAGAAGAACTATTTGCAAAAGTATTGGCATAATACGTTCAAGGTTCTCTAGTGTCCGGAAACAAATCCATACAAATCGGAACTTTTACCATGTAAGTAATCATATTTCATTTTATTTCTGAATGCCTAAATAAGTAATTTATAGGTATTGTATTTATGTATATGTCACGGGTAGCGATAAATTAGCGACGGAATTTATAATGTGGAAAGTCTCATGAATACCATGGTGCGTGGTTTGCTACAAGAAGTGAACATGGTGGCGCTGGTATCACCGGAAATGGCGCTTTGACGACATTTACAGTAATATATTAGGTCTGCACATCAAAATGAGAAGGACTTTGCTACCAGCCTTCAAAGGAGTCGGAGCTCCACTTAACACATCAACAACCGTGAGTAACTCTAATTACCTACTATCACCGACACTTGGAAGAATCCGGTGAGTCGTTACTAATAAGAATTTGGTCACGGAATTTGAGCAAGGAGGAATTATACACTAGCCAGGTTGAATTCCACAGACTGCACGCGAGGGCCAAGTTGTATGGCATGAGAGGGCGTGCATATGTTTACTCTTCACCAGTAAGCATTTTGGGTTCTATGATCATAATTTAATATTTATTTATTTATTTATTTATTCAAGAAACCAACAGCTTTCTTAATAGTAGGTACAATGTAACAAGTAATTCATAAATATAGCCAATAGCAGGTTTCGATATATTACTTCACATTAATACTCTTTTATTATTTGAGTAGTTCCATGATTTTAAAGTGACTTTATAGCAGAAGCATAACAACTTACAAGAAAATGTTAAACCAATTGTGCCCTTCAGTATTGTAATTGCCTGCGTGTGAGGTGTGTGTGTGTGTGTGTGTGTGTGTGTGTGTGTGTGTGTGCGTGCGTGTGAGGTGTGTGTGTGTGTGTGTGTGTGTGTGTGTGTGTGTGTGTGTGTGTGTGTGTGTGTGTGTGTGTGTGTGTGTGTGTGTGTGTGTGTGTGTGTGATATTAAGATTTATGTTAGGGTATGTGGTCTGTAATTACCACCTTACTTAAAGATTTAAGGTTATCGGGCCTAGCGTCATTCTGATATCCTATTCGCCTGTATTGGCTTGATATTATCTATTGGATATTATCTTTATGTAAAAAAAAATTATCGTGTATCTATAATACAAGCCTAATGTTTAGTGTAGAATTAGATGGCACTGTATGTTCACTGATATTTATTATTATATTATATTTCTAGCTTCTTTTGCTCTGCCTGTGAGAGAGTTAATAGTTTTTTCATTCATTTAAAACTTGCCTTTAAATTAATTCAAAAATCGATTGTTTTACACTGTATGTGTGCTGATATTTTATTCATTGTTGTATATGTGTCAAAGTGGCAAATAAACAGTTTCTTTCTTTTTTTCTTTCTACATAACTAAAGCACGGTACTTACAGACATAATTCAGTATGGACTAGTAAATTTGCCAGTGTCGGATACCGTTTTCATGTTTGTAAGTATCCTAGGCACCTACTAACGCTAACGTCGCCGTGATATATGACTCGGTGTTGGTAAAAAGTCGCAACTCTAGGAATAAAGTTTCCTGGAAAACTGATTTATGTTGAGTTATTCCTTTGGTTTTGCTTGTGAATGGAGTTTAGTGTTACTTTCCTCTGTTAGTGTTGCAATATTAGTTCGTTTTCTTATTTATGAGTTAAATAGTTGTTTTATAAAAACATAATTAACATCGTCCACCTTATAAATCACTGGAGGAGGGTATAAACTGTAATTAACCACGGAGGCTCAGTGCGGATTGGACGATTTGTATCATATTTCTGGCCACACGACAGTCAGTATTTTAAAGCCAGCAGTCACCTGTCCTCACCGCTGGAGATATGGCTTCTACTCACTAGGAGCGTAATGGGCCTGGCTTGACAGTCAGTATTTTAAAACCTGCAGTATTCTGTCCTCATTGCTGGAGATAAAAGAACAGGTAAGAAGAGTAATGGGCCACTATTGCATCAATCAACCAATCAAATACGCTTTATTGTTTAAATAAGGAAGGTATAAAATTTGTGCATTATATTTTGAAAAATATATCATGAATATTGTTCCCAGCATCAAGTTTTTTATAGCTTGTAATATCTCTGACGCATTTAGGATAAAGGTCCTAACTTTATGTATATATAAATAAACTTTACTAAATGACTTTGGCTGACCCGTGATAACCTTAGGAGATTCACAACTAGATTAAATTCTCGAGATATAAAGTTTTGTGCCTGGGATGTAAATAGGTCGGCAGCGAGTGACAGGCAAGCGTTTTCTCATTAAGTGCAGGAAGCGATACCGACGCCCCCCATCTCGGCAAACTATACTCTGACAAATACAACTTGTCAGAAGTCTAAATTACTTGTTAAAATCAATCTATTTACTTATAATTATTTAGAATGTGCTTAATAAATGCTGTTTGATGTATATCCGTTAATATTGGGTCTTTACCTATGAAATTGAAGTTTTTTTTTCTTCGTTAATCATATGTACCAATTCCTACGATTTTCAACGCTATATCTAAATTTTATATGGAAAATGAAATATTATTTCAAGGTTTCTCATGAAATATTTTTTAATTTCTGGGCTAAATCACATAATAAAAAAAACGTGAATAGGGCTCTTTTCATGTGCTTCCCATAATAATTTCTTAGATTTGCTGAAACTTTTATAAAGCGGTTACTTTTAAAAAATAACGCTGCCTATACTTAACTTAATGGTATCCGATAATACACACAAAGTTTAGCTAAATTTGGATTTGCCGTTCCCAAAAAAAAATCAAAAATGTTTGTAAGGAGAAAATAGTCTTAATGACATTCCTCATACAAAACGCCAATTTCATAGTTAAGGACCTAATATATTCATTCGCCAATTCACAGTTCGACTTGTTCCTTCTTCTTCTTCAATTTAAGAGCTATGCTCTTGTCGGTGGAGTAATGACCACGTCTCTCTACTTTACTTATTTTCTTTATTTTTTCTTTTTTACTTTCCGTTTTAACCTCTTGGTACGACACGACATTCACCTTTTCTTTCACTTGGTCAAAGTAATTACGCCTAGGTCTTCCCCTTCCTCTCTTTCCTTCAACCTTTCCCTCAATTATGTTCTTCAAAAAAATATCGTGTCGTATCAAGTGACCTATCATATTTCCTCTTCGGTTCTCAACTGTAGCTAACAGGCATCACTTGTTGATTTATTCCTAAGTGGATTAAAATCCCAATGCATCACTACCCGATACGTTTGGATCGCAGTTGGACTGAAATTCCAATTCGTCACTTCCTCATACATATTATGAACATTCCTTGTTTGACGGCTTGGGGTAAATATTTGTGTGATCAGTTACGAACATACTTTATTCCTGAATCACTGATTTTTGTATTATGTACTATGTACTAAACATGTACCCCGCCGGGGATCGCACCCGCGACCTCCGATTCGTAAACCCTATGTTGTTTATATTGAGCCACGAAGGCGGTCGAATGTATTTGAGTTATCGAGATGGAGTGGCAGCGTGACGGTTGCACGCGGCTGCACGATATACGCGCGCCGGGGAGGCATTTAACCTCTTAGTAGCTTTTGATATCTTGGTACCTACTTTTTAAAGTATGCTTTTAAATTCAACGGATAAGAATGCTTGTGCTCGTTACTGTTTCAATATTCCACCTTGTACCCATGTGACACAGTATCTGAATGAAGCAAATCTCCTTAAAATGAAAATGAGACAGGAACTGATAATTGCTGCTTTACTGTTCGGGATGATCCGAACAAATAAAGCCAGTTACTTGTATGATAAACTTAAGACAGAGACATGTGAGAGAAGTTGCATTTCCACTTGACTGCCCTTATCATAGGACAGCAGCTTTCAGGGGAAGGTTTAGATGCGCGGCGACTAAGTGCTGGAATAACCTATCACCACCACTCCGGGCTCTTAAGTCTAGAGCATCTTTCAAAGCCCAATATAAAAAGGTTATCTTTGCAGATCAGAAGACCGATTTCCGTACTTAGTTGACCGTGTCCTACGTCCCGTCTGATAAACTAGCCTAAAATACCTACTACTTATATTAATATTAAAAATACATGCATCACCAACATAATATTAATACTAACTCAACCCAGCACGCTTTTCAAACGAAAAACAACTTTTATATATATTTATATATATATTAGAACATATTATATAACAAATAACCAATGCTGCTACCATCCCACTAATTATTTATTTACTTCCAAAGTTCTGTTTCAAGCTGAACGTCACTTTCCACTTGAGGCACTGGCAGAATTATCAGTGCTGTAAGCGCGTTCAGCGTTTGCAGCGTTAGCTGAGCCAGCAAGCCCTTTCACTGCTACAATTATATTGTGCATTATTCTAAGATTTCTTCCTGTATAAAAAAAAAGATATTGAATAAAAAAAAAAAAGAATACATATTAAAAAACCTTAAAAAAACAACTATTGGTAACAATAAACAATATTAAATAATAACACATCCATATATGTATATATTATGTTTACAAAACTAAACAAGATTAAATACTAATATTAAAATTCCTTCCCATGTATAAATCACTCACCCATAGGCCTCTTAAGAAAGCTGAAGGTCACGCAACGAGCGCTGGAGAGGGCGTTACTCGGTGGTTCACTACGTACTCAAAAATAACAAAGAAAGAAAAAATTATTTTCTCAAACATGCATGGAAATATTGTCATTACTTTCGAAAAAAAAACACGCGAGGTATCTAATTTACGGACAGCGAAAAATAAGTCCATTGCAGGAGCGTTTTTTGAATTTGAAGCATTACAACGCTCCAGCAATGTTGTATGAAACGGCGTGCTGGGGTTATTATAAAATATACTCTTTGATTTGATCTCTTTTATCATTCTTGGCATACCAAAATCTCTTTGCTTAGTACAAATTGCGTTCACGTGGCTGTATGCGTAAATGCGTTTGCCTTTCGGCACAGATGATAAATAGAAAATCGGCGGCAAAGCTGAAAATTCGTCTTGCTTTGTTATTTAAATATTTATTATTTCCCTGCATTCTTTTGAGAAAAGCACTATATATACCTCGGCGGAAATGGCAATTGCCTGTGTCGTATTAGTGAAGTCCTCGCCTACGGCTTGGCCTTCAAACTCATACTCGACCTGCAATTGCCTATTTCCCGGCCTTTGCAATAATGTACTATTAAACCCATCTCATGACACAAACAATCAGGTACAAATATTACACAGTCGAGACACATGCAAAAAATAACATTGTGTTTACCATCTAATTGTCGGTGTCGTAAGGTGGAGTCAAAAAGGTCTCCAACTCAGCATGGGTTGTAGCCGTTCACCACAACGCTGGTTTTCAGTGGAGCCTCCAAATGACGCACGGACACTGGTCAACAAATGTGCATACAAATAACAATTACAATTAATAGGAGTAATCAGCAAGATGCGATAAGAGGATACATACATGTATACATCTCTTTCTCTCAAATAAGCGTTATTTTCGGTATTTTATTAACAAATTTTGTTAGTTGGGTATACTTTTCATGAATGAAATAGGTATAAATAACTTATTGGTGGGATTATTTCGTCATTTACATGTGTTTGCATACAAAAAATAAAAAAGGCCAATCACTTTTGATAAAATAAACTGTCTTCAAAAAAGAAATTGTTGCTACCCTTCTTAAATCATCTTAACCGTTCCATTGTATGTTCTATTCCCAATATGTATAAGGTGTGTATTTATTTATTTAAGGAATCTACAATATACGCACAATCTTTATTTCTCATTATTATTAATTTCACCATATCCTATGATACACACATAGTGGATAGTGACCCTGTCAGCGAAACCAACGGTTGCGGGTTCGAATCACGCGACGGATAAATGTTTGTGTTATGAATATGAACATTTATTTCTGAGTCATGGATATTTATATAAATATTTATGTATGTTTATCCGTTATCTAGTATCCATAATACAAGCTTTGCTTAGTTTGGGACTAGATGATTGGTGTAAGTGTCCGAAACATTTATTATTATTATTCACACACTCACACACATTATACAATATTATACAATACAACATAATACAATATTATTGAAATTAAATGTGTCCACAATTTCAAATTTATAATATGATTGATTATTTTTTTCCTTCTTTCTACGTATACCTATTATTTCTCTAAATGATTGATAATTTTCTAAGAATATAGTGAAACCTATAAATGATTTATCTTTGTTCATAATTATATTACCGCATTTACAATAGTAAATTAGTTTACCGCATACGCTACGTACATATCATGTGCGTAATGCGTCCTAGCCCAAAGGTTATTATTAAGAGCCCATAGTGTCCCACTGCTGGGCAAAGGCCTCCGTCATCTGTTTCCAGTCGTTTTTGTTCTTAACACATCCCTTGTTAAAACTGTCAAGCTCGTCTCTCCACCGTTTTCGCGGTCTGCCGCGTTTGCGTCTGGCGGTTGTAAGAGACCAAATAGTGGACGCATTTGCCCACAACTCGCACTTGCTTCTAGTGATAAGGCCGCCAAATTGTACGGTCACCCCTTTTTTATTTATCTTTGTGTTATGTTTCTTATTGTTGTACAATAAAGAATATTTTGTTTGTTTATTTGTATATAAAATAGCTGTTGGTTTTCTCATAAAATAAAAGTAAAAATATACTTACACGCCAACAGAGCCTACCATCTAATTTGTGTTAATAAAATACAGAAAATATCGCATAAATTTTTACATTTGGTCAATTATAGTTTGTTTGAAAACTGGATTATGTCATAATTGGATAGTTTTGTTAAAAAAAAGGTGGAAAATCGCTTTAAAACCACCAGTTTTACAGTCAGTTATTTAGGTAAATCCCTGAAGCCATTTTGGGTCATACTTAACGTAATATATAACATAACGAAGACGGGCCACACTTAAGTGGACAGACGGATTACACGTGATGAATGAACGTACTAACATTAGAAATGTCGTTATTCATCTTAATTCTTAACTGAATTAAATTTGCGGTTCCATTCTATCAATTAGGATCAACATACAACTAAATCATTTTACATCTAAAAATTAGAGTATACCTACTTCTCTGTACCCAACACGCAATTCATAATAATAACTGTCTCTAAATACGGCCTTTTCATCAGGTGGGATTATACTCAAACGCGCGTCCAGTCTTTCCTTTAAGAAGTGAATGGATTAAATTTTAAGTAAAATTTCATTACAATCAATCAATGACATACACTTTATTGCACAAAACTTAAGATAAATAAATCATAAATAAATAAATATCCATGGACATACACACAGCGCCATCTAGTTCCACTTTAAGCAACTATAGGCTTGTGTTGTGGACACCATGGTTGTTATACTACATAAATACATTTTTTTTTGTAAATTAATACTTATTATAAATGAAAATATCCATAACTCGGGTACACATGTCCGTATTCATCATACAAACATATGCCCCTAGCGGGATTCGAACCCGCGACCTTTTGATATAGTGGTCAGAGTTTCTAACCACTATTAGTACTATATAAATTCACTACACCAAACAGTCGTCAAGATAAACAACTTCAAAATTGTACAACCAGGCCGTCTTATGCTATTCTATACCTTCTTCTACCTGACAATGTAAAACGTTCGCCGGAAACAATAGCATTTTATCAGAATAATCGTTTTTAAGTAAATCATAAGGTAAGGTTATAAACTTTATTAATTATTTTATATTGAACTTCCAATTAGAGCGGGTCTCACAGACCCCATGTCGGCGACGATGTCATAAAAATATTACGTCGGCGCGGCGATTGCAGGTTAAAATATAACAATGATTATTTCGGAGGTATTTATCCAAAGGCATTTGGAACAGCATACTCTGAGTGTCCCTTGGGTTGCAGAACTCCTACCACACAAGTATAGGATATTATGTCTTGCTCTTGCTTGAAAGCCTTTGAGGTGGATTCCAATTCTAAATTTGCGTACACTACGGCATCGGCCTGAAATTAAAAAAACGTATTTAAAGAGGGAGTAGGAAAATCTATAAATCTATCATTATGTGATAGCCATTTCTTTAAAAAAATAATTGAATCGTGAATTTTGGAAATTGCGTCGTTTTCCAGAATTCACGACTGTGTGAATTTCATATTATTGATAAATACGGCCACTTTTTAAATAACCCCTATTAAGCTATTTAGGTATTATTCATAATTAGCTCTCGGGTGCAGGTCAAAGGGGTTTTTTGATTTATTCTGTATTTAAAAAGAAATCTTAATTTATCCAATGAGAGCGCCACCGGACGGAATAAACCCTCTTATGTATCTCACTAATGTGTGGTCCAATTTGAAGACTTCAAATGGGTAGTAATCGAACGGGTTATTTTATGTTGGCATGTTTTATGAAAACCGTCTCTCGGGTCGCATCCGACGACTGCATCACGGCTTCTCGGGCATGCCCTGCTCAGACCTAGACACTCTACTGGTTGATACGTGTAAGGCTGGTGATCATTATGAAACTCTGATTCATAGTTGAAAGTTTCATAATGATCAACCTACATTTGAACTACTTGCGTACAATTTTAGTACATACTTCTGTACTTACATTTGTTTGATCATTTCGTTTAGCTTTCCGTCGGGCACGGTAATAAACTAAGATTATAACTACTGCAATAATAACTCCAGCTCCAATAATACTTAACAATGTTAAAGTACCTGCGAAAATAAAGTAGCTATTAGATCACAGAAAACTAGCAGATTAAAATGCGTATAATGAACTTCGAAATACAAATGTGCGAAGAAGTACGTTTCTAAGACCCTAAGTCTTATTTTTTTTTTTTTATATATGAGAGGACGGCAAACGAGCATGCGGGTCGCCGCATTTATACCAATATTAATTATTTAATGATTTTAACATCTATAATTATATATATCACACCAGTGTTACAAACAGGAATAAAATGGTACGGTGGGTGAACGCCTAAGTGGCGTTCGCGTTGAAATTTGAGATTGAAGCGATCAATCTCGAGTGGTTGATAGTGACAGCCAGCCGATCTTCCGGCTTGCCGTCGGTGGCCCTGAGCTGTTGGGCGAGCTCCGCGATTTCGGCAGCGTTAAAGACGCTGGCGAAGCGGCAAACTAGCGATAAATCGTCTTCGGCCAGAGGGGCACGGGGGGGGGCGGTTATTCGCGGGGGTTTGCTTTGCCGGGGAAGCCGGTGAGCGGAGGTAATTTGGGCTCGCGAGCTGCTAATCTAATGAAACTTTATACGTTTAAGCAAGATACATAGATCTAAGAAATTGTAGAAAACATTTTCAAAAAAATTAAATTTTTCTGTTACTATGAAAAACCTAAAATCACTAATTTAGTTTCAATACTTTTTTTCGATAATATTCCCAACTACCTTTTTAGATCATAGAAAGTTTGCATAGAATACAGTGCGGGATAAACTCTCTTAAGGCGCTTCGGTTTTCTCTTAACCTTTGAGGTTGAGCATATCGGGGAGTTATTTCGAACTAAGGTTTGTAGAAGAAGGTATTCTGTTGCTATATATAAGCAATGTGTCGACTACTAGAGTATCGTAACTACAATCTTTCGAACCATAGTTTGCATTTCCAAGTTCAGTTACGCACTCACCCTATATAGCGCTAGATCTATTGCATTAAATATTTCGAATAAGGCAAAATAAGTCATGGGTATCGAAATTTCATATCCTGGCAACACTATTCCTGCAGGGTGCGCTAGGCTCAATAGGACTAGTAACCAGAGCCGTAAAATACCTTATTAAAAAAAAGGAGTACGCTACGTAAGTACTCAGAGGCTACGCACTGGCCTGTTTTTTTACTGGCACTGATTATTAGCTATGAGGAAATGGCGAAATGTACATAATGTTGCTGGCAACATTGAATAAAAATATATATGTTTTTTATATGGCAAGAATATGTCGGCCCCTGAGCGCTCTCACGAATCTCAGAGTTACAGTGTCAACAACTTTAATAAGGTACAAAATAAAAGACTTATAGAAAATCTACTTGGACGTTTATTGTGACCAGCCCCATACAGTCCGCTACAAGATTCCTACACATAATAGCTCTAAAATTTAAGAGAAAGAGAGGTATAATTATGGCTTAATAGCCATGTTCTGTAGTATAACTACGCCAGATAATATTGGGTCTTTACCTATGAAATTGGAGGTTTTTTTCTTCGTTAATCATATGTACTAATTCCTGCGATTTTCAAAGCTATATCCAAATTTGTTTTTTATTTGGTAAATGGAATATTATTTCACGGTTTCACATGAAATATATTTTAATTTCTGAGCTATATCACATAATAAAAAAAATTTGAAACGAGCTCTTTTTATGTGCTTCCCATAATCATTTCTTAGATTCGCTGAAACTTTTTATAAAGCGGTTACTTTTAAAAATAAACGCTGCCTATACTTCACTTAATGTTATCCGATAATACACACAAAGTTTAGCTAAATTTGGATTTGCCGTTCCCAAAAAAAAAATCAAAAATATTTGTATGGATAAAACAGTCTTAATGAAATTCTTCATACAAAACTCCAATTTCATAGGTAAGGACCTAATACTAAAATAAATAAACGATGAAACAAGATGAGTATGATACCGTTATTTGCGTCTCTATATGTATATAGATAATTGAATAAATGTGTATTTATTTTGTATTTATGTATAATATACAAAATTATTGTAGGTAATTAACCACAAAAACACAGATATAATTCCTTATGTATAAATAAAATTGTGATAAAATCACTAGGCATAAATGGTGTAGGTCAATTCGTCATTATTATGTTGTTTACATATTGGAGTTGGGAGTGTTTATCAATTTCCTCAAAATGACTAAAAAGTTAAATTGTTAAAATAAATAAATATTTCGGACACTTACACCAATCATCTAGTCCCAAACTATGAAATGAAATGAAAATGAAATGAAATGAAAATCATTTATTCATGTAGGCAATACAATATGCACTTATGAACGTCATTTGTTTTTTAAAACTACCACTAGCTCGGAACGCGACCACTACTGAGAAGAGCTAGCGAGAAACTCAGAGGGTTTGTCTCTTTTCAATAAATCATTTACAATCAAGAAAGGTTACAACAATTTTAAATATCGTGTAGAGGAGCCGTTTAATCCCATGGATTACTTTCATTAATATAGTCTGAAATTTTGTAATATCCCTTTTTACATAATTTTTGTTTTATAATAAGTTTAAATTTATTAAGCGGAAGATTCCGTATATCCATGGGAACCTTGTTGTAGAAGCGCACACATTGACCTCTGAATGACTTACTAACTTTACTAAGTCTACTAAAAGGTACAGCTAATTGATTTTTGCTCCTTGTATTGACATTATGTCGGTCACAATGTTTCTCGAATGAATATATATTTCTCTTAACATATACAAGATTTTCATATATATATTGTGACGAAAATGTTAAAATATTAATTTCTTTAAATATTTGTCTTAATGTATTGGGATCTTGGGATCTTCAAGTCTAGAGTGAATAGGCATTTACTGGGTGCGCGTGATACATCTTCGGCTACATCGTCACTTTCCATCAGGTGAGATTGTAGCCAAACGCGAAACCAGTTTTTAATAATAAAAAAAAAAAAAAATGTATCTCTTGACCTTAATTTATAAATTGCACGAATAGCTCGTTTCTGTAAGACAAATATGCTATCTGTATCAGCAGCGTTTCCCCACAGCAAGATACCATATGACATCAAGCTGTGAAAGTAGCTGAAGTAGACTAAGCGCGCAGTTTCAATATCACAGATATTTCGAATTTTCTTAACAGCATATGCGGCAGAACTGAGTCTCTTCATTAGTTTTTTAATATAAGCAAAGCTTGTGCTACGGATACGAGATAACGGATTTTTTTTGACCAGGATCTTTTGCTGACAGTCGCGGGTCTTTTTCATGTTCACAGTGCGGGTGGGCGAGAGCGGGGGCGTTCTGCCCGTCTCTTGCATACAGACATCTAAGACAGTGCCCGCTGGTCTCAAACCTCGGCTTAGGGCGTTGTATGGGGGAATTTAACCTAACAGACTACCATCGCTTTGTAATGTGTATAGTCGGAGAGAATAAATGCCCGAATTCATCACAACAACATTTACCCGTCGCGGGATTCCAATCCGCAACCATTGGTTTCGCTGACAGGGTCACTGTCCACTACACCAACCGGTCGTCGTATTCTTATCCACTTTATAACTTTCCCAAATTTACTCAAATTGCACAAAAATAGTATATTTTAAATTAATTGAATAATTTTTGTTGTTTTACATTGCACCTAATCTATCTGACTAATCTAACTAAAGGTCTTAGCATACGTAACGGGTAATTTCTCGGACGCAACGGAGACGGGACAGGTATAGTTCCTAACGTGAAAGTGGTTTTAAAACATACGTACAGTGACGGTGTTCAACGATAGTCGTGCTAGTGCTGCAACCATATTTCAGCACAAAATGTTCGATTTTACTTTTGAAGAACTAGCAATGGTTGCCGTAGTATTAGATGAAGAAGATGCCATAACGATGTTTTTTCTATTGCCGTCCCGTTCCGCCCGTGTTTCTCGCCACGTGTATTTTATTGCTATGTTTTCAAATGCAACGATGTCAAAAAATCGTCCCGTTCCGTCCGGCATGAGAATAAACACGTCACGTATGCTAAGACCTTTATATTATACAATTCGGCACCCGTCGTCCATTTCCCCGTTTGTCTACTCGGTCCCCGTTCGTCCATTTCCCAGTTCGTCATTTTCCCAGTTCGTCATTTTCCCCGTTCATCCATTTCTCCATTCGTCGATGTGGCGAATATTATAAATGCGTAAGTTTCGACGTTTGTTTATTTGTTTGTTCGTTTGTTGCTCAATCATCACAAAACCGATAAATGCATTTGGATGAAATTTGGTATACAGGTCGAATATACCCTAGATTAAGACATAGGATATTTTTTATCCCGATAAAGTGAGTAGTTCCCGCGGGATATACAAATTAAACATATCCGCGATAGAGTTATTCCATGCGGGCGAAGCCGCGGGCGGAATGCTATCAATCACGGCGCAAAGGATGCACGGTGTTTTTTTTTTTTTTTATCAAAAACCGGTTTCGCGTTTGACTACAATCTCACCTGATGGAAAGTGACGATGTAGCCGAAGATGTATCACGCGCAACCAGTAAATGCCTATTCACTCTAGACTTGAAGATAGGTTGTAAGTGTCGGGAAAAACCGACGCGGGCAGTGAGTTCCATACCTTAGCAGTGTGTGGATGAAATTTGGTATAGAGATATAGAAGATTCCCGGGATTAAGACATAGGATATTATTTATCCCAAAGATTTGCCGGGAAATAAAGAAATTAAACATATCCGCGATACTTACTCTGCTACAAATTGGGTACATTATGTGGTGGCTTTTATTTACAGTTCACATTTTTTCATATCGCACTCTTAGTATTTTGTGTAGTCGTGTGTTATGTTATTGTTGTATATGTTTTAAGTATAACGATAGTTTATAGTATCTTCTGCCACAGTATACATGAAGGCATGAGTGCACAGTGTACAAGGAATACCCCGCAAAAACATTAATGCTTTTATTTTTAAAACTGCCTATATTAATTATATTAGTATAATAATTGCATTGGTTTCGCTACAGAAATGTTTCGTGCGTTTTTCAGTAAGTGGTACTGGTAGAATAACCAGCGCTGTGGTATGGACCACTATCTGTGCTGCAGCATTTGCTGAGTCAGAGCCCTTTCAGTGCACAGTGGGTACAGCCCATCGCTGGGAAAATCTTGTATGGTGTGCGTCAGTATGTTAAGCTTTCATTTATTTATTTATTTATTCTATTTGTTGATTACATAGGGTTTATTATTGTTGTTCTTGTATTTTGGATGTATGTACTGGGCAGTGAATAAATGTTTTCATCTATCTATCTTATCTATAAAGTTACTCAAAGCCGCGGGCGGAAAGCTAGTAATAAATAAATTGTTGTAATAAATCTATGGACTTACGAATATCAGTAGCAGGTTTATCAGCATTTTCTTTGAAATATACAGCTTCAGTTATAAGAGGAATTACATCATACGGGATAGATGTAGCAGTAACTGGAATAATTACATTAAGATGAGAATTATCGTTGAATTGTTATTAATTCAGTTAGTATACGAACTGAGTAATAAATAAATAAATCAGTAAATACACAGCGCCATCTAGATCCATAGTAAGCAACTACGGGCTTGTGTTGTGGATACCAGATGGTTGATATACTACATAAATACATTTTTTACATTTTTTTTGTAAATAATTACTTAATTATAAATGAAAACATCCATAACTCGAGTACACATGTCCGTATCACACAAACATATGCCCCTAGCGGGATTCGAACCCACAACCTTTTGGTACAGTGGCCAGAGTTGCTTACGACTACACCAAACAGGTCGTCCTGGGTCCAGGTCGCCCAATAAAATCAAAATCAAAATCAAAAAATGCTTTATTTTGTAGGTACACAGGGTACACTTTAAATAGTCAGATTTTACATTTTTAAAGCTACTGCTTGTTCAAAAGGCAATTTTCCCCTGAGAAGAACAAGCAAGAAACTCGAGAGGTCGCTCTTTTAAAAAAAGGTTGTTATATTACAAAATTATTATTTTATATTATAATATTTCATTATTAATTGTGAAATAGCCTGGTTATGCGGACGGGCTGGTTATGTCCATGATTGTTTATCATCTAAATAATCTGATATTTTATAATATGCTTTCTTAATAAGTTTCTGTTTTATAGTATCTTTAAATTTATTGAAAGGAAGATTTTGTATATCAACAGGAACTTTATTGAAAAAGCGTATACATAACCCTTTGAATGAATTACTGACTTTGTGGAGGCGACTTATGTGACCTGCAAGTTTATCTTTATTTCTTGTATTGACATCATGTTTATCACTATTTTTCCTAAATGATGCTATATTTTTTTTGACATATATTAGATTTTCAAAAATGTACTGTGACGAAAAGGTTAGAATATTATACTCTTTAAATCTGTCTCTAAGTGACACTGCAGGTCTCAATATGGGCCCTAGAAAAGCCCAATAAGCAAGTTGCCGTCCAAATTTTGTGCCATTAACTTATAATATTACATAGGTACATAAAGTCACGCCTGTTTCCCGTTGGGGTAGGCAGAGACAACAGATTTCCACTGGCTACGATACAGACACACTCCTTTTCCTTCATTCACTCTCATAAAGTTGTTCATACATGCTCGTCGGTTTAGGGTACTCTTGACTTGGCCTTTCTTTAAGACGTCCACTTGATTGATTTGATCATGGTATTCCCCTACCGACACTACCATCCATATTCGCTTTGTATATCTCTTTTATTAGTCTTCTTTCATTCCTCCTCTCCACATATCCAAACCATCACAGTATACCTTTTTCAATCATTGTCACTACCTATATTAGTGACATCTAAAAATAATCCTTGTGTTGTGTGGTGCAATAAAGTATATTGTATTGTATTACGTTGCGTTGTATTGTATTGTAATTAGATGAGGTATTATTTTACCTTCTGTAGTATTTGTCGTAGTCAGGGGTTCAGAAAGCATCTCCGAATCAGTGCGGTTTGAACTCGAATAATCATCCTTAGATACTTCATCATCTGTGAAATAAGAGATAGGTTACTAGTAGGTAATGTTAGTAAGTCGCGTACTACATTTAGCATGGAGTCGATTATCGACTATAGTTTTCACTCATGAAAGCATAAAAACGAACATTAAGGAAAAGCAATACATAGTAGTAGGTAACATTTTTTTATTGTTTTTTATGCACAACGGGTTCGTACTTGACCTCATTTACACCTGATGTTAAGTGAAGATGAGGTCGAAGGCATTACTAGCATTTGATCAATTTTCTGAGTTCAAAATCTGTTAAATAAAAATAAGGCTAATCAAAAATTGAAAATTAAGAAAACCTCGAAGAAATATTAATATAATAATATAATACAAAGCCTACTATGTTCAACTTAAATAATATCCATCTGTTTATGTTAGCCGACTTCACAAAGTTAGTAAATCCTTCAAAGGGCAATGTATACGCTTTTATAATAAGGTTCCAGTAGACATTCAAAATTTGCCTTAAAATAAATATAAAGCAATCACAAAACAGAATTTTTTATTATTAATATTATAAAATTACCGACTATTTGGATGATAAGCAAGCATCGACATAGCTGTCTTATTATTCATATAATTATTAAATCACACATTGTAACCCATAATTTGTTTAAAAGAGCAACCCTTGAGTTTCTTGCTCTGATTAATCTTCAATATAAAACAACCGCAAATAACACATTATTGAGGTACATCCGGGCAAACACAGGACACACAATGCTGTCAAACACAATAACACCCATCGTTTTTCACAGAGGGTAAAAAAATTCACACACTCTACCTCCTCTCCTTTTTGAAGTCTGATATAAAAATAACTTACCATTACAAGAAATAATTATCCACATTAAAATATAACAATACCATGAACTCATTGTATAATCAATATTATATGAACCACTGTCATTAAGTCAAAGCATATCTGAATTATATTCATAAATTTTCCTGAATATTTGTATCACACAATTCCAGAAACTCGTGTGTGATGTCACAGTATAAACATATTACCTTACAGTAGTGCTACTTAGTGCGGATTAGCAACACGTTAAGGAGTGGAGCAAACTCGACTGCCTTATACATTCTAAAATATTTATTGGCGATATAGTTGTAGGTCTAACCAAAAAAAATCTGCATGTTGAACAGAGAGCAAACCCGTTTCACAGTGCATGCGCTAACTGGACACTATGGAACGAGGGACCTTTTATTCAAAATGGGCCTAGCTGAATACTCAACTTACAGAGCATAGCAATGGGAATCAAAGCAGCACCTTATAATAAATAAATATAAATATCTTTGGACATACACACAGCGCCATCTAGTTCCACATTAAGCAACTTTAGGCTTGTGTTGTGGATTTCGTGTTTAATCAGTCCAAGGAGGCATCGCACCAGACATTGCGCGACTACGTCACTAGTGCTTCTCACAATATCATCGAAAGTTCAGAATAGCGAGAATGGCGAGTCTTTTTTATTATTTTTATTGCAGATTATAATAATAATAATAATAAATATCCTTAGACATACACACAGCGCCATCTAGTTCCACAGCAAACAACTATAGGCTTGTGCTGTGGATATCAAATGGTTGATATACTACCTACATAAATTCATTTTTTTTTGTAAATAAATACATATATAAATGAAAAACATCCATAACTCGGGAACACAATGTCTTTATTCATCGTACAAACATATGCCCCTAGCGGGATTTGAACCCGCAAGCTTTTGGTATAGCAGTCAGAGTTTATAACCACTACACCAAATCAAATAGGTCGTCAATGCAAGAGTCGTAATGTGACTGCAATGCCATGGGCGCAATGCGCGTCATTTGGCTAAGGGGTATCCTTATTAGGGGTAGGGGTATTTCCACTAACCTGTGTCATAAGGGTTATGAAGTCTATAAGTAGGCAGTAGGGGAGAGCGAAAGCAGGGGAAGTGCACAAAAGATCCAAATTGGGTCGAAGTGCCTTTGGGCATATGCCCAACTCCACGGCAATTATAAGAATAGAATAGTTCAGATCGTTAAACGTTAAAGCGTTACATATCGAAACATTTAACGCAAGTTATCGTTAAACGACGATTGGCGGCAGCAAACAACATTGTGTTTACGAATCGGAAGGTCACGGGTTCGATCCCCAGTACATGTTTAAATACTCGGTTTGTTTGGTGGTAGGGCATTTTAAATGTCCACCTAGCTAGCTACCACCATCAACCAAGCAGCAATGTAAATAGATTTGGTGTGTTCCGGTTGTCAGAGATAATATAGCCGTCCCCCAAATATATTGGGATTTCCGGGACTATACGCTTTCACCTTCGACCACATTTTCACTTAACATCAGGCGTGGTTAAAACTCTGATTACATCCATAAATTATAACTACTTGGCCGGTGTCGTTGTGTGATCATGGGGGTTTCTTACAAAGGTTAGCTACATTACCACCTTCTGGCTTATCAGTGTCGAACCACTGACTACGGAATCTAACCCGTTGTGCATAAAAAAAATCGTTACTTATACTTATAAAAACTGTTGATTTGCGTTCGGGAAGTTGACAGGTGAGAGACAAAAAAAGACGTGTATAATTGAGGTGTGTAATTTAGTGCGTGCGGAATTTTTTGTTGGTAAATAGTAGGTATTAGATTAACGATTAACGGACTTGGAGAAATTTAACTGAAGTTAACTAGTCCGTTAACATGTTTCTAAGTTAAGCCGTTCGTTAATGCCCAGCTATAAAATTACTAGTACATACTGTTTTATATTTACACTAAGTACAAATTATTATTATTCACGATTATACTGACGTAGCATTCGTTCGTCACTGGCTTCTGGGAGTACTGATAACCAGCGCCGTGATTCTTCTCAGCATGGAGCTAAGGGACGCCCCAACACGTGACAGTCTTGTGCTCATCTTATTTATAAATTATTTTTTTTAGCTACATAGGTTGATTTTTTTTAAGTAGGCCTGGGTGGTCAAATCCTAAACTATGAGGAATAGCGATAAGTACTCAAAGGAGCCTCGGGCCCGATTTTGATGAAAACTAAAATTGCATCATTGGATTTTTGAAAAATTAATATCTCTAGCCAGGAATCGAACCCGTTAATTTTGAAAAAAACAAAACACATTCTGTATTATTACACCATTCGATAGTGTCGCTAATAAGGAACGAATTCTGGGAAGTAATGACATACGGCAAACTTGAGGAGAGTTCTGATTTTAAATATATATTATCTCTTCGCGGTTCAAGTTCACAATAAAGGAAAAAAAACGTGAACATTTGAAATTAGCATGTAAAGTAAATTCGGGCCCTTTATCATCTTATCTTAAGTCTGCCGCCAAACAGCAATGTTAATAACATTGTTGTGTTCCGGTTGTCAGAGATAAGAAAGCCAGTCCTCCAAATAAGATGGGGTTTTCGGGTCAGTACGCTTCTACCTTCGACTTCATCTTCACTTAACATCAGGTGTGATTGAAATCAAGTGCTAACCATCTGTACTTCTTTTTGTTCATTCATCATCAAGCATACAACTATAGTCTGAATATGTGGGAATAAACGAGGTTTAAATGCTACAATTTTCTAATGAAACCTTAATATGCTAGTGACAGAATCAGGACGCGTGTGGCGGTAGCGTTTGTCACGCGTGTCATCCACTGCGATAGTGTCGTAACAATAATATATCGTAATCCGAGCGTAGATCGTACATTCGCTAGAGTGGCCCGCCCATTTGTTACTGGTGACATTATCATTGCCCGCCACTGGCCTCATATTCGGACGTCATTTGTCAGTGGACTGCTAAGAGGTTATATTATATATAGCTCTTACTCGCGACTTTGTTCGTGTAGAATTCGTTCCATTACCAAATGCGTGGCTCAATGTAAACAACATTAAAGTAAAGTAAAGTAAAGTATGTATTTATTTTCATTCTCACAAATATTACAAAACGTACTTGTTTATACTAAATATGGAGGTTGACAATCATTTGTTGACATAAGTTATTTGTGAGAATCTGGCGTCTGTAATAGGATGAACCTGTGGCACAGATCACCAGGTTCCCACCCCTCGGACATTTGTACTACAATCTTGATTGTGCTAACTTAACTAAGAATAATACTAATGTTTTTAAACTTTATAGAGTTAAGCTAATTTTTAAAAGTAATTAATTTCTAACCTGTTAGCGTTAGTAGTAAAAAATAGATATATGTTGATATATATAAGTAAATATACTTATAAGTATATATATATATTTATACATAATATTATAATAGTGTGTTTACAATTCGGAGGTCGCGGGTTCGATCCCCAGCGGGGTACATGTTTAAGTACTCGGTTTGGTTGCTGGTAGGGCATTTTATATGTTCGCCTGGCCAGCTACCACCATCTTATCTAAATCTGCCGCCAAGCAGCAATGATGATAGCATTGTTGTGTTCCGCTTGTCAGAGATAAGATAGCCAGTCCTCCAAATGTGTTGAGGTGTCCGGGTCAGTACACTTCCACCTTCGCCTCATCTTCACTTAACATCAGGTGTGATTGAGGTCAAGTACCAGCCCCTTATACATAAAATAAAACGGCGTCCGTTATCGGTAACAGCGCCATGAGAACCACTAGAAACAGGTTAATTGATTCAAAATCTATTTGGATTCGCTCCTTAAGAAAACCGGTTTTTAAAGTTAAGATAGAGCCGAAAGTAAATTCAACTTCAAATTCAAAAAATGCTTTATTTTGTAGGTACACAGGGTACACTTAAAATAGTCAGATTTTACATTTTTTAAGCTACTGCTTGTTCAAAAGCCAATTTTCCCCTGAGAAGAACAAGCATGAAACTCGAGAGGTTGCTCTTTTTTAAAAAAAGGTTTTTATGTTACAAAATTATTAATTATTATTTTATATTATAATATTTCTTTATTAATTGTGAAATAGCCTGGTTACGCGAACGGACTATTCATGTCCATGAATGTTTATCATCTAAATAATCTGATATTTTATAATAATATCAGATTTAATAAATATTTTATATAATTCATAAATAAAATACTCCAACCTATACGTAGTATGACTTCGTTTGTCGCTCGTGACTTAGAGTGAATGTGGGGTAATAGTATATATTGTCCAAGCGAATGAGATGGACAAATATTATGTCGCGCGACATAAACGTTTATTGCGTCTGTCATTTTACGGGGATAATGTACTTGACGCTGATTTAGGTGTATAAATATACCGGTAAACAAGCCCTGTACTTTCAATCAATCAATCTATCAATGTATTTTATTGTGAATCACAGGATTAAAGATGTTACATTAAAATTATCACCGCTGTGTTCCGCCCGTAGGCATACAAGTTCAAAATAATTCAATAAAAAAGTAATTACATTGGGCATAAAAAATCCATAAAAATGTCATAAAATTCCTAAACGTTACATTTGCATTCATTCATTACTTTTACATACAATAAACTACATACAACATTACGTCAACAATTTAATAATTTGTTATGATGAACCTGAATGTCAATTGAAAGTGCAATTGTATAATGTCAACTGTCATCTGTATCAAAAAAATCTTAATAGAATAAAATGTTTTTTTTCTCTATAAGATAACTTTTATCTGTAATTTTCGAATTCAAATTGGAAGAAATGTTATTTTTATTTTGTTTATTCAACACGTAACGCCACAGATCGACCAACCATATTACAATACAATACAATGCAATGCAATGCAATGCAATGCAATGCAATGCAATGCAATGCTATACAATACAATACAATGCAATGCAATGCAATGCAAACACTCTTTATTGCGCAAAGTAATTTACAATATTTTTTGATGATAACAATAGAACTCAATTATAATACAATACAATGCAATGCAATACAATACAAATACACTTTATTGCACAAAAGGAGAATATACATTTTACAAAGCACAATACTGAAAAGAGTATAATTAGGCGGTCTTATCACTAAGAGCGATATGAAATAGCTACATAATTAATCACTTATTTAATAAACAAAACTTAAAACCATACATTAATACATATATGTTATGTACATAAATAGCTACATATATATATATATAGATGGATAATATACATGTTTGAACATCCAATAAAACATTGTTTACGAGAGTACACACCACACGATGAATTACGGTTATGGGTGGTAATTTCAGCCAATACAATTACTGACGGTGGCGTTATCTCAATGTCAATAGATACTAAGTTACAAATTAGTAATACCTAAATAATAATGAAACCGCCAAGAATTGGCAAAACAACCTACTTCATGAGGTTCCACTCTCTGTCTCCGGAGCTTATCATCAGATCTTAACAAAATTTATATTGGACCAGTGTGATAAAAAACCTTAAAAAAACGATTACTGTGCCCGCCCACGGCCGACTTTTTGTAGGACCGATAATCGGGCGATGTTTTCGTCAATTTTTTTTTTATGTACAACGGGTTGGTACTTTACCTCAATCCCACCTGATGTTAAATGAAGATGAGGTCGAAGGTGGAAGCGTACTGACCCGCAAACCCCAACACATTTGGAGGACTGGCTATCTTATCTCTGACAATCGGAACCCAACAATGCTATTAACATTGCTACTTGGCGTCAGATTTAGGTAAAATGATGGTAGTTAGCCAGGCGGACATTTTAAAATGCCCTTCCACCAACCAAACCGTGTACTTAAACATGTACCCCGCTGGGGATCGAACTCGCGACCTCCGAATCGTAAACCCAATGTTGTTTACGTTGAACCATGGAGGCGTTTAACTCCGTCGAATTCGAACATTTCCGTGCTTCGGAAATCCTGGTTGTTGTCAATTGATGGCAGTTGGTAGCTTCTGGAGCGGCTAGAAAACAATATCTGATGACCGTTCTGACATAATCTATCATTCTAGTTATTATTCAATCTAGTTATAGTCTATGGGCCTCTCTTAGTGAGGATAGGCTATCCCCCTATCCCCACAGTGGGAAAGTAAGACTAATGATGTTTGTGTAAAGAAAAATGTATTATCTGTACTTCTTTTTATTCATTCCCTACGTGTACCTAGCCCCACAAATATTACCAATAAAAGAGATCACAGAAAATGCTTCGTTAACTAGGTGTACTAGGCGCCAGTGTGTCGAGAAAGACACGATTTCGATTTCTTCTGCTGAAAACCACTGCTAGTTGAGGAGGTCGTTCACGGGAAGTCGCTACCGCCGCCTGCAACTGGTTGCTCTGGATATCTATCGACGCGCGAAGAGACTATATTTAGCAATAGATTACCTGTGACTGACATGTGTTTCCAATAATTCATGTGTGAATGGAAATCTAAAACTTAACTATTTAGCATTATACATATTTGTAACAAATTGTTGTAACTTTTTACATGAAAACTTTCAACTTTCAGACATAAACATATCTTCGGACTCTACTGTCCAATTTATTATATCAGGAAAAGGAACACTGCTTAATTAAAACTGCATGCTTGATTTACGTCCGAGATCAGCTTAGCTCGTGTTGTATGCTAATTGAAAAGCAGTAACACAAGGGTGCTACATGCAAAGCTATAAGATGTCGCTTCGAGCGAATATTATTAGTACCAAGAAAGTCAGTCATCATCATCAGCCAGTAACTATCCCACTGCAGGGATATAGGCCTTCGCTCGTATATGAGGGAGTATGGGCCATACTCCACCACGCTGGCCAAATGCGGATTGGGCACTTCACATGAATTTTTATTTCTTAGTCATGCAGGTTTTCTCACGATGCTTTCCTTCACTGTTTAAGAGCAGTCGAACGAATGTACATAAGTAATTAAATTACATTTAAAACTCATTGGTATATGGCCTGCCTGGGATTCGAACCCGGACCTCCTAAATTAGGAGACCGCTTCTTAAGCGCTGAGTCACAGACGCTCCAATAAAGCCAGTACACGTTTAGAATCCTAGCACAGTTCGATATTACGCAAAGTCTGGCGAGGTCATTCCTTGGATATGTGACCAGTAGTGTCGTAGTGACCTCGAGTGTTTCCGTGTTCCCGTGATAAGTAGTCGGTCTTCGTTGTTTTCAATTAAAGGCTATCGTTGGCGATTTAAAAACACTGACGATAGCCACCTGACAAAGTGGCCACTAGTCGGAGACAAATTCAGCAACCCGCATTCTCCCACTGAGAGGAGTTTGTGCCCCAATGACGACCTCTTTGCACTGAGTTTTATGTTTAAATACATGTACATTCAGTGTACTAAGTATCGGGAATTTGTCAATAAAACAAAAAATACAATTATTCATCTAAATTTATTTTATCGCCTTCAAAGTAGGCCCCATCGCTTGCAATACAACATCTCCACCGCTTCACCCAGTCTTCCATACATTTTTCATAGGCTATTTGCGGTATGGCCTTTAGCTCATTCAGCGAATTTTCTTTTATGGCTTCTATCGACTCAAAACGTTTTCCTCGAAGTGGTAATTTTAACTTGGGAAATAAAAAAAAGTCAGACGGAGCCATATCAGGTGAATACGGTGCTTGGTCGAGAACTTTTGTTGAATTTTTCGCTAAAAACTCTTTCACTATAATGGCTGTGTGTGATGGTGCATTATCATGGTGCAGCATCCATGAGTTGTGTTGCCACAAATCTGGACGTTTTCGGCGGATACTCTCACGCAAACGCTTCATGACGCCTAAATAATATTCTTTATTCACTGTTTCTCCCTCTGGAAGGAATTCGGAGTGAACCACACCACGGTAGTCAAAAAAAACTGTCAGCATCACCTTGATTTTGGAGCGACTTTGCCGCGGTTTTTTGGGTTTCGGCTCGTTTTCGAGATGCCATTCTGAAGACTGTTGGCTTGTTTGCATGTCGTACTCATAAACCCATGTCTCGTCGCCAGTTATTATACGTTTCATAAAGGTCGGATCCGTAGAAGCTCGGGAAACCATGTCTTCAGCGACATGCTTTCGCTGCGCTTTTTGAACAAAATTGAGCTCTTTTGGAACTAGTCGAGCGGCGACGCGTTTCATGCCTAAAATGTCAATGAGAATGTTGTGGACGGACTTAAAAGATATGTTCACCTCACTAGCCAACTCTCTCAGACTCATACGTCGATTTTCGAGCACTAGCTTCTTGATTCTGTCGATGTTTTCTTTGGTCGTAGCGGTTGAAGGTCTACCAGAACGAGGCAAGTCTACTACTACTTCTCGGCCTTCTTTAAAAGCCTTATACCATTCATAAGCCCTTGTTTTCGATATACACGATTCGCCGTAGGTATTTCGCAACATTTTTAGTGATTCACCACATGAAATATCATTTGAAACACAAAATTTAAGGCACACTCTTTGTTCAACAATATTTTCCATTGTAAAAATCGCCGAGGACTCAAAACTATGACCAACAAAAAGTGTAGTTTAAAACAAATTAAATGACAGATCCCGCTCAAATTTTGCGCGCTAAATCAGTACAGTGCTACCAACATGCAGTAAAAAAATTAGAACGACCTCTTTTACGCGGGTCTTTTTATTGACATATTCCCGATACTTTTTACACAGAGTAGTATATGTATGTAGTTTCAAATTAATCGCAAATAAGAAGACAAAAAGAGTTGTAAAGGTTGTAATCGGGCTGTTATCCGAATTGTAACTACGTAACATAGATTTTTGTGAGACTGGGCCTCCAAAGGACAAACTCTGCAAACAGTTTTGTGCATGGGGCATTATTTAATTAAACCATGTAATCGATTTAATCACCCAAAGAGCAATGGAGAGAGCTATGCTCGGAGTCTCCCTGCGAGATCAAATCAGAAATGAGGAGATCCGCAGGAGAACCAAGGTGACCGATCGAAGAATTACCAAACTTCGGTGGCAGTGGGCGGGGCACATTTCTCGTAGGATCGACAGCCGTTGGGGCAGAAAGGTTTTCTAGTGGCGACCACGCACCGCAAGATGTAGCGTGGGCAGGCCCCCCACGAGGTGGACCGACGATTTGGTACAGATCGCAGGAAGTCGCTGGATGAGATCCTTGGGGGATCCTAGTCCAGCAGTGGACAACTTTCGGCTGATATGATGAATCGATTTAATAATTAAAGCTTAATTTAAGTCCTTACATTATGAAATTGGCGTTTTGTCGTACTGGCCACTTTGATCTCAAATATCTCCTCTTTGGTTAGGAATTCCAATTTCAAATTTATACAGCTATTTACTCGTGCATTTGTTTTTCGAAAACCGTAATCCGTATGATTTTTCCATCTTTGGTTTTTTCTTTGCGTCACTCAGTTTACAAAATGGAAAACTTAAAATACGCGTTATTTACGAGTACGAGTTCCGCCGTGGCACCAGTGCTGCAGAAACAGCTCGAAGGATTAGTGATGTGTATGGCGGTGGTATCGCAAAAGAAAATACAGTGCGTTTTTGGTTCCAACGTTTTCGTTCTGGAAATTTCGACCTGCAAAACAAGCCCCGTGGGCGGCCGGAGTTCAAGGTTGATAATGATGAATTGTAGGCTAATGTGGAAGCAAATTTATGTAAAATCAAAGCCTGATTTTAAAAGAGCAACCCTTCGAGTTTTTTGCTTGTTCTTCTCTGGGGAAAATTTCATTTTGAAAGCAGTAGCTTAAAAAATGTAAAATTGACTATTTTAAGTGTACTCTGTGTACCTACAAAATAAAGCATTTTTGACTTTGACTTTGCTCTAAAAGTGAAAACAATTTGAATTACTGCCTATTGTATACTGTGACACGAGTGCAATTAAAACCGTCCCCGAAGACAAATATTTGTTTCTATAGCATTTCAAGATATTCAAGCTGCAGTCGCGAGCGCAACGAGACAATGATTAAGCGAGAGCACATACTTGCATATTAAAATGGATCTTGGATATTGAATTGTACTTGTGTATGCCTTGTATTTGGCTTACTTTTATTAAGGTTTATCCGTCCAGTAGCGTCCTCACATAAATTAAAATTTCTTTTTAAATTTTCTCCATGTTACGAAGGTATTTAGCATTAACATAAGATTATGTAATTGGATGATTTTCATCATTATTACCTACTCAAATTTTTGACAGACAATTAATATTTGAATAAACTTATATGACGAATCAAAATAGACCTCAGACTGTAAATTCCATAGGGGTAGATGGACAAATATATCACTCCATCCCTTCACGGGGGCGAGATGACTTGATACCCTCTTCAGAAAGACGGATGCGGCTAGGCAAAGCTTGACAAATGAGATCTACGGAACCACTACGTGACGGGTCTGTAACGACAGGTTGTAGTGAAGTTACTCCTATGGAATAATAATGGCGCGAAATTCAAGTCGGCTTGGTGTGAAATACTTACAATGGAGTTAGAATTCTTTTATGGCTTTGAAGATAACAACTACGAAAATTTAAGATATTTTCTCAAGACGGTTCTGTGTTGAATAACTGTGAAAATGTGTATAAATAATTAGACAAGAAACAACAACAAAACATAATAAATATATTTTCATAGACTACATTTTGACGACCTGTTTGGTGTAGTGGTTAGCAACTCTGACCACTATACTAAAAGGTTGCGGTTTCGAATCCCGCTAGGGGCATATGTTTGTGTGACAAATACGAACATGTGTATCCTAGTTTTGGATGTTTTTTATAATAAGTATTTATTTACAAAAAAGAAATTGTTTATGTAGTATATCAACCATCTGGTATCCACAACACAAGCCTATAGTTGCTTACTGTGGAACTAGATGGCGCTGTGTGTATGTCTAAGGATATTTATTTATTTATTTATTATACTCGTACAAAGGATAGTTAAATTGAGTTGAGTGGACATGGAATTTTGTGACCACAGTTACATGCATGAAGGACCCTCAGCAGAGCTAGGAGTTAACGTGAAGTTCAAATACGGGGGCAGGTGATAGGTGCAGAAGAGGTCACATACTCGTATAACAAGTTAACTATATCCACTGTAAAGATTATGGTCCAGTAAATACATGTAATTTTTGTGACGGTAACTTCCTAATCTTAAAGTTCCAGATTATTTGTAGATGGGTAGAGTACCAGTAATAGAATAAAAATATTCCAAATTCAAATTATTTATGTTGCGAGAATATAGGTACACAAGGGTGTTTTAATATTAAAAATAAGGCCCATTACATTCTGCCTTTTGAGCATGCAAAATTTAACGGAATATTTAATTATATCTAATAATAATTACCTATTATTAATTAATTATATACAATTTTGAATAACACAACTTGCAAGAAATGTTCAAAAATTGACAACATTACAAACTATTAATTTCTAACAATTCTGTAGCTTGCCTTAGGTATAGTATAGGTATTTAGTTATATAGAATTTACAATATTAAATTAAAGATACCACTTCATTACGTTATAGAAGATAGTAAGATCTCCTAAATCAGTTTTCTAAAAAAAAAATAACGAAGGCTACTTTATATTTTCTAAAAATAGTTTATTGAGTCGTGATTATAAAAAAGATGATATTTATTGATTTATGAGAAAATATTTTTTTTTATGTACATCGGGTTAGTACTTGACCTCAATCACACCTGATGTTAAGTGAAGATGAGGCCGAAGGTGGAAGCGTACTGACCCGGAAACCCTAACATTTGGGGAACTGGCTATCTTATCTTTGACAATCGGAACACAACAATGCTAACATTACTGTTACAGGAGTTCTAAGTATATTCTCCGACGCAAATAAATTCACAGCGGTAATTTTAATCTAATAGTCTGTGTTTTATTACTAAATACCTATACTAAATCTAAAGCAAGCTACTGATTTGTTAGAAAATATTTTTTTTTCTATCACTGACAAGTACTCTCCATTCATGTGCAAAAATTAATTTAAGATTGTAGGAAGTTAAAAATGTATTTTTAAACGACTTCAAAAAAGGAGGAGGTTCTGTATTCGGGGCGTATTTTTTTTTTTTTGTTTTTTTTTTTGTTTTTTTTTTTTTTTATATAGGTATGAGAGGGCGGCAAACGAGCATGCGGGTATCCTTACTGGACAATTAGTATTGAAGTGCATGGTTGAATTTTGGCACATATTATCTTACTATTTTAGTACATGAAGCAAGCGAACTAAATACCCAATAGAAAGCATACAATCAGGTTCATAAGTGCATTTCCAGTTTTAACTCAAAAGATTTAGATATAGTCTTTAAAACAGATGTCAATTACTAATTTTATGTAAGCACGACATACATAAAAATCATAGCTGTTACTACAATTGTCTGCACAAGAATTAAACATTTTTTAAACTTAGATAACAACCATTAGCTGTGTACCATAGCCACCGCCTAATTATCATCAAAAATTATTGTAAATTATTTTTGTGTAATAAAGAGTATTTGTATTGTATAAAGAGATACTTATTCACCCAAAAATTAACAAAATTAATTAACCTACTAAGAGTTTATTAGAACTAGGACAATCGAAATGAAAAATCTTAACCGTTTGCGCTGGAATTTTATACGCACTTTTGGGCTGCACTGTACATTCGACACAACCCGTTCACTCGTCGATGTCCGATTAGTCCAGCGAATTGCCTGACCACAAGGAATTCCAATTCCAATTCATCAGTTCGCTAAGTTTGAAACAGATTCCGTAAATGCCAAACGGTTTCCGCAAGGAGAATATTAATCACGATTTCCGAGAAAAAAGTCTTTGAGAAGTGAGGCACCGTTTTCGTAGCGTCAAATTTTGAAATTTGAAATTGATCATCGTAATAATAATTTAATCCTGGAAAAAGTTTTAAAGATTGGTTTATTGATTTATGATGATGTGCTCCGACAGATCGTGACCACCTCAGATTCCGTAGTCAGTGGTTCGACACTGATAAGCCAGAAGGTGGTAATGTAGCTAACCTTGGCAAGAAACCCCCATGATCACACAACGACACCGGCCAAGTAGTTATAATTTATGGATGTGATCGGAGTTTTAATTCATCGCGCTTATCCACAATCACACCTGATGTTAAGTGAAGATGAGACCGAAGGTGGAAGTGTGCTGACCCGGAAGCCCGATCTTATTTGGGGGACTGGCTGTCTTGTCGCTGACAAGTGGAACACAACAATGCTAATAAATTAATTAATAAATATTTATCTAGTCCCAAACTAAGCAAAGCTTGTACTATGGATATTAGATAACGGATAAACATACATAAATATTTATATAAACATCCATGACTCAGGAATAAATGTTCATATTCATCACACAAACATTTACCCCTCGCGGGATTCGAACCCGCAGCCGTTGGTTTCGCTGACAGGGTCACTATCCAACTACACCAATCGGTCGTAATAACATTGGTGTTTGACGGCAGACTTAGATAAGATGGTGGTAGCTAGCCAGGCGGGCATTTATAAGCTCTACCACCAACTAAACCGAGTACTAAATATGTACCCCGCTGGGGATCGAACCCGCAACCTCCGATTTGTAGACCCTATGTTTTTTACATTAAGCCACAGATCTCATATTTTTTTATTAGCGCTATTAATTATTCGAAGATAGTGCAACGTAACGTAAGACAGTCCAGACGAGTGTCCGTTCGATTGTGTGCACATTGTAATCGAGTCCCTTTTACGGCGAACGAAATTCAAAACACAGTGGTAGACCTGGGTTGGGTCGCCATATGACGTTGGGTGTTGATCTCAATGAAAGCCGGTCAAAGGTTACGATATATACCCACAAATGTACACGCAGACGGGAACATGCACGTACTTTTATGCACTCGTACTTGTAGGGGTTGTAACTGAAAACCAGTGTTTCGCTCTTTGAGTGATGTGCCACACTGAGTTATAACCCATTTGTGCTACTGCGGCACACACTCGCTCTTTGTATTTTCTAGTCTGTACGTTTATGTTTATTTCTTTGAAATTTAAAAATTGTGTAGTTGTGTGAACGGCAGTGGCATAAATAAATGCTTTATCTTATCTATCTATATACTGCCTTTATTAGCACGAATCAATATATTATATTATGAGCTTTACCTACACACACATAGATATAACATACTTAGTATACATTCTACACCGTTTTGGTGCGACAATTCCGCAAACAGACCCCTCAGACTCACATAACGTTAAAGAGACATGGTAGATACGCTTTGACTGAGATACTCGCAATGACAACACAAATATTGATAGACGACCGATTGGTGTAGTGGATAGTGACCCTATCAGCGAAACCTACGGTTGTGGATTCGAATCCCGCGATGGCTAAATGTTTGTGTGATGAATACGAACATTGTTTGTTTGTTTGTAACGCTTTATTGTATACAAAAAGGCAATACATTAATTTTGCATTGATACAGAATTTGAGTACAATGGATTTCTTCCATAAAGCCATAGGGTTAGTTAGAAAACAGTAGATTGAGCGTATACAAATTACAGCAAATTCCAACTAAAACAAATACCTACACACTAATAAATATATTATGTACATATTATATATTTTACATTTATTCCCGAGTCATGGATGTTTATATAAATATTTATGTATGTCTATCCATTATCTAGTATCCATAGTACAAGCTCAGCTTCGTTTGGGACTAGATGATTGGTGTAAGTGTCCGAAATATTTATTTATTTTAACAATTTAACTTTTTCGCTTAAGTCATTTTGATAAAATTGATAAACACTCCCAACTCCAGTAGGTAAACAACATAATAATGACGAATTGACCTACACCATTTATGCGTAGTGATTTTATCAGAATTTTATGTATACATAAGGAATTATATCTGTGTTTTTGTGGTTAATTACCTACAATAAATAAATATCCTTAGACATACACACAGCGCCATCTAGTTCCACAGTAAGCTACTATAGGCTTGTGTTGTGGATACCAGATGGTTGATATACTTCATAAATACTTTTTTTTTGTAAATAAATACTTGTTATAAATGAAAACATCCATAACTAGGGTCCACATGTCCGTATTCATCATACAACCTTATGCCCTAAGCAGGATTCGAACCCGCGACCATTTGGTATAGTGGTCAGAGTTTTACACCACTACACAAAACAGGTCGTCAATCTTTACAATAATTTTGTATATTTATAAATGCAAAATAAATACACATTAGTTATTATATTTTAAAGTGATAACTGAAGATGACCACTATCTAATAATAACCATGTACAAAACTATCCAGCAATTACGAACTTCCAAGCTTTAATGTAAAAGCATTTATGGAGTTTGCTAATTGCTTAAAAGCGGGATGTACTTAAGTGCCAAGCAATGTACACTCTTAAAAGTAAGTTGTCCGTTTTTAAAGTAACAAGAATTTAAGTTTATGGAAAATTTTTGCGCATTCACGCTATTAGGTTTTCTTTTTTCGGTGTTGTTAATGGAATTTACTTTTAGCGCTAACTTTGTGGTTACTTTTGTAATAGAAAATTTATAGGTATACCGGCGAGTTTTTACCGTAAGGATAAAAATAGGGTATATTCAAAGTCAAAGTCGAAAATGCTTATTTTTGTACACTTAAAATAGTCAATTTTACAAAGTCAATTTAACATTTTTTAAGCTACTACTTGTTCAAAATGCAATTTTCCCTTGAGAAGAACAAGCAAGAATTTTTTTTTTATGGTTAATTGGATACGCATTTGACCACAATCTCACCTGATGGGAAGTGATGATGTGGCCGAAGATGAAGCACGCGATCTCAGTAGATGCCTATTCACCCTGCTCTTGAAGATCCCAAGGTTGTAGGTTGGAAGAAACTGGAAAGGTTGCGCTTTTAAAATCAGGCTTTGATTTTACATAAAGGTTTTTATATTTCATTATTAATTGTGAAATAGCCTGGCATGCGAACGATCTGATTATGTCCAGGGATGATTATCATCTAAATAGTTAGATATTTTATAATATGCTTTGTTAATAAGTTTCTGTTTTGATAGTATCTTAAAATTTATTGAGAGGAAGATTTTGTATATCAACTGGAAGCTTATTAGGTAAGTGAAATAGAAGTTTTTAGCGTGGGTAGTTTATTTATTTTTTCAAACACCATCATCGACGCTCGCCCCGACCGGAGATTGGCATGCCACTGGCGGCATTCGTAGGGTTCCTATCACCTACTGCCGAAGAAGGTCGCCGCGGGGTTTTAGTGGGTATCCCTCCCTTCAGGGAGGGGAGTCCCACATAACCGTCTCGCCGTCCCCCTAGGCGAGCAGTACTTACGAGTCAGGCGTTTCCCCGCGTCAAAAAAAAAAAAAATTATTTGGAACTCATATTTTCTCCAAGTTTTATATTTATTTAATTTAATGATATAATTATTTGGAATAGGATTACAATTGCGACCGTCAAATGACACAAAACATTATT